>OZ010787.1:527761520-528342520 GCA_963932465.1 Maratus speciosus | reverse complement strand
TATCTATGAAAATTCTATTTCTTTGAATATTTCAAAAGTGGTATTTCTCTAAAGCATATATAATATACTGGCTCATGTTTACCTCATGAAATAGCTTTGCAACCTGAACATGTTGTGATTTCACTATGTAATTTGAACGTTATACTTTACATTGTATGTAGTTCTTCTGTACTGTAGCATATTTATTTTGATGACATATTTATTAAAAAGTTACTGTATTTTACAGGAAGTGTACTTAATACTATTCTAATTTATATATTATGTTGTTTGAAAAGTCACTGCAATTTTTCTTTTTTATTTGATTTTGAATTAGCATTAGTTGCATTTGTGTACTGTGAAAAATTGAAATAAATGTTTTTTGGTAGTGCTATTTGAAACTTTTTTCCATTCAGTTGATTGTATGGATTGAAAATTTAATTAAATGGTAATCTGCAGAAAAGTTGAGCTGCTACAAATTACTGGGGACCAGTTTTCTCAAAAGACCCATCTTGGGTTGTGTTTGTTTTTAGTAAAGTGGCAGAAAGAACTTGATCACCTTTATTACTAAGATTTTCAAGTTAAAATAACTAACAAGAGTCCAGGCAATAGGGAATTTTACCTAGCAAAATTAATGGTAGTTCTGGAAACCGGCTTATTTTATGTGTTTTGGGTTGCTGAATCCGAATTTGTAACTTTCCACCAAAATTTCCCCCGGCAATCCCCCCCAAAAAGGTTTTTATTAAAAATATCAATCTTTGTATTGTTTTAGGGGAAAAGTATCTAGAAATTCAGAAAGTAGATAAAATTTGCAACAAATTAGATATATGACATTATGACTTAAGATGAAGGGGAAGAGGGGATCTGCCTCGAAACATGCGCATGGTGCTGCGTGGACTAAGTTGTGCAATTCCACTTAACCACTCACACGTTTACATTCGCCCTCCCATCTCCCCTCCGAACTTTCCTTATAAGGTTTACTTTAAGTTTTTTGGGTAGCTGAATCCGAATTTTTAACTTACCCTCAAAATTTACCCCCCCCCCCCCTAAAATAGTTGTTATTAACTTATATTTCTTATTGTTTTAGGGGGGAAAAGCATTACGAAATTCAGAAACTAGACAAAATTTGCAACAAATAGGATATATGACATTATGACGTAGGATAAACGGGGAGAGAGGGGGCTGCCTCGAAACATTCCCCGCGCGCTTTTCTCAAAAACCAAAATATTTTAAAAAATCAATTTTTGGGGGGGTTGCCGAGTGAAATTTTGGTGGGAAGTTACAAATTCAGATTTAGCGACCCAAAAAACATTAAGTCGAAATCCAGAACTAGTATTAATTTTTCCAGGTAAAATCCCCTATTGCCTGGACTTCATAACTTAGTGCACGTAGCGCCGCAGTGCATGTTCAGAGGCAGCTCTCCCCCTCCCCGTTCATCCTACGTCATAATGTCATGTATCCTATTTGTTGCAAATTTTGTCTAGTTTCTGAATTTTGTCATGCTTTTCCCCTAAAACACTAAGAAATTTAAGTTAAAAACAACTGTTTGGGGGGGGGGGGGGATTCGGGGGAGAAAGTTTTGGGGTAAGTTAAAAATTCGGATTCAGCGACCCAAAAAACTTAAATTAAACCTTATAGAGAAAGTTCGGAGGGAAGATGGGAGGGCGAATGTAACCGTGTGAGTGGTTAAGTGGAATTGCACAACTTAGTCCACACAGCACCGCGCGCATGTTTCGAGGCAGATTCCCCCTTCCTCTTCATCCTAAGTCATAATGTCATATATCTAATTTGTTGCAAATTTTGTCTACTTTCTGAATTTCTAGATACTTTTTCCCTAAAACAATAAAAAAATTGATTTTTTTAATAAAAACCTTTTTTGTGGGCTTTTTACCAAAATTTGGGGGGTGTTGCTAGGGGAAATTTTGGTGGGAAGTTAAAAATTCGGATTCAGTGACCCAAAAAACATATAGTAAGCCTTTTTCTAGAACTACCATGAATTTTGCTAGGTAGAGCCCCTATACGATCTCTATTGCTTGGCCTACAAGTAAAATATAATTTTATTAGTTAACACATTAAGCGCCATGTCAGTCACCGGTGACTGACACTGAACTTTCCGTTTAAAATGTGTCATTCACGAATGATTGACATCTAAAATATGATATAAAACTAAAAAAAATATATTATTTCAAGTAATTACTGAAAATTTATTTAAAATTTACCTACCTTTTATTTATTACAGGATTTCATAAAAATTACTTAAAACATTGTAAATTTTTCAGCGCTTCGGTGTCAGTCACTGTGGCACTCAACGTGTTAATAGCAACAGAATTTTAAATTAAATTTTATGTTCAAATATTTGTATAGAGTTTGACCAAAGATACTATTTTTCTCAATATATTTTATTTTTATATTCATGTTTAAAATTTTAGCAAATATGTATTACTTTTTTTTTAAAAAGTAACTATGCATCAAGTTTATTTTTTAATACCACACTGAAGAGGCTGCATTCAAATCAGTACGGGTCCTGCAAATTCTGTCTGTTAAAAAATTGATATAGTCTAAATTTTTTGTAGCTAGTTAGTGTGAAGAAAAAGTATTCCTTCTCTAAAATTTTCTGAAATGAAGCTATCCACTCATTAATTTACTCAAATCCGAAATTAAAAGGAGATAGAAATGTCTTGTTTTAATGAAGTGAAAAGTTTAATATGTTATTTTAAATCTCTTAAATATTTTTATTAATACTTTTTCTCTATTCTTGTATTTTTACTTCATATTGCTTATTCATTGTTCTATTATCTAGAAAAAGAAGCCTTAGAAAAGGCGAGGGTTGAAAAAGAGTTAGAGGAAAAGCGTAAACTGAAAAAATTAGAAAAAGAGAGAAGAAAAGCCCAGTCTAAGGCCAGAAATGAAGAAAAGCTAAAGCAAGATAAAGAACTTATTGAAAAAGAGAGTAAGTTCCTTTTGTTATTTAAAAAAAAAATTCTTATCATTTCTTTTAGCTTTCAATTTTACTTTACAAAAAAACACTTGACTTTACCAATCCTTTTAAGTGTTTTTAAAGATTTTGGAATTATGTGTGAATTAGATTTTGTATATTTTTTACTTATTTTACTTCTTTATTGTTATCATAAAAATTTCCTCCTGTTTGACCTAAATAGGTATAAAAACTACATTTTTAATGAAAATACACCATATCTATGTAAAGGTTTGAGCTTTCTCCTCATGTATTATTTAGTTTTCACTTTGCTTGTAATTTAAATTCAATTTTGTGTTTGTCATGAATTGTTGAATGACGGTTGATTAAAAAACACTTTTTAGATGTATTGGCATATAAGCAACTTTATAAAAAAAAATAGTCTGCTACCTGCTTAAGAAATTAGGCTGATCATTAAATGTTGTATAAGTCAACTGTTGGACGGTGTATATATGTGTAATGACACCCATGCTGTCGTTGAATACAAGGTGTCATCTCATAGGTTAGATGAGCAAGAATAAACTGCAATATCACATAGAGCAACAATGTTATGCAGATAGTACATACCATAGATTAAGGACCAAGATGGGACATTTACGGCAAAATGTGTAATGGCAACAGCACTAGCGTCACTATCGGCAAGGTGGAAGAACTAACAAACCTCCAAAATTTACCTATGTTGAAGAAATATGTTTATCCTCTATGGTTTGAATATTTATTCGTTCCTAAAACAAAGCAGGTGTCAGACAATATTCTATTCATGCTCGCCTTATTTATTTAGCTGCTTTTTTTTTTTTTTTTTTTTAACCGTATTTGTATTGTTCATTTTTAATTTACAAAATGATAATTAGACTGCAAATATAAAAGAAAGCCGCCAGAAAATTCTGTTAAGAATGCAAATATGTAAGTTTATAAGATTAAATTGTAAAAAATCAAATTCAGGTATTGTGTCAATTTATTCATATCGAATAAAATTTTATTGAGTGTAATGTCAGTGCCTCTGTTTTTAACTTTTAGATTTATACAATTCTAAAAATTTGTCCAAAGGAATTTTTCCCTATCTGTAATATTATTATTATTATTTCTTATATGTTAATATTATAAACATATTTGAATTGATTGTACGTTATTTACATTAAAAACAATATTTTTATTTTATCTGTAAGGAAGTGAAAATGCATAAATTTTAAAAGATTATTGTAACGATTGTTTAATACGTTAAACTTCATAAATTTATAAAACACAGGCTATAAAAATCTTCCTGCCAAAGGGGAATAATTATGAAATTTTCTGGGACTTGTAGAGTTCAACATTTGGTATATTTTTATATTACACCATTGCTTTTGATATATAGAAGTCAAGACGGAATTTTTTACATAGTATTCGTTGCACTTAAAACCGTTCACTAATCATGTAAAAAAAAAAACATATCTGTGCATGAACATAGAATAGATATTAGATATATAAAATAGAATGTCTATTTTATATTCGTTGTTACAATATTCGTTGCACTTAAAACCGTTCACTAATCATGTAGAAAAAAAACCCAACCAAACAAACAAAATATATATATATATATATATATATATATATATATATATATATATCCGTGCATGAACATAGAATAGATATTAGATATATAAAATAGAATGTCTATTCTATGTTCATGTATCAGTGTAAGATTCTATCGAAAACGTAAACAAGCAATATTAAAAAAAAGAAAGATCACAATAAGGTAGATACTCAATAATAAGCGTACTACAAGGATGGGGAGTTTCTTCCCCATTGTCACTAAGGGCGCTACGATCGCAATCGCATTATTACGCTCTATGGGAATGTCCGATCTTGGATGTGATGATGATCTATGGTACATACATGCTGGGTCATAATGATATTTAGCAAATTGACCTCCGAGACATCCACTGTCTTAGGATCCTATTGATGTTATAACTCTGTACAAAATGTCAAAAATAGGCAGTCAAGACATGGTTGAGTCTTTTATGAGGGTAATATGGATGTAACCATAAGAATTTCTTTGCAAAACTCAGTCAGATTCAGCAGTTTAAACTGATTTGGCTCTGTCAAAACTTATTTGTCAGAACTGTGTTTTTGAAGTCTTGCAATGATCTTTTAAATTAATCTTCATAGTTAAAGTTAGCAATAGTAAAATAGCTAAATGCATAAAATGTTAATATGTTCAGTTCATCTAAACTGAAATAGTGCATAGAGAAGAAGTTCCTCATCTAAAGTTGCATTATTTCACTGAATTCCCTTCCAATTTTGTTCCTTTATCTTTAAAAATGAGTTAGTCAATGTGTCAAAGTTTTGTTCCTGTTGAGCAAGGCGCATGAGAACTACCTAATCCTACTGAGTATAACTTTATTATGTTGCTTTGTTATACTACTTTTGTTATTGTACTATCTTAATTACTCTTTTTTGCATTATTATGTAAGTGTGTTGCAGCATGCCTAATGTCACAAAGATATGTTTGTAGCCTGCGAGAAAAAAAGATTGAGTATGGCTGTTCTGGAATTTTAACACAATCCCAATTAAATTTTCTTTCATCTTCTGTAATGCACTTTCTTGCCATTTTACATAATTCTGCATATTCAATTCTTAATTTGGGATCTTTTTTCTGTGTTTTAAATTCTCTGTCTTTCTTCATCAACCTTCTTGTTTCTTCTGGTATTTTCTTTGTCTGTTTTACTTGTGCTTCACCAGCTATCTGCTTTGCAATTTCTTGTAGAGTATTCATTAGTTTCTTTTTTGCTACTGTAGCATCTTGCTCTTTTTTTTCAAAATTGGCTACAATACTTTGAAATGGTTTTTAAGTTCCAAAAGAAATTCTTTGTTTTTGGAAACTTATAATATCGACTCGTTTTGTGGAGCATTGGAAAAGCTTCATTCTTTCCACTTTAGTATTTAACATTTTGTATCTAACCAACCTGTGATCGCCTCCTGTATTGAAATTATTGAGAACACTGCAATCCTGAATAAGATGCTTTCTGTTTGTCAAGATGTAGATTTCACTTGTTGCTCCATTTGCATTTCTCTGTCCTTTTTCGTTTTAACTTTTTCTTGAAAAATGAATTCATGACATTATCTGCTCACATTCTGCAAACTCAGTCTGTTTCTTCTTTCATTTCTCATTCCATATCCATGATTTCCAAATGAGAAATGTTTTTCTTTTTTCCTCCAATTCTAGCATTCCAGTCTCTCATTATTAATTTGATGTAACATTTTCCCTTCTGATTTATTGAATCTATTTCTATATAGAAATCTCCTACTTCATCAGTATAGCTTATTATTGATGCATAATCTTGGATATTGTGTATGTTCTTGACACTTGTAAAGTTAACCTTGCAACTCTGTCCAATGCAGTGTCATATTCTATGATGTCACTTTCCACATTTTATGAATTACAAATCCTACATCCATCTTCTGTCTACTGGCAAGATCAATCTTTTTTTCCCCTTCTCCTCTTACTTCACTTAATCCTAGGATGTCCCAGTTGATTCTTTCTAATTCTTCAAGCTCCTGTATACAATTTTCCGAAAATAGGAATCATCTGTTATACATAGCCAAGATCATTAATGTATGGCAGCCAAGCCAAGCTCAATGATTCTTAGCACCATCTGTCTTCATGTCTTTCTGATCACTGCCATAACCAGGGACACACAGATGCCAGGAATTGAGGGCCGTGATTTGTTTTTTCAATTCATGGTAAAATAAGGGAAAGGGTAGGTGGCCGAATTCCTCCATGCAGGCCAAGCGGGTTGGAAAAAGCCCATCCACATTTCTACATACTGCAATAGACAAGGGTACTGACAGGCTGCATCAGTACAAGGTGCAGATTGGACATTGTCTCTGCTCCCAATCGATACTATTAAGTCCTCCTTGAAAGCAATTAAAGGGTCTTCTCCTTATTAACAAGGAGAGGCTATTAAACAACCTATATTAAAATTTTACAGTACTCATGTTTCATGCTTTTTTTAAAATTAGAATTATTTTTTATGAAATCATTTTTGTAGTAGTAACCACTTTCACATATCTGTACATTGTAGCATAGATTTTGTGATCAATTTTGGTTAACAAAAATAATCATGCATTTTAATTAATCATTAAATACTCATTGAAATTTCTGAACTACTGTTTATTTTTTTTTAATGCTTGTTTCTATTTAATTCTTATTTTGTTATTACTAACTATTCATTATTACTAACTATTAAAATGACAATATTTTATAGATCATTTGAGTGAAACTGAAAGTAAAGTTAGTGGCATTCATGAAGAAAAGAAAGGTAAATATATACTAATTTTATCTTATAGTATATTGTGATGTAATGTTTCATAATATTGCAGCTTCGAATATTGTGGTTGCAAATGATTTTCCGGAAAAAAGCAAGTGCAGCACTATTATAGTAGATATTATTATTAGTCCTGCATTAGGCCAGTTTACACACAATTTTCTAAATCCGACCTGAGGTCAGGTCGGGTTGGCACTGCTTTTTTTGTTGTTGTGGTTCGGGTTCAGGTTGGGTTGACTTTCACTGTTTTGCTGTGGGTCAGGTTGGTTTCAGGTTGAATTTTGACACTGGTAGGGTCGGTTTGGGTTGACCTAATTTCCAGAAGAATCCAAAATATTCTTTCAGGTGAAAAATCTATGCAGTAAAACCTCCATAATGGACATTCCCGAAAAGCAGACACTTCTATTTAGCAAACATTTTTTTAATTCCTAGCACTTATATATTTGTATTCTTTTACGGACTCCTCCCCATCTACACATGTTATTGTGTGCATCAAAAACACAATGCTGGTAATATTTTTCATATTCTTAGAAAAGAAAAAATAGGTTCTTAACTGTACTGTAAAGTAAGAATAATCTATGATCACATTTCTCATATGCATTTTATTTTTTATGCAGTAAATTGAATATATATCCATTCATATTCAAATACATATTTATTTTCATCTGAAACATAGTTCTGCTCAAACTTTTTGTGAAAATCCCAACAACCCAACTTGAAAAACGCCTAAATCTGAATTGCAAGAATTATTGTAGAGTGAACCCGACCCACTGAAAAAAAAATTAGACTGGGGCTTGATGCAAGACTATATTCAATGGGGTTCTAGGTCTCCAATGTTCAAAGATTTTACTATATTTGAGTATTAACAAATATACAGGGTGTCCAAAAAAGGAGGACCAATTTTTAAAATGAATAATTAACAAACGAATAGTTATTAAAAAAAAATTCTTGCAGGAAACGGATGTGTGAAGTCTGGAATTTTGTTTAGAGTACTTTATTATGATAGTTCAAATTCTTACTGACAGATGGCGCTGCCGCTACTGCACTCATCAGCAATAGTTGAAAATTAAATGACAATATTTTCAATATGTCATCCATTCATCACAACAACATGTCAGAGTCTTAGAATGAAATTAGTTCTTTTTGATGTTAAACTTTCACCCAATCGGTGATATTCTGAAACAATGAAAATTCTCTCTTCCAATGAATACACCATTTTGAAAAATTTACGCAACGACAACTACTGTTTCCCTTGAAATGGTTACTACTGAAATTTCATTGACCATGTCTACTTCTGTCTGGTCTTCATACATGCTCCGTTTGTTCATAAGTCACCAAAATGTACATTAGCGCCATTTGTAAGTCAGATTTTGAACTATCATAATAAAGTGTTCTAAACAAAATTCCAGACTTCACACATCCGTTTCCTGTAGGGATGCACCGAATAGTGATTTTGGCCGAATACTGAATATTTGGCCTACAGGCGAACCAAATACCAAATATTCGGCCTGCTGAATAGTAACTGCTAGGCCGAATACCGAATATTCGGCTTGTTGATTTTTTTTTGTTGTTAAGTTTAAAGGCATTAAAATGTTAAATTTTAAAACAATTTTACATAATATTTAAAACAAACTGTTACTCTAATAAACAAGAGCTTTTTTCAAGTAAACTTTATGCTGAAAAAGTGTCTGGAATGGGCAATCACTTTCAGAGATTGTAAGCGTTGTTCTTAAAATCTTAGCAAGAAACAGATTTTTTTACTGGACAATGTTCAAGAAATTGCATTTATACATAATTAATTCCTATGAAAATCCTCGTGATTGGTTAATTTTCTTAAAAAATACTTAACAAACAGCAAATAAATAATGTAAAAACATTCTCTTTTATTTAAATATGATTCTGTTTCTAATTATTCTGAATATCTTTATAAGATGACTGTTAAACGTAGAAGTTGTGTCAGGTTTTTAACAATATGTTTTAAAAGTTTTTTTTAAGTATTTGGTTCAGCTGAATATTTTGATATTCGGACAAACCAAATATTTGACAGGCCAAATAATTTGCTATTCGGCCAAGCTGAATATTCAACATACTGAATAGTTTGCTATTTGGCCAGGCCGAATACTGAATAGATACCGAATATTCAGTGCATCCCTAGTTTCCTGCAAGAATTTTTTTAATAATTCTATTCATTTGTTAATTATTCATTTTTAAAAATAGGTCTTCCTTTTTGGGACACCCTGTAGTTATGTCTATAAGGTCATTATTTTATACAAAATGTGCAAATCAGCTGTGGCTAACATGTCACAGATTTTAATGAAAGTCAGCATATGAATAGATCGTATTTATTGCGTAAATGCAAAATAATAGATTTCAGGATTGTTTATTTAAGTATTAAAACTTACTTTAAAAGTTGATACAAAATCAAGGTTTTGTGTACATGCTTGAAATTTCAGCCTTAGGAATGGAAAGACAATATAAAAAAATATTTATAGTTAACAATGAATAATAAGTAACAGCTTGGTGTAATTTAGTAATTGTCTTTTTATTCCTTAATGAGAAAAAAAAATTAAATAATGAAAAAGTTTGAGGGAAAATGCAATATTTCTATTACTTGATTGAGCATAAAGGAAAGCTTTTAAAATTATTTGGAATTATAGTATAAGTGAGTATATTTTAAATGTAGAAACTTTCATTCCTGCCTTGGATTTATTTTTGTCTCAAGAATATTTTAAAGTAGAGTACAATTGTACAAATAATTATATGGTAATCATAAATCAGTATAAATGGCAACACACTGAGTTTCTCCTGAAATCACACTTGTAAACCTCATCCCCCCTCCCCCCCATGTGATTGAAAATATTACAGACAGAAAAATAAAAGAGAGTTTTGTATTAAACCCTGGATAAATTTAAATTTCTTCATTTGTTTCCATTGTGTATGACAAAAATTGGTGGCTTGTTATTGTGACTGATATTTCACCAGATAACCATGATTTTCTTGTGAAGTTTGAGTTCACATGGACATAACATTTTTCGTGGCATGTGGCATATCTTTGTTGGATACCATTTGAAAATATACTTATTACCGTACTAGTTCTATCAACATCATCAACAGGCAAAATCGAACAACACACTTTTAACCAGAGTGGGGAAATATTTCAAAAATGTTTTAAATAATCTGTTGCATAACTATTGACTGATTTTCTTTTTTTAAAGTCTTACAGTATAGTATATGTGTATATATGTTTTCTTTCCCAAAGATCAGATAAGATATTATTCAATTTGATAATAATGTTTTCATCTGTTTTAACTCTAATATTGATTTCATTAGAGTATATGATATTTATGTTTGTGAATATATTACATTAACTGAGTTTCAAGTTCCTTTTTATCTATGTATGCATACTTTATCATATGTGATATCGATTTATATCACATACATCACTGAACATAGTTGTTAAATAAATATACATTTTCTCCTTTTAGGAAACATAACTGCAATAAATTTGCATATTTTATATCACATACATCACTAAATAAAGTTATTAAATAAATATACATATTCTCCTTTTAAGAAACAGAAATGCAGTAATTTAATTTAATATCCACATTAGCCATTTCTATCATTTAGATAATTTTAAGTTGAGCTCATAAACAGATATTTTATAATATTTGTGAGCAGAAAAAAAAATTCATTTGCAAGATGGTCACAAACATCGCAGAACTTTGAAGTCCAATTACTCTCCATATAATAAACAGAAATTGTCTAATTCAAAGCCAAAACATATCCTTATCGGTCTTTTTAAGAGATATTGTGATTATTTACAAAACATTTATTCCTGAATGCTATGAGCTGAAAAAATAAAGTTTCTAAGCTATTTTGAGGATGAAGGAAATAAATGGCAACTTCCAAATATACATATTCTCCTTTTAGAAAACAGAAATGCAGTAATCTAATTTAATGTCCACATTACAGTATTTTTTTGTCTATTATCTGCAGCGGTTTATAATCCGCAAGCATATTTTTTTGCTAATTAAAATAAATGTTGCCATATTGTCTGCACCACCCTACATTACATTATACTTATAATCTGCACTGGAAATGGAAATTTCAAATCTGGTCAATAGATGGCACTAGTCGCCAATGAAGTGCTTGATAAAAGTGATATTTTTTTTAATTCATCAAATGTATGAAACAATGATAAATTTATAAGCAGAAATGGAAAATTTTTAGTAGATATGCAAATTAGAGGTCTGCACGGGCCAAAATTTCCTGGCCCGGGCACGGCCCAACTCATAGAAAAAAAAATTCGGCCCGGCGTGGTAAAAAAGTTAAAAATTTCAGCCTGTGCCTTATATTATATATTAGTATATTAATTTTGCATGCATCAACACGTTTTTCAGTTTAAAACAGGATTCCATTATATGCAGGTTCTTTTTCACACATTTTGCTATATTTTAATTTAGTTATATTTTAATAAGCGTAGAAATTTACTATTCTTTAAAAAGAAAAAATGTTAATGTTTAATTGTAGAATAATGGCAATTTAAAAATGTATGCATTTTTTGCAAAAATCTTTGGGCCAGGCTTAATTTTACTGACCTTTGAGCGGACAGGCCATGCCGAAACAATGATTTTCATATGGGCTAGCTCAAAACTAGGACTGAAAATTTTAGGTTGTGAAGACTGGGAAAGAAACCAGTCCAGGCTCTGTACAGAAAAAAATAAGTTAGGCCTGGCCCTGCCTGATTCTTCCAGAAAAAAGTAAGGCCCAAACCTAGCCTGGCCTGTAAAGAGTAGTCACTAGGCCCAGCCTGAGCCTTCAGAAAAAAGTATGGCCTGGGCCCGGCCCGAGTGCCGTGATTGAAAATAGTTCCAAGACTGGCCCGTGCAGATCACTAATGCAAATCTTCAGGATTTTTTTAAAAAGAAAACAAACATTACGAAATAATTTAAAAATAAAGAAAAATACATTTCATATTAAATTTTCATATTTCTGGTATTAATACAGCAGTCATATTTTTAAGTTTTTACCTCTTATTTATTATTTCTTCATCTTAAATTGATAATTCAGAAAATATGCGTGGAAATTTAAAATAATTTAAAATTTCACTTACATGAAATATTCTTAAGTACAATAGAAACAAATAATAAATATAAAGCACACTTGAAGACATAATTAAACATACATTTTTCATAGCCTGCACCACAGAATACTTTTTCGCGAACATAAAAAGAGATTATAAATTGACCCTAATCTCCTTTTGCATTCGAGGTTAAGATATGGCAAATGTTTACAATCACGTCACAAGATAATGCCCTGTTAGTGCTCTATGGCATGCAGCCTTGAGTTGCGAAAGGAGTCATTGCTTAATTAAGGACTACAATGTTGGATATATTCTCCCAGAGTACATTGGTGAAATTTGCTGGCGCCATCTGTTGTTGTATATGAGGAATATTAGCTCTTCTCATAATTATTCCAATTAGCAACTCAGAGAAAAAAAACCTTAGATTATCTGCACCAGTCTATAATATGCAGCAAAAAATTTGACTTTTTTAGTACATAATCCGTGGATAATAGGCCGGAAAATACAGTAGCCATTCATATGATTTAAATAATTTTAAGATAAACTCATTAAAAGATATTTTTAAATATTTTATCACAATTTATCTTTTATGAATAATTTTAAGCATATAACTGAAAAACTTTAACCATGGTACTCCAAACCAGCCAACCAACCAATCACACAAGTAACAAAATGAGTATTAACGATTCAAAATTTAATGCAGTTTCAGGTAATTTAAATAAAAGTTACTTAAGCTTTTTCCCCCCCTCCATATTACTACTTTGCATGTAATCTTAAATAATTTTTTAACTCAAATGGAATACAGTGAAGCCTCCTTGAAAGACCACTACTAAACAAAGAAAACCTCTGAATACCGGCCACATGTTGATGGAACCAAACGCATTCCATAACATTAACCATAGTAGAAACCTCTAAATAAGGAATTCTGAACAACAGCCACTCAAAAGTCACGAGAAAAATTTTTTACAGCTTCTGGAACAACTTCATATTTGTTTGCAAACCGAAATGTGAAGCAGATCAAACAAAGTTTACTTTATGTGAACAAACAGAAAATGAAGACACATAAAATTTCTCCATTATTATTAATAATATTCTTAGAACGGCAGGCATAACTAACATAAAGGCCAGCTTGTTTGTATGTGCGGTCAAAAATTTGTCAGTTACTGCCACATTTTAATCCATATTGCAAATAGTGGAAGATAGGCGAGAGGAAGAGGAAATAGATTATAGAATCGCCCAAAATTTCCAGCATTAACACATATACCGAAGATTTGATGAACCTTTGTGAAATCCAAAATTTCTCATTAAATCAGAATGATGATGAGTTGTATAGCAAATCCAATCTTTTTTTTTTTCTTTGGAAAAAGGCATTTGCAGCAAAAAAAAAAAAAAAAAAAAAGCAACTGCAAATCACTGTTTTCTTATTCTATTAAAACATTGAGGATTAATTAAAATTACTGTATGTATTTCTATTTAAATTTATGTAATTTTGATTTTTTTTTTAAATGAAACCTCTGAATAACACCCACCTCTGAAGAGCGGTCGCTTTTCACCAGCCCCACAGGTAATCGTTATTCAGAGGTTACACTGTATATGAAACATGTTAATACAAATACTATTTGACTGGGGCCTCACTAATCCACTTATTAAGATGATTTGAGTGTGCCAATTTCAAGTAATTAAAATATCTATTCTAATTTTATTAGAGCTTGCTTGTGCATTTGTCTATTTTCATCTTATATGAAAGTGCTATATATATGTGGTGATTCTGGAGAAGTCAGCATATTTTAGGATGTTTTGCTTTGTAGAGCAAAAATTGAAATAAGATAATGAAAAAAATACACCATGCTCTTCAATATTTAATTGGTTACATATACTTATTAATTCCTTTCCCAGTATGTACATGATTGACAAATTTAACATTAAATAAACTTGTGTAATTGTGGCATGTTCTCCCATGTACTTGTGGAAGGTGCCACCAGTTATGGGGTAAGATGCAACACCACGGTAAATAAGAAAAATAAGACAAACATTGGAAGATTACTTGTGAATTAACAATAACTATGGAAAATCAAACAAATCTGTAAACTGAATAAATTTTTTCAAAATTTACTTTGCTAAAACTAATAAGGATTCAGGTTTTAATGTTATCCTGCACAACATTTCATTCAGTGCAAATGATCACCATTGCAATCTTTGTGCAACCATTTCTTGCATTTGATGCACTGAATCCAATCACACCAGATATCTTTTTTAGTGTAAAAGTATCCTTTACATATACAGCACAAAAATCATTATCGTCATCAAAACTATCACCACTGGTATCCAGAGAAATTTCTTCACTTGAGGAAGACAAGCTTATACGTCCCCTTTTTCTTCTGTTTTTTCGAAGGTTTCTTTTTATTTATTTTGCCTTTTCCCAATTTTCTCTGGTCTTTTCCCGCAAAGTTTTTCTCCTCTCTGATGCTGTTAAGACCTCTGCTGTTTGTTTCTTATGCCCAGATGGTTTAGGTTTTCTGACCTGAGGAATAGGGCTGATTGCTTCTAGACAGGAAATTCAGTTTTCTGTGCTGGTGGAGGTAACTGCTGGTGACAGTCCTCTGTCACTAGGTCTGTTGGTAGAAACAACTCCTGGTGTAGGCCCACATTACTTGTTGATGGAAGCAACCGCTGGTGTAGGCCTATTGTCACATGTGTCACTTATAGAAGCAACAGCTGTATCATTGCTGGAACCGTCAGAGATAGCAACTGCATGCTCTTTGGATTGCTTGTGTGTTATAGAGATAAATCCAAGTAGCTGAAAACCCAGAAGTGCTATGTCCTACTGTGGCTCCAAACTGTATTCAGAAGAGATCAAAACTGAAGTTTTTTATCTGGCTTGTTTTCGATCCAGGCGTCCAGGGCTTGTCATCAATATGTTTTCAATGGTTTGAAAAAATGAGTGATCAAATGGCTGTAAGCACTGGGTGGTGTGACCTTGGAAGACAGTAAAGAATTATTTAATCTTCTGTCTTCATTTTAATTTATTTCTGCACCATGTTGTGTCTTCTCCCAAGTATAGGGGGAAGATGCCGCACATGCTTATTTCCATATTTCTTCAAAGTTATACAGGGTTGTTATGTTTAAAGCATGATTATTGCTAATAATGTCACAAATTAAAATTTATGAAATAAAATTGTATTAAAAATTTCTAATTAGCTGTATATACTAAAAGACATTGAAATTTTATTAAAATTATAAATTGGTTATTTAATTTTAATTAAGTATTTAAAGTAAATTTATTTCCTCTAAAATTGGAAATACATAATTTATTTTTTTAAATATCTCAATTATGATTTTTTATATAATATCAAAGTTCTATAGTATATTAATAATCTAATTTTCAAAACTAACAGTATTTCAGTGTTAAATTATTTGTATTGTGTAATACCATGATTGCATAATATCTTAATTGCACAATCTCGGTTATTGCTGCTTTCTTTAAAATGAGCAGAGGTTGAGAACAATTAGTGTTCAGTTTAAGTAGTAGTAGGATAGCTTTTTTTGTTTTTCTTGTGAAGATTTCCCTTATCTTTTTTTTTTTTTACTTTGTTTTTTAATGTATTATGCTACCCCAATAATGAAAAATAGTCAACAACTTTTTTTTTTATACATAATTTGACTCCCTGTTATTTTTGTGTTATCAAAATGTATACACAAACTATAACAAAATTAGAGATTAAAAGTTCAGAGCATGCATATCCTTTATGGATTTACTTTTTTTTTAAAGGTGGTATCCTTTTTATGCTCTTGTTCAGGAAACTAGGTAAGAGATCTATTTCTCCTTTTTTCTGAATAAATTCAGCAGTTGGTGCACAGAGAACATAATATTGAGTAAAAAATCTGGGCTAAATGCCTTCTTAATATACTATAAATACAGTAAACTCTGTCTAAGGTGGAATCGATCGGAACTGAGAAAATTTTCCATGGTAGACAATATTCCGGCTTATGCAAAAAAGCTCTCCTCCCCGGAAAAAAAAATTCCTCGAAGATGACAGTCTTTCATAGATTCTCCTGACTCGAAAATCGGTTGAAAACTGAAATTATGAAAGATCCTTTGTGTTTATAGATAAATGAGAAACGCTATTCAGTTTCTTAGTACTGCTGTAATACATGCATATTGGAAGTTTACATACACACACACACAAAAAAAAAAAAGAAAACTTCGAGAATGAGACAGAACGCTATAATTTTGAATTTGAGTACAACCTTAAAGTATAATATATTGTACTTTCAAAAATATATATTTTGATAAATGTTCATTTTACTAGAAATATTAACTTTTAAATGCAATTTTGCATATGAAAAAATGGCATAAGCATAAATTCCTTAAAATTTAAAGTTTCTCTTCTTTAAAATGAACTTTTTTAAGGTGTTACGTAATTTTAACTAACATGCTCGACATTGAGTAGTTGACTTATCAGTTTTAAAGTTTAATAAACAAAACTCCTTTCATTTTTAAATTATCCTTTTTTTCCGTCTTATGCAAAATTTTCGTTTCGGTGGGACCTAAAAATCCTTTCCGTTTCCATGTTAGACAGATTCTGCCTAATGCTGCAGGAATTAATGAAATTTTCTATGGGTTCGCCGGGACTTGAAAAATTTTCCACGGTAGACAGATTTCCGGCTTATACAGAGTCCGCCTTAGACAGAATTTACTGTAATTCTTTCTTCCATCAATAGATAATGCTACAATACTATATAGATATTTGTTTAGTAGTTAAAAAAATTTTTTATTGTTTTCTTTTTCTCTTTCTTTATTAAAATTATGACTTCAGTTTAAAATATTCATATATAAAAAAAATTCAACATTAATTTTAATTTCTTTTAATAGTATTTCCTTTTAATAATTCATTTATGAAAATAAACTGAAATGAAAAAAAAAAAAATTATCTACTTTCAGTTCCTTTTAAATTCTAATTGTTTAAATTTGCTTTTCTGTCCTCAGAGTTATAAAAGTATGCTATCTACCAACTAATCTATTTTGATTTTCAGTTTGAATCTGTTCTCAAAATAATAATAATAATTTAATAATAAAAAATGGACATGTTTAAAAAATATTTATTTCTTAACTAATTTTTTACATATTTCATATATTTATTTTAATATTTTATTTGAGAAAAGGGAACTGAAGTGAAGATAATTATCTGTTTTCTATTGTATTGTCATTCCATGTGCTTTTAGTTCAGTGTGTAGTTAATTAATCTGTAGTTTGTTTTCTAAGAAAATTATTAACTGATTTATAGCTGAATTGTTTAAAATTATGGCTACAGGGAGGGAAAAAACATTCATTTTGGGAATCCTTTGAAAAGATAGAAATTCCTGGTAAAGTAGGTTCCAGAGCTGAATGTAAAAAATGTAAGAAGGAAATGGCAGGGTTGGTGGCAAGAATGAAAGCTCACTTTAACAGTTGTGTTTTATCAGATGCTGGAACTTTTGCTCAGGAAGATGATCCACCTAAACTAGAAAAGATTGAAGCTGTTAAAGAGTCAAGAAAGAGACAGGCTACTGATACTGATCCTTACATAAATACCAATAAGAGACATGCACCAACTACAAGTTTAACCAATTTTATTGTGAGAACATCTAAATATGATAAAGAATTGTTTGATATTCGAGTTGCCCGGTTTATTTATGCAACAAATACATCATTTTCATGTGTGGATCATCCAGAATTTTAAAAGATGGTGTCGAGTATAAGACCTGGCTACAAACCACCAAATCGTCATGAAATAGGAGGACTATTACTTGACAAAGTGCATGATTCTGTGTAGGAAACCTATAAAAATGATTTAAGAGAACAGATTGTTTGTGCTGCTCTTGACGGATGGAACAACATTCACAATAAGCCAATTGTAGGAATCACAGTATCTTGCAAAGGTAAAATTTACTTAGTAGATTCCATTGATACATCTGGCCATCCACATAAATTTAATTATCTTTGTGAACTTGCAAGTACTGCCGTAAATAAAGTAGAGGAATGTTATAGTTGTCTTATGGGCAGCTTTGTAACAGACAATGCTGCTAATGTTACAAAGCTGAGAGATGAACTTAAAAAGACTGAGAGGAATAACATGAATATTTTAACTTATGGATGTTCAGCTCATGTCTTAAATCTTCTAGCAAAAGACATTAAAATCTCCAATATAAAAGCTCAAGTTATTGATATTGTTAAATATTTTTGAAATAACCATTTTGCCTCAGCAAAGCTTCGGGAAACAGGTGCTAAGAAGCTTGAGTTACCATCAGATGTCAGGTGGAATTCCATGTTGGACACAATAGAGTCTTATATAAGCAATTAGCCACAAATTTTGAAACTTTGTGAAGATAATAGAGAGAAAATCAATTCTGATATTTCTAAGAAAGTCTTAGATTTTCAGTTAAAAATAAATGTTGAAGATTATATCTAAAGGCTTAAACCTATTGCAAGAGAAATAATTGTACTATTAGTGATGTAGTTGAAGTTTGGAAAGATTTAAAAAAAGAAATGTCAGACATATGTGCTGCTAGTAATCTTACTATGATTACAAAAAAAACATTAAAAAAGCTATAGAAGACAGATATGAAATGGCCGTGACCCCTGCACATTTCTTGGCTAACATTATTGATCCACGCTTTAAAGGAGAAACACTTACAAGTGATGAGAAAAAGGCATAAACCTTGCTGCCAAATTATGTCCTGAACTAATTCCAATAATTATAAACTATAAAGCTAAGTCAGCTCCATTCTCCGATTATATGTTTGATGCAGTTACCAATCATAAATTTGCCATTGGAGCATCAAATAAAGTGGAAATAACACCTTTATCATGGTGGTTAAGCCTTGAAAAACACATTGTTAAAAATGCCATGAATATCATACAACAGTTACATACAGCTGTATGTTCTACTGCTGGTTTAGAAAGAGTTTTCTCTACTTTTGGTTTTGTGCAAAGCAAAACCAGAAATCGTTTGGGTGTTGATAAGGCTGCCAAACTTGTTACCATTTTTAAAGAACTTAACAATTAAATGTTTTAGTTTAGAATAAAAATAAAATTGCTAATTAATGTTTGGTATTTATTATATAATTTTTTTTCTTCCTTACTGCTATTTGAAAATATTTTCATTCTTTACTTACTTACACAGTGGTGCTACAATCCATGTAGGATTTTGACTTCCCTCAATATACTTCTCCAGACCTTCCGATCTCTGGCCTTTACTTTATAATTTATAATTTGGTTTTCTGCAAGATCTTTCTCTATCTCTTTAATCCAACTCTTCCTGGGTCTACCAATACTTCTTTTCCCAATTAAATTACCACTATCAATCTTCTTTGTGCTTCGCTCATCCCTCATTCTGATTAGATGGCCTAACCACTTCATTCTTCTTATTTTTATAGTATTTATTATATCTTTTTCATTATATAACTGTTCTAACTCCATTTTCATTCTTTATATTTAATAATTTTTGTTCACTTTAATCAAAATTGTGCTGTTGAATGAGAAAAAAACGTTTAAAACATGTTTTAAACAAAAAAAAAGTTTTTTTCCAACCCTGGTTATACCCACTTCTGATTGCCTTGTGTGTGTAACTGAATGTGGAACTCACTTATATTGCTAATATCTTATTTAAAATAAAACATCCGTTTATGAACTTTAAATATGAGCAATGGAATATTATAAGGGCTTTACTCACCAGGTTAAATGGTCACGAGATTCCAAAATAACAGCAATTGAAGGTGACAAATTAAGATCACAAATCATGTGCACACTGGGACAAGACTTCTCACATGAGCAGATCAGTATTGCGATCTCTTGACACATTAAAGTACTAGGAACAAACTTGCATCTTCCCCCAACTTGCATCTTCCCCCAACTTGCATCTTCCCCTAAATGTGTGTGTGTTAGAGTAAAATTCTACCTTTATTTTGTCAATGGTTTCATCATAAATCTTATTTTTATGGGTTAGAATAAAAAATGTCAATGGATTACCGTAAAATCCGATTGTAAGCTCCCCCTTGAACCCTTGAAAGTAAGCCCCCTCCCACTTTTAAGCACTTTTTATTTTATTTTACACACCCAAATATAAGCCCCACCCCTTCCTTTCACAATTTTTTTTCTGGGAAAAACCGCGACAATTCTAGGTTTTCGAATTTTCTGGATCTTGGAGATCTGTTAAGAAATATTTTTCATGGCAATATAATAACATACAAAACATTTTTTCCCCCTAGTGCAAAGAAACGACGATCAAATTGCCGAATTAAGTTATAAAATAGGAATGATACACTAAAACATAACACTTATGCTGAAATTAAATATACATATTAAAACACAATAAATTAAAATATAGTACACAATAGATAATAAAAAAGTGATTTTATTCCAAATTTTCCGAAAAATTTAGTCATTCGGTTCCGAAAATTAAAGAAATATCGGCCACCAGTCCAAAAGATCTGACATTAAAAAATTCCTCAGAAAAAAAATCTGGAAAAGAAAACAAACTTCTTAACATAAAATTGTCTTAATGGATGTTAAATATGAGTGAAATCGTTAAGTTACATCACAAATTCTTTATCTGAGAAGGTTTAGTGCCATTTCTAGAGTTTCATGAAGTGGGGGGGGGGGGAGGTATTTGAGATAACATGTAAAATTGCGCGATTCTTCCGAAAGTATATTTAGAGAATTTCTTCACACAATCATGGAAAAATATTGTAAATTTCGTCACTTATCTAAGAAACAATTAGATTCTTTTTCAACTGATCACTGTAAAGAGTTGCTAATTTCAATAATCAATTATAGGGAGAAAGAAATCAAATTTGTCTATCATTAACTGAGAAAAATCGCGAATTTTGTGATAGGTTGCGGAAAAAAAAAAATCAGAGTTTCGATAAACGATCAAGGAAAAAAATCGCAAATTTCATCAAGAGTGAGAAAAAAAATAATGTATTTTGTCTGTCTGTCACAGAAAATATCACGAATTTCGACAAACGATCACCCCCCCCCCCCCCAAAAAAAAAAATCAATTTTGTCAATCAATCGCAGAAAAAATTGCCAATACTGTCAAATGATCGCGAACTGAAAAAAAAGCAAATTTTGCAAAGGATTGCGGGAAGAGAAAAGAAAAATGAGATTTTTGTCAAAAAATCACAAAAAAAAGTTATTTTCCTACTGCATTCTAAGTTTTTTTCAAATAAACAAAACTGAAACAAACAACACATCGAGATCGGCAGAAGGAGCAGGGATGGAGTAATGGAGTGACTATCAAGTGTATTTATCTTCAGTTCTCTCAAAAGAAAATGAAATTGCATGTTTGTTTCTTTAGTTATAAATATGTACTTTAGTGATTTTATTAGAATTAAAATATATGAAGCTTCGAGTCATCAATGTATAAAGTAAAGTCTCCTTTTTTTTTTATGCCGTTTTTTAACTTTCCAATTTTTGTAATTAAAGTCTTTAATTAACGGCCAATCATTATAAAAATATACCAGTATACCTATATTTATTTATTTAGTATTTATAGTTGAAAGAATTTCACTGCGTTTGATGAGCAATATGAAAGATACAGCAGTCTTATTTAAAAAATTAATAAAACAGAAATCAGAAAAATGTCTGAATTTTAGAGATTTCCGGAATTTGGATGTCTAGATTATCAAGATTAAACTGTATTTTGTAGCAAGGTAATTGATCTAAAATCTCATCTACATAATCTCATACAAGTATCACTCATCTAAAATCTTCATCCTCTTTGAAATTTTTTCTCCATCCTTTCTTCCCAAATGATGGTGGTGGTGTGTGTGAAAGGGGGGGGGGGGGGATTTCTAAATATGCAGAAGGAAAGCAAAAGATTTTTCTGCAGTTTGGCTGTTCTAACCCTTGAATTACATCTGTATTTTATGATTAAATAGAGCCAAAAACAATTTGTTTTTAAATATACTGCATGTGTTGGAGGGGGTAGGGGGAACAAAAAAGAAAGGAAAACATTTTTTGGTAGGGGGGTATGAAATAATTTAGGTGGTTATTTAAATATTTTATGACAAAATCACATATCAAGCAGAAATTAAAAAAAAAAAAATCAGGTTTTAAACTGCATAAGAAGCAGGGAGTGTGTGTGTGGGGGGGATGAGAGTCAGGAGAGACAGAGAGAGAATAATTTATCTGATAGATTATTTATTGTAACTATAGTGTCTGTGTATAGCATATTGTTTATTAAAAAATTTAAAGAGTTTTATAGGTTAAATTATCCATGTTTGGAACCAGACGGGGGGGGGGGGGTGCAAAGGGGAGAAGCAATATTTTTTTGGAGGGGGGGTTAGATGATTGATTAAATATTGTTGCAGTAAAATAACAAATAAAGAAGTGCATTTGAAAAAAAAAGTAATTTTTTAAAATTTTTGCTTAGATTTTTGAAGGGAATTTTTTTTTAGGGGGGGGGGGGTTACAAATCGGCAAGCTGTCAAAATATGGAAGATTCTCACCCCTGTACTTATCTTATTTACTTCTAAATTAATGATAAAAACAGGTTTTTAAATAATTATTTAAAAAAATCTCGATTATAAGCCCCCCTCCCAAATTTAACTGCTTTTTCTTTTGAAAAAGGGGGGCTTACAATCGGGATTTTAGGGTACTGTTTTTGTTTGGTCATTGCTTAAAACCTAAAATAAAAAAAATTGCATTGTAATGTTATAGAAAAAAATATTATGAAAGGGTATCTGTTCTGTTTAAGATTCTAGATGTGAGTTCCAAGTAAAGTATATATTAAAAGTGAAAAGAGTTCTAGTCCCTTATTGTTTTCACTATTTTTTACTCTAAACATGAATTATCTTTCTTATCTGGTCTTGTATTATTACATTGTTAGTCATTGTGAGGGATTATATTATGTATGATTACTTATTGTTGTTGACCTAACTTTTCTGTCTGAATGTGAATCATTTTGTAAGTCTAACATTACCAATGGTGGATTTAAGGAGGGGGGGGGAAAGGGGTGATCCCCCCTGGGCTAATAAAGGGTTTGAAAAACATTATCATAGTTGCCAACTTGTACGGCGCCAACTTTGGCCGTACAATGTACGGATTTTGTTCTAAGTGTATGGCTGTACGGATGAACAGTACGATTGTACGGTTTTGCGCGCGGAACAAACGATCGTGAAGGATCACGGAAAAAGTGGATTTCTTCAGAGATTGTGTGAAAAAACGCGGATTTCTTCAGAGATCGTGTGAAAAAACGCGGATTTCGTCAGAGATCGCGTGAAAAAACGCGGATTTCATCAGAGATCACGTGAAAAAACGTGGATTTCATCAGAGATCGCGTGAAAAAACGTGGATTTCATCAGAGATCGCGTGAAAAAACGCAGATTTTGTCAGATCACGTGAAAAAACGTGAATTTCGTCAGAGATCGCATGAAAAAACACTAATTTCGTCAAAGGATCGCGAAAAAAACACTAATTTCGTCTAAGGATCGCGAAAAAAACACTAATTTCGTCAAAAGATTGCGAAAAAAAAGCTAATTTCTTCAAAGGATCGCGAAAAAAATGCTAATTTTGTCAAAGGATCGCGAAAAAAGCCCTAATTTTATCACATATCGTTAAAAAAACGCTAATATTGTCAAAAATTGCGAAAGAAACGCGAATTTCGTTAAAAATCGCGAAGAAAAACACTAATTTCGTCAAAGGATCATGCAAAAAACGCGAATTTCGTCAAAGATCGTTGGAAAAAACACAAATTTCGTCAAAGAATTGTGAAAAGTACGCGAATTTCGACAAAAATTGTGGGAATAAAACGCGAAATTGTTCAAAGGATCGTGAAATGAACGCGAATTTCATCAAAGTTCGCGAAGAAAACGCGAATTTTGTCAACGGATTGCAAAAAATGCTAATTTTGTCAATGGATCGCAAAAAAAAAACGCGAATGTCGTCAAAGATTGCGGGGAAAAATCACGAATTTTATCAAAGATATTTGAAAAAAAAAGCTAATTTTGTCAAAGGATCACGAAAGAAACGCGCATTTCGTTAAAAATCGCGCAGAAAAACACTATTTTTGTCGAAGGATCGTGAAGAGAACGAGAATTTTGTCAAAAATCGCAGGAGAAACACTAATTTCGGCAAAGGTTAGTGAAAAGAATGCGCATTTCGTCAAAGGATCGCGAAAAAAAACGCGAATATCGTCAAAGATCGCTTGAAAAAACACGAATTTTATCAAAAATCTTTGAAACACAGCTAATTTCCTCATTAAAGACTGCGGGAAATAACGCGAATTTTGACAAAAATCGCGTAAAAAAAAGGCGAATTTTGTCAAAGATCGCATAAAAAACGCTAATTTCATCAAAGATCGCATAAAAAACGCTAATTTCGTCAAAAGATAGCGTAAAAAACGCTAATTTCGTCAAAACATCGCAGAAAAAACGCTAATTTCGTTAAAAGATCGCGAGAAAACGCAAATTTCGTCAAACAATCCCCTAAAAAAAAGCAAATTTCGTCAAAAGATCGCAAAAAAGAGTAATTTCGACAAAAGATCGCGAAAAAAAAATGCAAATTTCGTCAAAAGATCGCGAAAAAAACACAAATTTCATCAAAAGGTTGCGAAAAAATGCAAATTTTGTCAAAGGGCTTCGAAAGAACTCATAATTAGCACTCCCCTTTCCTCCCCAATCCCTTTGTTGGGGGTTCTGTACCTTTCAGAAAATTTGCTGTGAATTTCAGATTTTTTTTTTTACTTAGAATTTCCCATGCAAAAAAATTTTCTTATGAAATCTCACGTTTTTATTTTTGGAAAAAAAAAAAAAAAAAAAAGACTATACATGAATACAGCATAGAAAATGTTATGAAATATTACTTTTTTCTTTGCATGTACATATGTTATGCATTTTTAAGCACGTAAAAATATGTCATAAAAATTGTAAGGATTTCAAAATTGGCATGTTGGCAGGTATGCATTATGCATCTTCACGGGAAATGACTTGGAGCGAAGCTTGAGCCTGGCGGGCGGGTTGCACCAGTTTAAATCCACGAGACTCAGACTGGGTCAGGTTTTCTCTTTTAGAGCTGGGCCGTGCCCTGATCCCACATTTTTCTGAAGTTTTGGGTCGGTCCAGAGCTCTTTTTTTCCAGGTGGAGACTAGTCTGGACGTTATTCTTCCTAGGAGTCTGTACTGGCCAAAATTTCCTTGTCGGAGCTCTGCCCGGAATAAAAGCTTATCGTTCAGTCCGTGTCAGTCCATATGATAAGTCATTATCCCGTCTGCGACCCATGCACTCCTCTAAATTCTTTCCCCCCTCTCCCCCTGAGCCCAAGTTTGCCTGGCATCTTACGTATTTGTTATTCATAATTTATGTTGTACATTTGTTTAGTGAAATATTTAGAAATTTAATTTGATTTGATAAGTTACGAGATGCATTTTTTAAAAATCTACATTTTTTCTTTTATCACCCGTTTCTTTCATTCTACACTGATTTTCTTACTGAATTTTCATTTGAATGCGATTGTTTAAGTCATATTTTTATGTAGTGTTTATGTACATAATTGCCTAGATATTCATTAATATAATTTTTTTCCTGTATTCATAAATTTCGAACATAATCTGAAAATGAAATATGAGCATAAGTAAGTATGCTTTATGAATAATTTTAATTGCAAAATGTAGGCAGGGCTAGAGTCAATTTTTTAGCTTTTATACCGGGCCGGGCCAATAACTTTTTTATGTGCGGGTTGGACCTGGAAATTTCAGCACAGGTAAACCTCTGACATATCAAAGGCAGCTTTTTAATGCCTCTCTCAGCCATCATCCCATAGCTACTGAATATACTGGGTGTCCTAATATGGACTGACTGATTTTAAATTTCAATAAGTTGCAAAAGGTGACAGCTGTTAAAAAAATACTTGCAGGAGAGTTATGTAAGATGTCAGGAACAGGGGTGATTATGTTCTGAATGTTCTGAAAATTTAACCTTTTCGCTACACATCCCGTGATTTCCATGGACAACGTAAAAGCAGCAAAATTTGCGCAACCTGCAATTTCTGCATCAAATCATTTTTAATGGTCTAATTTTATTTAAAAAAAAACTCTTTCACAAAGATTTTGGACATATTTTAACTCTAAAATATAAGCAGATTTGAAATATGTAATGCGCAATTTTTTAACCTATTTCGATTTTTTTAAAAATCACCAATCTGAAAATTTGGACATAAAAATCACAAATTTTGACAAATGGTCACCATAAGAAATCTATTTCGTCAATCGTTGACAGGAAATAACTTTAATTTCACCAAAAGATCGCAAAAAAATGCGAATTGAGCAAAGGGCCACGGGGGAAAAACAGGAAATTCTTCAATTGATCACAGGAAACGCGAATTGCGTTAAAGGACAGTAGGAATAAACTCAAATTTTGGCAAACGATAGCAGAGAAAACGTGAATTTTGTCAAAGGATCGTGAAAAAAAATGCAAATTTTATCAAAGAAACGCAAGTATCGTTAAATGATCCAGACATGTTACTTTTCCGCGGAATTCTGCTTTTTCGGCAGTCAATTTTATTATCTCTGGGTTTGACGCAAATATGCATTAAAATTTGTTGACATTTTTAATGGGGGGGGGGGGATTAGCGGGAGCGGATGTAATACAACAAAAACGCGAGTACGAACTGCGCCAAATTGAGCAAATGTCTTCAACCGATTGCGGGAAATCGCAAATTTCTTCAAAGGATCGCGGGAAAAAATGCGACTTCTGCCAAAGGATCGCTAGAAAAACGCGATTTTCGTCAAAGGATTGCAGAAAAAAGCATATTTTGCCAAAGGATCATGTAAAATATGCGAATTTCATCGAAAGATCGTGCAAAATACGCGAATTTTGGCGAAAGATCGTGTAATAGCGAATTTCTTTGAAAGGTCGTCGAAAAAACGCGAAATTTGTCGAAGGATCGCGAAAAAATGAGATTTTTGTCGGATGATAAAAAAATGTGAATTTTGTTAAAAGATTGTGGAAAATGCGTGAATTTTTGCGAAAGATTGTGGAAAATGCATGAATTTTTGCGAAAGATTGTGGAAAATGCACGAATTTTTGCGAAAGATTGTGGAAAATGCACGAATTTTTGCGAAAGATTGTGGAAAATGCACGAATTTTGGCGAAAGATCATGTGAAAATGCGCAAATTTTTGCAAAAGATCGTGGAAAATGCGTGATCTTTGGCAAAAGATCGTGGAAAATGCGCTATTTTTAGCAAAAGATCGTGGAAAATGCGCTATTTTTGACAAAAGATCGTGGTAAATGCGTGAATTTCTTCAATAGATTGCAAAAAAAACACGATATTTGCGAAAGATCGTGGGAAAAAAACACGAATTTCTTCGAAAGATTGCAGAAAAATGCGATTTTCGTCAAGTGTTCGGGGAAAAGCGCTAATTTTGTCAATGTATCGCAGAAAAAGCGCAAATTTCATCTGAATGCTGCGGAAAAATGTGAATTTCGGTAAAATTCCATGAGGCCGTGAAAGTTCAGCTTTTTTTTTTGCTGAGCCTGTACCATGTCTGATGATCGCAGAGAAAATACGAATTTCTTCAACGAATCGCTTTAAAAACGTGAATTTGGTCAAAAAATCTCTTTAAAAATGGGAGTTTTGTCAAAGAATTGCTGAAAAATGCAAATTTTGTTGAAAGGTCATGGGAAAAAACACAAATTTTATCAAAGGGCTGCAAATACTAATTTTGTCAAAGGGTTGCGGAAGAAACGCAAATTTCATCGAAGAAGTGCAAATTTCATCAAAGAGTCATGGAAAAAATACAGTGGTCTCTTTATTGAACAGCACACATACATACATACATCTATATTTATTATTATAGGTATAGTTTTTAATCTTTAATAATGTACTGAACTAACTTTAGAAAAAATAACAGTTTAACCCAAATGCAACTTGCAGGAATCTACACTCAGCCTAAAATCGACCCGAATCGAAAACAGCTAACCCGACCTGCAGCAAAAATAAATAGTGCCAGGGGGGAATACCCCCATCTGCTGTAACCTTTCAGAAAATTTGCTTTGAATTTCAGAATTTTTTTTTTTTTTTACTGAGAATCACCCCTGATCAGGAGTTTTTTTACTACGATTCTTGATTTTAGTTTAAAATAGCAATGATAGATGGTGCTGGAAGCAATAGGCACTAAATCGGTGCCTGGAGGAGGTAGGCCAGAAATCTGGACTGATTTAATGACCATTGTTTGCAGCACCATCCATCGCTGTTATGTTGTAAAATAAAATCAAGAATCACAGTAAAAAATCTCCAGACATCTTACATAACCCTCCTGCAAGCTTTTTAAAAATTGCTGTCACCATTTGCAAGTTACTGAATTTTAAAATCAGTCACTCCATTTTCAGACACCCAGTATGTTTTTTGATAAGTTTCAAAGCATTCTTTACTGAATTACAACTGATCTTAAATATAAAAGGACAAACAGTCTTATATCAAATTAATATTTTTTACATAATCCTGAAGATTAAAAAGTATTCCTAAATAATTATTTGGGCATGTTCGTTGTGGAGCTTTTACTGTGTATAGTTTTTATCTTTAAAAATATTTAGACTTTCTTTTCAAAAATAGTCAACCTGAACCCTTCTCACAAGAGTGAAAACTCAATCCGAAACCGAAACTGACTCAAACTTGAAATGCGTATGTCTAACTGTGCATGTAAACTATGTATGTCAATTTGTTCCAAACCCAACGCACTAGGTGCAGTTAAAAAGTAGAAGTCAATCCGACCCGCAGCAGAAAAGTAGAAGTCAACCAGACTCAAACCCGACCTGCAGCAAAAAAGTAGAATTTAACCCAACCCGCAGAAAAAGTAGAAGTCAACTAGACCCAAGCATGATCCACAGCAAAAAAGTATGTTAACCCGGCCAGCAGCGGAAAAGTAGAAGTCAACCAGACCCAAACCTAACCTGCAGCAAAAAAGTAGAATTTAACCCGACTCGCAGCAAAAGTAAAAGTCAACTAGACCCAAGTGTGATCTACAGCAAAAAAGTATATGTTAACCCGACCTGCAGCACAAAATAGAAGTGAACTGGACCCAAACCCGACCTGCAGTGAAAAAATTAACCTTGACCCGAGCATCAAATTTTAGTCTCCAAATTTCTAAAATCGCCCCCACCCCATGAGGACCCCCCAGATCCGCCCTTGAGCATTACATTATTTTTTACTATGAGATACCATTTCAACTCATATATAGAACCTTATGAAGACAGATGTGTTTCATTTTTGAGCCATAAATTTTTCATTGTTTTAAAAATCGGGGAAAAAAGAAGTAACCTAATTATGATGATGTAATTAAAAATTCATTGTATATCATTAATTATTCTCCAATTTAAGAGTAAAATTCTCCTTTTACAAATATAATTAACTAAAACTTCCTTTTCCTTTTAAAAGTATAGCTCTTTCTTCTTTTTTGTGTTTTATAAATAACATTCATTTTAACGTTCACAAGTTCTTTCTAGCCATTAATAAAATAAATCAACTTTTCTCATTCTAAAATTTCTAACAATGCTGGCATACTCTTCTTTCCATAAACAATCAAATAAAAAGATATTCTCTGATCATTTGCCCTTTTACCTGTAATCTAAACACTTAAAATTAATGCTCAGATTGGTACTCGCTACAGATGATTATTTCTGTCATAAAGAATGTGTTAGGCATTCATTAATGTGTATGTTGTTTCTCCTAAATATAAAATTCCCATTGTTCAGCCTTGCCATCAAATAAGTACATAAAAATTTATAATATGTCAATTAACAAATTGCTTGACTGGGTTGAAATTCAGAATTACATTAAATGAGGGGGGTGGGGTATTCTTTAGGGTTGAGTTCCCATATTTGTCTTGATGCACTTGCAATAATATGAGAACTTTTTGTCTCTCACTCTCTGACCTTTGGAATTGTAACTTCTTATCCTGTCCGGGTCCCTTTCTGGAACTGCTATTAGATGTCTGCTTGATTTCTTCCTGTCTATATAAAATTTATTAAAGGCTTTTCAAAACCTGGTTTAGTATAAATATTTAACTACAATGTTAAATCACAACCAAGTAGCCACTTAGTGTCACAAGAATTTTTAATCCAGATAAATCATCAGTATACCAATTTCTTACTATTCTGTAAAGGTGAAATTGTTAAAGTTTATGAATTAATTCATTTTTTGTTGTATCTGCTTTCAAATAACTATTTTTGTTTTTATTTATATAATTGCCATATTTCAAGTTCAAAGTTACTTAACACTAAACCTACCGCGTGGGGTCAAATGACCCTTTTTTGATTTTTTTGTTGGAATTTCTTAAATTAAAACATTATGAAATTTCCTTATATTTCACGACTTTTATTAAAATATATGATCATATTTTTCTTAAAATGCCTCATCTCCGAACTACCTTTTTTGCCTAGAAAAAAATATTTTAGGCTTAACTACCGCAAGGGGTCATTTGACCTCCTGAATAAATTTGTTAAATCATAAAGGTATAAATGTTTTATTTTATAAGAACATTAGTAAATTGCGTATTTTTGCTATTACATCATTTGTTCTACTGTATTCAATTGTATTTGTTAATATGTGATCGTATAATTAGAAATTGACTTTATTCCGAGTGAGATTCTAGTTTGAACATTTCAGCTTATATCGAGAACGAAATAATCTTAAAAATATGTAGTATGTAAAAAACAAATGTAATATGTAAAAAACAAATTTGCACAATATATGTTTATTAAATTTTCGAATTTCTTGAAATAATTATTTTTTTTACTTTAACCCTTTGAGGGGCAAGTAATTGTGTTTCTGTAATGTTGAATTCACACCGGAATCTGCAAAAACGTTTTTTGAAAAATAGGGAAAAGAAATTTTCGTTTTTTTTCCACCAAATTTAGAAAAGTAAAATTTTTCTCTTGCGAATCTTCATTAATCGAAAGTGGGATAAAATGTATCCCAATGCCCCTCAAAGGGTTAATAAATAAACAATTTGTAATAATTATTTGAAAAAAAATGTTTTATTCAAACATCAAAGTGTATCAACTGGTATATTTTTCGCAAAACATCATAAAATATATAACTTTTTATATAGGGGTCATTTAATCCCTTCCGGTAGAAATAGGTATAAAAAAAATATCGGTACGTTTAGTATTAAAGGTTTTAAATTTTCCTGTTTAATACTACTTCGTACTTTGACTATTCCTTTTCTCTTACTGAAACAGTTCCTACTTTTTTGCAAAATTATTACAATTCTTCTCTTTATATTGTGAGATTTTGCATGCAACTTACATAATTTCATTGCCATGTATTGAGAATTTTCAAAATAAAAAATCAGCAGGAATAGCCAAGCAAACTTTTATTATTTGATTTATTATCAGTACTATAGCGTTTAGGATGTTCTTCAGTAATGTTTTTATATATTTAAGTGTTTGTATAAGAATGCCACATGAAATAATTCTTTAACTTTAATATGTATGAGTTTTTCTTAGTTTAACCCTATATTATTTATTTTAAATCAGATTAGTAGTATTCTACTGTTAACATAAAATATGACTTTGAAAATTATTTTTTTTTTAAGTAAACCATTGTAAATATCAGTACTCTTTAATAGTTTAAACTAAAATTGTTTTGATCACAGCATTCATTTTCATTTGGATATATTCTTGAGTTTGCTTTTGAAGATTAAAATTTTTGTATGCATTTTCCTTTGAAATTAGCAAACTGATAGTGATATATTGATGGCATCATTGTTTATTTATTTTTAACTTAAAAAAAAATCTGTATTGAGTGAATTTATCTTATTTTAAATCCAAATTCCATTTTTAAGTGTTTGTTAAATCAACTGATCCTAATTGTAAATTTTTATTTTGCAGGTATGCACTGGTGTGGCTGGTTTCTACCATTGATTTGCATCATTCTTGCTATTGTCATTTACTCTTTAGCTACATCCAAAGACTTTTCTGTACAAAACATTTCTTTATCTGATGTGAAGTCAATAGCTAAAAAAAATATTTTGAGAGTTAGCAAAGCTTCTGTAAAGTTTTGGCATGCTTCTGCTGTACCTTTTGTTCTGAGTGTCAAAGCATCTCTTATGAAAAATATTCATTCCATTATGGTATATATATCGAACACTGCATCAAAGATTGAGTTACTTCTTTCTGTTTATTTGTAATAATATATTTTGATATTCTTACAACTTTTGTACTGTTTTTTTTTTTTGGACCATATATGCAATCATCACACGCAATTATTAAAGACTGTGCTATAAGGTTCTAGTACTTTATTTGATATATTTGTCTGCTTTAGTCTCTAATTTTATCTAACTTCCTTATCATACCTGAAGTTTGAATAACATTAAAAATCAATATAATATATTATTATTAATTGCTTTTACATACATTACAATAACATCATAAATCACAGTAATTTTTCTTTTATATATAAAAATATTTTGTTAGAATGCTACCAGTGTGACGTACAAATACCAAAAGAAGCAGAACAATGATAGTATTGCCAATTTATACAATACAACTAAAAAACACGTTGTCACATATTGAAATATAATTTTTACAAACAAAATCATGTAAATTAATGTTCCCTGGAATTCTCAAAAAAAAAAAAAAAAAAAAAAAAAAAAAAAAAAAAAAAAAAAAAAATTTGCAAGTACCAATTAAAAGAAATTAAACATATAAATCTACAAGACAAAATAGCTAGTATCACATAGACATGACTTAAAAGATGCTCAGAATCCTTGAGCATTTCTACCAGTAATTTTTAATTGAAAATTTTCCCTTATCTGATCAGAGCATTTCTGCATATAAATTAGGCAAAATTTTCTGTTTTAAAAAACTGGTGATACAAGGTTAAATATTCTGTAAAGGATCCTCATTGCAAATGGGTAATCATTCAAGTTTATAATATAGTCAATATCAGATTTCAAGTTATTTTTCTCATAATTTCAAACTTCATTTTAGGAAGTGCCTTTGTAAAAAATGCCAGTAATTTCATCATTTAAATTCTCATACTTGATTTTTACATACTTATCTTAATATTGCCCCCTAACAAAATTAAAGCAATACATCAATATGCTTTCAGGGTGTCTAGCCACCTGAAAAAGTCAGGAAAATTGGAATTTCTGAAAAAAAAGTCTGCACAATTTTTCTGATTATAGTTAAAACTGGTAAGATATAATTTTACTCTTCATAAGTATTGTGAAGAGTTTTCAACCTCTCATGCAGTTCCTTTTGCCTACCTCCTTTTAGTCCTTCCTTATAACTAAGAGTTTCAATACCAGCTTCACTTTAACTTTTTCTAGAATTGATTAGGTGATTCAGTCCATTTACTTATTGTTTAGGAATTGACCATTTGTTAGCTTAATGTATTGAATTTTTATAATCCTTAAATAAGGTTAGTTGCAGAGAAGATATTTATGTATAATATATGTATATTATATATCTATCTTAACTAGTAAAAGAGTGTTTCGCTCTGTCGTTGTGTGTGTCTGCGTTGGCTAGTGAAATCTATCGTACATAGAAGTAAAAAAATTATATGATGGTAGTCCAAGGCAAGTCCGAATGCACCTGAAACTCAGAATTTTCTTTTTTTGTTAATTAGCCAAGTTATTAATTAAAGATCACAATCTCTGACCTGCCAAATGCTACGAAAAAATCGTAGTTGCTACGATTTGGACCTATAAACTATGATGCTATGAAAATTGGTTTCAAACTACGATAACAAAAAAAAAGAGCTTTTTTTCCAGTTGTGATTTTTAGTCAGTGTAGCATACTTTTTAGGAGTGATTCTGTTCCGAAATTTCTTAAATTTTAAATTATTCGGTTCTGAAAGTTAAAAAAAATTGGTCATTATTCCGAAAATTCGGACATCGATAAATGCTGAAGGGAAGAGAAAAAATCTGCTGTAAATCAAGCTTCTTAATATAAAATCCTCTTAATGGATAGTAGCCACTAGTGGATCGTGCATCTATAAATATTTATACAGAAATTCACTTTACTAGAAACAGGGGTGCCATTTCCAGAGTTTCTTGAGGGGTACGGTTTGAAATATTGTGCGGAATTGCACAATTTGCACACAGAAAAGGAAGGTCCTGCATAATGAAAAATGCTGTGCAGAATTTCCTCCTGCAATTTCTTCTACACACATGATTCTTCAGCGAGTATATTTTAAAATTTCTTGGAAGTCTGAAAATTTTTTTCTTTTATGGAATTTCCCTAAATCATTTCATGAATCGGTCGAAAAAAAAATTGAGAATTTCTTCAAACGATCCTGGAAAAATATGGGGTTTTTCGTCAAAGATTAATTGTTCATTGAATAAAATCACTAATTTCGTTGAGAGTTCAGAAAGAAATTAATTACAAATTTAGTCAAGATTGCACAAAAAAATCACGAATTTCGATAAACTACTGAGGGAAAAATATTGCAAATTTCGTCAAAAAGTCATGGAAACGAGTAATGAAATTTGTTAATTGGTTGCAAAAAAATATCGAAAATTTTATCGATCAGTCATGCAAAACTATTGCGAATTTTGCCGATTGGTCACAAAAAACTGTTGCAAAATTTGCCGATCTGTTGCGCTAAACAATCGCAAATTTCGACAAATGACAGCATAAAAAAAACAAAAATCAATTTCGTCAAAGGATCATAATAAAAATGTGAATTATGGCAAGATATCGTGGAAAGCAAACGTGAATTTCATCAAAAGATCAGTAAAAAAACACATTTCATCAAAAGATCAGTAAGAAAACACATTTCATCAAAAGATCAGTAAGAAAATGCAAATTTCATCAAAAGATCAGTAAGAAAATGCAAATTTCATCAAAAGATCAGTAAGAAAATGCAAATTTCATCAAAAGATCAGTAAGAAAATGCAAATTTCATTAAAAGATCAGTAACAAAACGCAAATTTCATCAAAAAATCAGTAACAAAACGCAAATTTCATCAAAAGATCAGTAACAAAACGCAAATTTCATCAAAAGATCAAAAACACTAATTTCGCCAAGGATCGTGTAAAAAATGTAAAATTCGGCAAAGGATCACATAAAAAATGCGAATTTTGTCAAAAGTTCAAGGTAAAAAGTGCGGATTTCAACAAAGAATCAGGATAGAAAAACGTGAATTACGATTGTGGGAAACAAATGTGAATGTTGTGAAATGATCAAGGAAAAAAAAATAGCGAATTTCGTCAAAATTTACTGCACCTGGCTAAAAAATTTGAACCGGGCTCCTTTTACAAATGTCAAAATAAAAAAATGAAAAAATGCTGCAAAACGAGAAGCTTTACAAATCATATAATAATTTTCAGATTTAAAAAATTACTATATCGAGTTGAAAGTCTGAAACGTTATTTATTTTACAAATGTCAAAAAATAGACATGAAATATGAAAAACCAACCAACCTACCTCTATTAATTTGAAATTTCTGTACTATGATTTTTCATTTTCAAAGGTTGGCAGGTCTGCAATGCACTCTCATAGAAAAAAAAAAAACTTTTATTCCGAGCTGGCAAAAGCACTTGTACACACGCCCAGAACCAGATTTACACAGCTGAAAGAAATTAAGAAACAAATGCTACGATTTTGTGGGGATTTATTGTTCTTTTTTTTAACCTCAGTCTACCAAACCTTTTAATATAGTTAAAAACAGAAGACATATTCTGAAAGATCATATTTTTACGCCTTAAATTTCGTAATCAATTTGGAAAAACACCTGTGTTAATCCTTTAAAAGATTTTTTTTAAAAGGGTTATTTTCACAATTCACTTTTTCTCCCATATGGCACTGCTTCTCTAGGGCACAATTTTGGGGGTACCGATTAACTTAAAATACACATGTAAAGCTAAGGCTTCCTTCTCTTTGATGGAGCAATCAGTTTACAAAAATACAAATTTTAACCCTTTTGAAATAATTTGCGACCTAGGGTCCCTTGTGCTCTACGGAGACTTTTCTACTGTAAAAGTGCCTAAACGTTTGTATTTCAATGCAATCTTTTCAGAGCATCTCTGCAGACCAGATTTACATCACCTACTAAAATTTCGAAATGTTCAGATAAGTAGGTGTATTTTTTACAATATAAAATGTGTGAAATTTTTGACGAAAACACTGAAAACCTAGTGGTTTTGCTCATTTCAGGTAAGTTTTCACTATCAAAACTACTGAAATAGACCAAGTAAAAAAGTCTTCTTACGAGCCATTTTACCACTAAATATCAATGTTTTTTCTTGATTTTTTTTCATGCATGCCATGAAGATATTGTTTTTAACTCTTAAAACTTTCAGAGTTTACACAATAGTGACTATTTTTTCCGCATTTAAAATACTGGCTGATGACAACCCTCCTCCCCACCACACGCTCTCTACTGTATATTGTCATATTTCTCTTTCCAACACTAACCATGTCAAAAAATGTGAAATTAACCCTTTGAAACAAATTCGTTCCCCAAAGCATGGGTGCAAGATGTTCAGTCTTGAAGAAATTTTTGACTGAATATGCTTAAATTATGACAATTTTACTATCAAGAACTTTTAATTAGTTTCTTTTACTGTAAGAAATCAATTTTTAGCCATAATGCAATACACAGAAATCTTCTAGTCTATTTTCATTTGGTTATTCCTAATACTCAGAAAAGTTTTCAGTCTTGGCTTAGATGGACTTCTTGCACCCATGTCCCAAAGTCGTTTTTCATTATTTTCCTGCAGGATTAGCATTATGCATATTTTGATTTAACTCTTTCGAGCACAGTGTCCTTAAACAAGGACACCTAATTTTAATTCCAAAACTGACAAACGGCCTCAAGAATATTTAATCAAAATTTTCCTTTTATAATGTATGTAAAATAAAGCATGTTTGTATTTTCTAATAACTTCGTTTATAAATTCTGGTGTCAGTCCATTATTTCATTAGTTTATAAACAAAATTACTCCATACTGGAAAGGGTTAAAAAATACAATTTTATACATTAGCTCTGAAATTTTAATACTATATACTAACCTAGCTAATGAACAAGTATTGATCTTTTTTAAGTATAATCAGATTTAGGGGTGAAATAGTTTGAAAATCAAAAACTTTCATTTAGGATTTTGATACAGAAAAATAAAAATAGTTACATTGTTACACATAAAACCCTTAATTTTGCAAGTAAATGTCAATATTTTAGCGCAAAAATTACACACACTCATCAGAGACATAACTCATAAATTTGGTTCAGAAAATATATCATATAGGAGGAAAATAATTAGTTCAATTTCAAAAATTTTGCCATATATTCCATACATTAAAAAAAAAATAGCAGAAGAAAAACACTGCTTTTTACAACTAAATATCGATATCTTAGTAGAAAAATCATACACAGGCTTTGGCATGGGTGCAAGTCTTCAGTCTTGGAGAAATTTTTGAGTAATAATAAATTGTACTTATTATGATAAAATAATGGCAATTTTATAAGCAAAAACTTTTAATCTCTTTCTTTTCTTGTAAAAGATCAATTTTTAGCTATACTGTAAGACATTGAAATCTTCTAGCCTATCTCCTTTAATTATAATCTAATACTGATAAATGTTTTCAGTCTCTGCTTGGATAGACTTCTTGCACTCAAGGGCTTTGGATGACAAGAAATGTTTTCTTTTAAACGTTGAATTCCCCCCCTCCCCCCCTTTCATGTGGCAGTTATTTCGAGCCTTTCACTGCTAAATAAATATCAGTATTATTTTTTTTAAACCAATTTTTCACAGTCAGCAGACATGTATTTTATATAACTTCAAATCTTTAAGCTTTTGGAAATTATAGATTGTGAAATTTATTAGATATTTGTAAATAACATTTTGTAGCAAAAGGTGAAATTCTCTTACTCAAATGAAAAATCTTAGTTATTTTACTGATAAAAATGAGTATTTTTCCACGATTTTTTTTTTTTTTCATTAAAAAATATAAATTTAGACAAAATCGGGTTAACACTTTGAGGTCTGAGTAATTTCAACTGCATATCTCCCTCTGGACGGAGGGTATTTGGTACTTTTCCAAGATCTTTTAAAAAATACTTGGAAGATTGGTATTTTAATAATTTTCTTTTATTATAAACTTCAAACTGTTCTTATTCATAATCAAAGAACTATTTAAATATAATAAAATTTAATATTTAATGAGAAATTATTGAAAAAAGCATGTTTTATATTTTTTAAAAAAGTTCCGCATAAGAAAACAACATTTTTTAACATAAAATTTTACATAGACTTGAATAAAAATTTACCCAAATGTTGTACAAATATCTGAAAACAGGTTTTATTTGTATATAAACATTATTTAGTAAAATTTCCTTTTGTGTGGTACATTTCAAAGCACAAAGAGCTACACCAGAAGGATCACAATAAGCCCGAAGTTTCCCTGCTGATCGTTATCGCTGATACTTGAACCGAAATACCAAATCGTTAAAATATTTGTTTTAACTTGAAAATATTTATAATGAAACGTCAATACTGCAGAAATATTGCTATATATTGTAATTATCCCCAGCAAAATGTCAATGTTGCAAAAATACTTAATGTTGGAAATATAATTGCGAAATTGCAAAGTATTTTTTACCAATATTGTGTATTGTGTGCGCAAATTGTATATTTACAAAATATATTTTACAATTTCAACTATTTCCAATGTAAAGTAAATATTTCTGCAATGTGAAGTCGGTGATCAAATTTTATTTTTCTATAAATCACATTGTTAAAAATGTGTTTTATTTACAATGTACCCTATTGCATCGTTGAGTAATAACTAATTCCTTAATTGTTAGTTTTAGAGGTATAGTTTCAATTACAAAAATCTTGTAGATGATGTTTTTCATATGAAAATTGATTTAGGTCAAAACAGATTTTTAAATAGGTTGGTACAAAATTAAAAATTTTATACGATGCCTGGGTCCTATAAGTTTTATTTAGAAAAAGTTTCTTCATGTTTTGACAAGTAAAACAGTAAAAATTCAGTCTTCTATGACCAAAACTTACCAAGTTATAATACTTAGAATTTTATTAATTTTCGGTGCTTTATGTCCATAAAAACATGCTTTAGTTTTTAGTGACTGAAAATCCATGAAATTCAAAGTATCAGAACTAAATAAGTTTGTATCACACAAACAATTAATTTTTATGATGTAAACAGATTTTAATGGTGTGGTGTTATCAGAAAACAATGTCTATACTTCCCAAAATTATTTCAAACATTTTGTTTAAAGGCTTCTTAATTTAAACATCCTTTTGTAGCATACATAGCGATCAGTTATACGTTGCAAAATCAACATGTTTTTGGGACTTGTTCACCATGCTGCTGTGGTATGATCTAATCGGCTAACCAAAAGTAGCTACTATTTCTCATTTCTAGTTAGAAGTTTGCTGAACTGTATATGTTATCCGAAAATTTGACAAAATAATTAATCCTTCAATTGCAAGGCACGACTGCCAACTATTTTTATATTTAATCATACCGCAACTTACAATTTTTATTTTTGTAATGTATTTCTTTTGAAAATATCCTAGTATAAGTGTATGGAAGAAATTATTTTTCAAAAAGTGGTACAAATAGAAATAAAAAAAATCCATTGGGAGGTACATGCTATCACCTATAGTCAAAGGGCCAATTGCATAATGCTGTGATCTCATAATGATCATACAACAACCTGACTTGCTGAAATGAATCTTTGTGAGCATGATTTAGCATGCACATGAATGTATAGTAGCTGAACATATTTTAGTTTAAAAGGAATAAATATATTTTTAGAATTTCTTTGTAATTTTTAAAGATTTTCACTATTTTTTTTTTTTTTACTTTCTATATTTCAAAATTGTCAAAATCAGTGGGTCACATGTTTGGCTGTCTTTTTCTACTATTACGTCTGTGATGTCACTAAGTCTCAATTAAATTTGCTAATATCTTTGTCTAAGCACAGACATAATTACACACAATAAAACACTTATCAAGTTTATACAAGAATTTAATGATGAAAATCTGAAATCCAGAAAACATATTTTTCTGTCTATTTTGCAGTTTTGTGAACATTGTCTCAATGGTTGGTTGTTTCAAAACTGTAAATTTTTCATTATGTAACTTATAGACATTATTTCTTGTAGTAGAATACAACTTGATTTTGCTAAGAATTTCATATAATGATCTCCCAATTCTATTGCTTGGTTAAATAATTTTTTATTATTTTTTTTTTTCACAATCTGATTCTGTATCTGAACCACTTGTTTGCGATTTTTGCAATGGTTTCATTATCTGTAATTGTTTACTGGAAGGGTTTTAATTACTGAACCTATCTTTAATTAGATCTTGGCTTTGATACATGATATATTTGATATACATGATAATATATCCTGATACATAAGTACATGATATATTTCAATTTACATTTTTTGATAAATTTCACTGTTTATGTTTTAAAAAAAATGTGTAGAAGGTTACTTATTGTACGCTTGAAAGTATTTTGGTGCAATAAGATTAAATAAGAAATAGTCATTCCAATGATGAATTAAATAAATGCATCTTATTCATGAATTGATAATAGAGGTAACTATTTTCTTGGTAGATATTTTCAAATGACTATGTTTGATTTTCATGTAAAATACCTCTTCTGAAAAATATTTTTGAACAAGTAAAAATTAAATTTAAAAAATCAAAAATCCCGACTGCGTAAAAAGCGAACTAATTAATTATTTCTCATCAATGTGAAATTATTTTTTTATATTACCCATTTTTTTATTTACTTATATTGATGACTTTTAAGTTGTGTTTAATTGTTAGTTCCTATCTATAAACACTGTTTTGATGAAGCCTATAGATATCATGATGGTTAGAGTTGCAGTAAAGCTAGAGATCTTACTTACACAACTTCCAGGTTGTATAATATTTAAACGGAGCTTCTGATTTTAAAATAGTCAATGAAACATAGTCTTCGTTTTGAAAGACCTATCCAATGATATGGCACTTAATATGGTGCAGAAAAAAAATTTTTCGTCTCTACCACCATTTTGTATTTTACGGCCATCAATTTGAATGTATAAAAACAAAACCTAGCCTATAACCATCAGACGCTTAAGACAAATCGATAGAGACCTCATTCGTTAAAATCCATCTAGCTGTGGGTATGTTTCGAGGGTATAAAGAAATCCACATACCCAGATACGCATGAAACCCATAACCCTTCTTGGCAGTCTGGTAAAAAATTATGTTTTGACTACAGAAAAATTATTCATTATTTGGTATTTACAGTATCTTTTACTGAAATTTTATATAGACAAGTGCTTTTATTTATTCTATTAGTGTTTACTAGCTTAGGGCAACCTAATGTGTTGCATTTGATTTCATGGGATCTTTAGATTTTAGTAGAAATAAAGGAATTTAATTTTTTTCTAAACATAAAAGAGATTTACGCTAAAGTTTTGACATAAAATAACCCTCTAAGAAAGATTTTTTGACAGAGTGCACTTATTTGCATTTAAAAAAAATTAAATAAAGATAAGCTTATTGGTTATCAAAATAAATTGTTATTTTGAATGTAATATCTGCCTACATTAAAATGGCCATTTTGCTGAAAATTTTCGATTTATTTTTTATTATTTTATTTGAAAGAGCAATCTTTTACGATTCCAAATCTGTTTTAATTTTATTTTCATGATTACTAGAAGAGGAGTTATGTCCAATTTAATGAACAGGAAGTAATAAGTCAAATACCAGAAGTGAGCAGTAAGGCAAGGAGAAATGTAAACAGTGTTTCTATGCATGATTTTCTTACGTTTTTTACATAAAAACACTAATAAACCTTAATTGACACTTCTAGATTAATTTTATAGATAAGAAACAATGTAGTTAAGAAATATTTAATTGTGATTTTTGGAAAATCAATTTTTCCATTATTTCTATGTACAACAAATTTCATTACATAAAATGTTTCAAACATATTTTGTGAAAATCCGTATTTACTCACTATGTTCTGAATTAGATTCTAAGCTTTATGTGATAATGTAATTGCTTTATAGGTACTCAAATATATATAAAAAAGGGATAATTTTTATTAAAAAATATCTTCCTTTTTTTTATACATAATTTGAAATATTTCAGTTAATTTTGAAGGTATTGCAAAACTCCTAGTTCAGCGCACAATTAAGTGTAGTATGTAGTAGAAAGGAAATTAAAATATAGGGCAAACCCCCTATGATGGCCCATTTAATATTTCGGTGACGGTAGAGACAAAACACACAACATTCAAATTGAATGAAAATAAGTGAGTGATATACTGGTCCTTTTACTGTTATATTATGCATTTGTTTTGACAAATCACTGCACGTCACGTGACCGAGCGCGCCTTCCATCGAAGCTTGCAATTTTCTTCTCTTTCCGAAGTGATTTGTTAGCAAAACTTTTAATAAGCAAAGTTGGGTTTTGTGCGGTTTGCAAAAATTTCAAGAAAGACAAATGAAGGAAGGTGAATTGTAACTACTTCTAAAAAGTAAGGAATATGTGAACATATTGGTATTATCAAAATAAGCTTATTAAGCCAGCCAGTGGGGTGGGCCATTAGTGGTGCCGATTTTTCATGATTGTAGCAGTGATGGCCCACATTTATTTTTAATTACTTTATCGCTATGTGTTGGCATTAATTGAAGTTATGTTATTGGGTAGGGGAGATGGGGGCACATGTGAACAGTTCGCCTTAATATAGCTTTTTCTCATAACTGGATTAATTTCTATAAACAAAAACTACTTAATATAGTAAACAGAACTTTCTTTTACACATGGTAATTTTTTTTTAAATCACCTGTATATTTTTTCTTACATTTTTTTAATAATTTTATAAATTAAAAAAATTGCTCACATGTGTCCCATCAACGGGGTAGTTGTGATCACACGTGGGGCACATGTGAACACAAGGAAAAAATATCCTTTAACATGCTTTTTATTCTGTTATTCGTTTGTCATCATAATCATTAGTTATATTACCTTTTAAATTCACCATAAAGAAAATATATATATATATATTTCTCTAGTTTCTGGGTGATATATTTACACAAAAGATTATAAAGTGGAAATAAGTGGATTTTTTTTTTTGTGGGGGGGGGGGGGGGAGAGTTAGATAATTCATTAAGTATTGTTGTAATAAAATAAAAAAAATAAAGAAGCAATTTTAAAAAAGAAATTAAAACTTTAAAATTTTGCTTAAGGGTTTTTGTTTGTGGGATTTTTTTTTTTTGGTTGGGGGGGGGGGGGGGATTTACTTACTATTTATCGGGAATCTGCCGAAATATGAAAGATTCTCACTCCTGTATTTGCCTTATTTACTTGTAAATTATAGATAAAGAAGAGGTTTTTAATGATTAAAAAAAATCTCTACTATAATCCCCCCCCCCTCAAATTCTTTCGCTTTTGAAAACGGGGGGGGGGGGGGGGTATAATCGGGATTTTACGGTAGTTATCAATTTAAAAATTTTACTTTCTTAAAATATTACTGGTATCTATCTCCATTCAAAGCATCATATACATAACTATTTTAGAGGCGGAAGTAAGCCATCATTGCAAGGTTAGAACAAATGTAATAGAAAAATTTGCAAAGTTGTTCAAGGTACTTTTATTTTAACAATGCATAAAAAATATTGTTGTAAACCGTTTAGTAAAATAATATATAACACTTATTGCATTTTAGAAAACATTAAATTTATTTAAAGTACAATTGAACGTAAACAAGCTTGTTGCTTTTTATGTATTTGCTGAAAGATGTGTTTGTGGAAGTTTCAATACAAAATCAACTTTGTGTGAGGAAAATATCTTCCATTTCAGGAAAATTGTAGATAATGGAACTGACATTATTTCTCATTAAGTTAATTGGAAGAAACATAATCACAGAATGATTATTGGGGCACTTATGAACTGTTCATATCTGCCCCAACTATTCTAATCACAAGTGCCCCACATTGCTGCTTCTGTTAAATTGATAAATCATTAACATTTCTGAATTTTAGAAGAAAATAAAAGTATCAAAAATGTTTATTAGTATTCCTAGCATATGTTCAAACACTCAAATTCAAATAAATGAATAAAGAAATAAAGTTATTCGCTTATCAACTTGGAACAAAGATTTTACTTTTGAGATCTAAAAACAGTGTTTTGGCTACAGAGGACAAACAAAATGTCATAGAGCTTCAAAAAAATTTTTACCATATGTCTACAAGTGCTATCTTCTTTAGTAATTTTTTTCAAATAAAAAAACTTATAATAACTATTGAAAAATTGCGATGTTTACATGTGCCCTGTGTTCGCATGTGTGTCACATGCCGTGTTCACCCCCCATCTCCTCTACAGCTATTTCTTTCGCACATTTGAACTAAATTATTTAAGTACAAATTTATAATAGCCTTTTCCCGTTGTTAATGTTCCCATTACGCTATACTAGTGACATTCTTTTTTAAACAAATGGCATATTTGGATACTTTTTTAGCTCAAAAAAATGTTTGTTTGTATTGAGTATAATCAAACTTCAGTAGGTAAACAAAAACGTTGATATGCCGATTGGTTTATGCATTTGCTTACAATGAGAGCTGACTTGCATCAAATAAGATCATCTATTTACAATATAAATGCTCAAACAGGCATAGCGAGCTTGTGGAGTTGACCATAGCCGCAACCGCATGCTCCTTTTGTTTGCATTGAGACATTTTGCACAGGCAACCCAAAAAGAGTACTTTTCTTCACGTTGCGCGGTGGGTGATTTTCCTATTCCAGCTGGCCAAAATTATTTTTAGCGTCGATATAGTCGCATCACCATGAAATTGAAAAATGTTATGGATATTCATTATTGAATGTTAGGTGTTGCAAAATGTAGCATGTAGCAGTCATAATTTCATTACAGGGACATTCAAAACAATTTCATTACATCACGGCCTATGGGGAAAAATCGTTTTGGGCGGTTTTTAATGATGTTTGACAATTTCAAACACTTTTAAATTTATATACACATCTATGAACTGCACTACAAGATGATTGCTATAGAATATGGTATGGATAGCATTTATCGATCATTTGCAGGGACATTAAAAAGAATTGTGTTACATTACGGTCTATGGAGAAAAATTGTTTGTGGTGTATTTTGTTCATGTTATACTATTTCAAAAGTATTTAAAGTGCTATATATCTCCGAGGTGCTCTATAAGATGCTTACTATTGAATATGATGTGCATAGCATTCATCTTTCATATACAGGGGCACACAAAATAAAGGAGTTATATTTCTCTCTCTATGAACAATAATTGATGGAAGTGCATTTTCAGCTGTGGAACACTTTTTTAAATTATAAAAATTGCATACTATTTAGTGTGTATAAATTCTATAAATCATATACAGGGCTCCACAAAACATCTGAAGTACATTTCTGTTTATTGGCAGAAATTGCTGACGAGGAATTTTCAACTGTGCTATGCGTTCACTAACTGTTCTAAATTTTAGCATATTGTGAATTATATGATAAATCTATAGTTCATATGCAGGTATGTACAAAATTTTCAGTTAGTTTTTCAACTTTGGTTAAAATTGCGTTTTCAGACGTGTTATATGTTTTACAGATTATTATTTAGACATCGTTTTTCACAATATTAAGCTATGAAGTTTTATTATAGTAGTCCAAATACATTAAAAAATGTTTCATAATCTGAATTGCGTGTGATTTTATGTTCTTGATAATTTTAATTATGCTTTCTTAACGATATGGAAGCTAATGTAATAAAACTATTTTTGTATCACTATAACAAATCCTAAAATTTCTTTTTCTAAAATTTAAGATGCTGGGCAAACATTCGACAGCTTTAATGAAAAATTGCTGTGTTGTATATTCTTTTGTATATTTATATTTATCTCTGGACAGAGGAACCTCATGTAAAGAATGGTAATCATAAGATTTCATGAGAAAATGTCTACATTATGTTTTGCATTGAATCAAATCTGAATTTGGAGAATTTGTCTGGATCAATTTTCTGCCCATTCGAAATTTGCTGTGATGTAATATATTTTATATCATTTTGTCATGAGATGTCTATGTACAACTGTATTTATTTGGCATCTTGAAAACCGAAAAAACATACATCGTTAGGCCCTATTATATTATTATTATTGAAATATTTATATTAGTTCAAATTTAAACAATTATATCAATTAATATAATTAAAAACATAAATGTTATATAATTATTTTAAGTATAATTATATTTAGTTAAAATCCTCACTCCGTATAATTTTGAAATATTGATTAAAGGTGGTCATCTCTCCTCGATTTGATGTGGCCATCTATCCTGAAATTGAAGAACAGATGGCTACCCAATTTAAAGCGTCACTCCGTCAATATGCATCTTTGTGTTAGGCTTAGAAGCAAAGATTGGATTATATACGCGCCTCAAAAGTCCGTATAGTAAAAAAAAAAAAGTAATGTACGTACTGCAAAACATTCAGATACCTAACTCAACAAAAATATTCAACCACTAAATTAAATAAACATTAAAATTTCACTTATTTTTTATAATCGAAAAACAGCTGCACGTCACAATGAATGAACTCCTTGAACTATTTCCTGCGATCTATTATGCTGCCATGATCAAGTTTTGGAAATATTTAGACTAGTGGCCAACTATCCTAGAGTACCCTAAGCAGTGTCAAGGCGTCTTTAGAGAAACGACCAGAAGTAAAAACAAGTTTTACAAAAGGTAAAATTTTAATAATTTCTGTTTTTAATTTTAGTTTCTAATTGTTGAAGATGTTAAAAAGAGCCCATTTTTATGTTTAAAAAATCGGCATAGCATTGTAATTGTTAGTTTGTGTTGCGTACCGTTCTCGAAAATTCTCTCACCTCCAGCTTATTGCTAGCCCATGGGCTGGGATAATGATAGTGGCAGGAGTTTCATCAAGTAGACAATAGTAACTTGCCTTTTTAGTGCGATGCGCTGATTTCGCACAGTAATTAACAGAAGTCATTACAAAAGCCGAGTGGAAACGTCAACGAAAAGGGCATTCGTAAATGGCTCCATGACATCACTGAATTGCTTAAGAAAGAAAACTTTTTCGGAGCCTTACTTGATCCAAACAGATTCTTCAACACTGACTAGACAAACTATTCAGTCTTTGACCTGAGATATGAAGGGTTTTGGTAGAAAAGGACACCAAGAGTGCCTATGAAATCGACCGGGCTGACTCTACGTTTTCCATATCTGTCAAGTTTGCATTTTTGGTTTCTAGAAACTCAGCGGAACCTATTATCATCTAAAAGTTTGAAAGACTTCCTATACAAGTTATTCACAGCGCACTGCGATCATGGGGCATTGGTAATGATAGCGACATTTGGATGATTGAAAAAAAAAATAGGAAATGTCTTCGCTTTTTTTTTTCTAGCAAAGAACGATGTTCAACTGCTGGTAATTTTGTTTGTTCGGCAGGCACAAAACGTATTTTAATCGTGAAACAGGAGAGCTTTACAAACCTCTACAGATAATTTTGCCCATTTTTTAACCAGACGCTATCCACATTCTTCAAACCTCTGATGATGCTGATTTCCGTAAGCTAAAAACTAATTGTTACAACGCCCTTCTTTGCTGGCACAAAAACATACATATGAAACTGTAACTAAAGTGTCCTAAAAATTGCGCTCGAAACGATATGACGACGGCAATCAAAATGCTTCCAAGGCAACAGGACTTTATTCATTCGATACAAAACGCTGTAGACTACTCTAAAGTGCAAGGATCACATCATTAACAATGTTTCAACTTTCAACTGTTACCAGTTGAAATAAGTCGAAATTTGCAAAATATATTCATTGAAGACTTCCATCAAGTCGTCGGTGAGAATGTGGTAAAAGTAGTCGGAACTACTCAATAACCACCAAGTGAAGAGTTGCCGTTTTTGTAAGCGTCTGGAAAAAAATAAACATTCAAACCAGGCTTACGAAAGCAGCAACAGACTCAGTGGAAGAAGATGACCCATACCCAGTGGACATCTGAACATTCAAGCTAAGTACGTCCTCCAGTAACGACAACATTAAAATTATTCTTGTGAATCAGAAAATTGTTCGGCACTAGCGGAAAACTACCGACGAAGATAGTTTTTCAAAGCCCCAAAAATCACACCATTTCCCCTTCGCTCCTGAAGATCGTAAGGAAATAACAGGTCCGATAGAATGCCTTTCGTCCTGACACCACAATGATGGCACGAGCTGGAAAATGTCAACGATCGGAGGAAACAAGAAGTCCATTAAAAAGAAGCAAAACAGAAAAAAAGATTGGCAAAACGGGGAGTAAAATAAACTGGGAAGGTCAACAAAGAAGCTAAGATGACTAATTAAAGGCCTAGGATCAAAGGTGGCCAAAAGTGATCACAAAAAATGATTGATGTCGGCGGGCCATCACTGGTGCAGTGACGGACCATTACTGGTATGAGGTGGGTCATCATTGGTGCTTTTAGACTTTTTGTAAAACAAATCAAGCACATTAATATATTTTTATTTTCTTGAATTTCTTAAATCTAAAGTGTTCTTCCATCCTTGCTTCTTATATTTTGATCATCGCCATGACAAAATTTTGCTTGCCATAGTACTTATATGCTAAAAACCAAAACTATGTCTTTAACCTGGCCATCACTGGTGGCTTTACCCTATTTAGTTGAATTGAGTCTATGTTGTCTAGCGTAAGCATGAAATTCTGCTTAAAAAATGGCATAACCCCCCCAATTTTTAAAAATGTTATGAAGATATTGCTAGAATTTTACGTTTTTTCATGATTCTGTATTACAGTAGATCTAAAAATATGTGTATTTGTTCAATATTGTACACTTTTTTGGAAAAGCGCCCCAAAGCGATATAGGTAAGCGTCTTATCTTAAATGGGAGGGGTAACCGTAAGATTAAAGGCAAGGTCACATCAATCAAGGTCGCATGCCACGTAGCGGACAGAGTGAACAACAGAAAGATGCCTAACTGTTTTCTCCTTTATGGATAATTTATCATTTGCACATCTATGAAATAACTGCGCAAGCGCCAACATCGTGTTTTCATTTGCTTGTAGCATTTATATTCTGACAGTAATAGAATGTTCTATTAATTTTTATTCGTGTTTTTTGACTTATTTATTATAGTTAATTATTTAAATAAAAACAGTTCATTTTTAGAACTAATATTATTTGTTAAAATGCTAAAATGTTGGCAATCGAATAACTCTAGTTTTCGAAATTGTAAGAAAATTCTTTTTTTTTTATAGAATTCATATGTCCTTTTCCAAAGAGCAAAACAAGTTATTTACATATTTTAACTTTAATTTATATATATAAAAAAAATATATATTATTTGATATATATTATAAAATGTTGTTGATTTACATACGCTCGATTTTAATTATTTTCTTTTAATGAAATGAAAAATGATGCATAAAAATTAGTAAGTAGTTAATATGTAAAGATTGAATTTTGTAGCCTTACTTTTTACTCAATTCTTGATGTGCTAAAGTTATAAAAAATATATACACGGTTCTATTCCAGATGAAAATAGAATGTTTATCAAGGTTTAGAATATGTATAGAATTTAATAATAAATAAAATATTGAATTTTAAGTCCTTTTCTTCGTTTATCAAGCGCAGACGATACATCGAAAACTAATTCCAATATTCTTTTGATCATATTGTATTCATGTTATTTAAATTACAAATAGTTCATTTATTTAATTTAAAATTCATTTTATTTTATATTCAGAATCACTTTAATTTAAAATGCATGCATTAAATGTTGTACTATTAAATGAGCAAGTATTGTTAATTTAGTATTTGTTTAAATATTTTGCGAGTCCAGACAATAACTGCAAAAATTTTCCTAAAATCGCCAGATTAGATTTTTTTTTTTTTTTTTTTTGAAGCAGACAAAGCCATTTAGAGAATCCCTGTTAAAAATTCTATTACGAATCTCAGATTGTTACTTATTCACAGAAGATGAATCTTGTTTGCCAGATATATTGCAAAATATTTTTGTTACAGCTTGTTTTGATAAAAATATGTGTATTTAAAAAAAAAGTCGCAATGTCATTTTAGTTTAAGGGCTAAAGGCAGTAATGCTTTCGTAGCATTAGTGCTTTTCTCCCAAAATTAAAATGATATTGAGATTATTTTTTTTTTAAATGTGCATAATTTTATCAAAACAAACTGTAATAAAAATATTTTGCAATAAAACTGGGAAACAAGATTCATCTTCCATAAGTGAGTAAAGAATCAGAAAACATGCGCAAGAGATGTGCAGATAGTAGATATTCTGTCATATATGACGTCATACTGAAAACCCATGTATTTACATTATTCACTCCATCCACCAGATGGCGCAGCTGTGTCAATGTACTCCAAATTCCAGTACTGACATTGTACGCTTACTTATATCGCTTTGGCCCCGAGCATAAGCAGATACCTTAAACGGAAAAAAGGTTTTTATTTCGATTTTTTAGAATTTATGTTGCCTTTTCTACTACTAAAATTGTTTTTTTTTTCTATATTTATGGTTTTTCGTCATTAAAAAAAATTGCGTTCTGCCATTTGAAATTTTCGAAATTTTGTAACTGCGACTGCGAGAACTCTATTGTTGTTCTTTACCTCATTCTGGCCACGATCCCCTGTAAGTGGTCTCAAATCAACCTGGATTTGGTGCAGCAGGATCTGGGGCTTTGCTAAGGGGGGAGGACAGGGGGGAGCCTCCCCCTTAAACGTTCGCGAATGCTGTTACACTTGGCAAATTTACAAACTTAGTTGGCAAATTTGTTTAAAACTTTAATGAAAACTATAATACATTTTCTATTTCTGATAGACCTGGCAAAGGTTTCAAATTTAATTGGGAATATTATTAAACTTTTTACCAATAATAAGTATATTACATTTTTTAATTATGGTAAGTTGGCAAAATTATAAAACTAGTTGGCAAATATTGAAATTTGAATTGGCAATTTAAGGTCCTCTCTCCCCCGAAGAAAATGTCTTAGCGATGGCCCTGAGCAGGATGACCGAGAGCTCAGCCGAGGACACCGTAGCGACACCAAGCCTTTTTGGAGGGTTGCATTAACGAGGTCCCTGACAGGGCAGGTGTCGATGGATCTCCACGTCTGGTCTCGTGACTATGTTTCGAGATCACATGTGTCCGGGGATTCCGCCTCTGGGGTAGCATCGTGTGGACTCCACTACCCACTGGGGCAAAGCCATCAATATCACATCCTGGCATGGATAAGCATTTGGCTGCCCTGGGGCAGATGAGCGAATTAAGAAAAGATGGCACCAATCCGTCCGGACCAATATTTTTGCTGTCTTTCCTTACTTCGCAGCCTTGACTCGTCCAATCTAGTCACCCGAGGGTATGTAGGATGCGGGTTACTAATTTTCCTTTTTTTTAATTCTATCTTTTCATATATTTTTATTAATATTTTATGTATCGTGTTGTTTTTATCCGCTGGCTTGGAGCACAGGGGTAGCCTGTTATAGGGATCTTCATTTCCGGATGTCGGTAGAGTAATTCTTTGGGTGAGAGCTCCTCACTAGTCTTCAAGGTTTGGTTCGCTCCTATGGGCTGCCACACGCTTCTTGGGGGCGATGATGTGAGGGCCGAGCTAAGGGACTGGACCCGCTCCAGCCTCTCTCAATGTATTGAAGTGGGTTCTATTGCAGCGTCTGGAATCGGTTAATAATCGTGTGATGTCCAGTATTGGACGCATACGCTAACAGTCTTATCTCATTCTCGAGTCTGTGCCATAATATGATATCATCCCAATATCCTATGGCATCCCATTTCCTTCAATAGGAATCACTAGGGGCTCATATGATGAACTCTAAAAAATTCCTTTTCTCTTGTTGCTTAAATATTTAAGTCATTTAGGAAAGATACATTTTGCGTTTTTTTCCCAATTAGAGTGTCTTTAACCGTTTGAATGCGAAACAAATAGTGTGGCTATATGCCAAAAATGTGGATGTGTTTGGGTGCATATATATAAAATAACTTGTAAGCCGGCGATATACACAGAAATCGTATGCTTTGCTAGTAGGCAACCAGCTTAAATGCACATCAAACTGAGACAAGAAATAGAAGAGCTATCATCCTCTCCGCAATTTTAGCATAAAATCGCGCTTCCCGCAATTTTGGCATATAACAAGAGGACTCCTCCGCATTCAAACAGTTAAAAATAAGATCATTGCGACTACTATCGCGACCAACGACATGCAAGACCAGTTCATGACTTTTAAAGCGTCACATGGAGCAGATGATCTTTACACGTCGATCGGCACAAAACGATGGGCGGGACGCTTTGTACCAACACCCCCTAGATAAGGGAGAAAGCCTTGACATGTTTTTTTGTGACGTCACGAAACATTGAAAGTTTGAAATCAAACTCCTTACGAACGTTAAAGATTTACACGGAGTGCAACAAAATGCTAAAAATCGCGAAGGAAAAAATGCACTATATTACGATAAAAGTTTGAAATCAAATTCCTTACGAATATCAAAAAATCGATGCGGAAAGAAAAAAAAAGATCGCCACGAAACTCGAAAAAGGCTAAGAATCGCAATAAAAATTGCGGAGGACAAAATTATATATATAATAGCGCTAAGTGTATAACAGTTCCGGACTGAACTCATCCAGACCCCGGTAACTGCGCTCATTCTCGGGAAAAAAATATCGCGGCCATGTTAGGCTTAAGCATTCTGATCCCGTGAATAAGGCACTTGTTCGACTTATAATAATCCACATTGTATCACATCTATTCTTCTTCATTTTCTCTAAAAGCTTCAAAAACTATACAATTATATTGATTTAACTTCTAATTTTAAAATACCCAACTACCAACAACAGATTATCAATATAAACAAACTAATACCGTTGCCATTCATAAGCACAAATTCCAAATCTAGAAACAAATGAACGACTCTTTGATCGTTTCATTAAAAAAATACCGTTTAACATCCGATTCTGCTCTTAAAATATTTGTAAAAGCCTTGTAAGGCTTTATAGCCTTTAAATATTTTGAAATGCATTTTCCACTTTTACATACCGACTTATGTTTTGTGAAAAAACGGAGTTAATTGTTTTATGTAAACAAGACAGCAGTTCCATGTATGAACTGTGCTTTATTTCAACTTTGTTTTGGCGCCGTATCTCAGCAATCAATATAAATGATGGAACGTTTGACTGAAATTATAGTTTTTTATTAAAAAATATATACAGGGTGATTTTTTTTAAGTCGTGAAAGTAAAACCCTATAACAAAAGAACCACTGATCCAAATGACCTGAAATTTCACCAGTCTGCTCCCAAAGCAATGGGATTTTTTTTTTGGCGTGGTTAAAAAAAAAAAAACTTCAAATCGCACCGACAGATGGCGCTGTAAGTTAACAGAAACAAAGAATACCGTTAGAGAGTGGGAGGAAAACAATAGACGGTACTTCAAGAAAAAGAAAACTTTATTACGCATATCAAAAACATACAGAATGCAGTAATTGGGTAAAGATACTGCGAACACCTTTGCAGAAACAGAACGAAATAAAAATATGGAACAAAGCATTCATATGGAACTGCACGACTAACACAAGAGGTTTTCAGTGTGCTGTCCCCTGTTTTCAGCTACGAGTTGGAAATGTGAAACCGCATGTTCCACAACAAAGCAAAGAGTATCTGGCTGGATGCTGTGGATCTGGCGCACAATGCGTGCTTTCAGGTCAACTAAGTTCGTAACACCATTACAATACACAGCATTCTTGGATACCCCCAGAGCCAAAAATTGCAGGGATTGAGATCAGAATAATGAACACGAGGTGTGCGTGCTTCAGGTTTTTATTGCCACTGTGCGTGTGTCGTGCGCAAGCTTGTCTCCCGATTTTACTGCCATATACAGCGCCATCTGTCGGTGCGATTTTAAGTTTTTTTTAACCACGGCTTAAAAATTCCCATTGCTTTGGGAGCATACTGGTGAAATTTCAGGTCATTTGGATCAGTGGTTCTTTTGTTATAGGATTTTACTTTCACGACTTTAAAAAAAATCGCCCTGTATATACAAGACGTTATGATGCAATTCGAGATCATTTTTTAAATGTTTTCGTTATGTAATTTTAAAATTTCGTTCAATATAAATAAAATGAAATTTTTGATACCTTTAATAGAATTTAAATTTTGTTTTTTAATTTTTTAAGAGGTTAACATTTATCTGCTTTTTAAGAATTTTGTTTGCATTATAAATAAAATGAGTTTTTTTTTTTTCCCTTGTGTTGTGAAATATAAGATGTTATCATGATTGCATTTGTATGAGAAAATTATTTTTCCACATTCTCTTATTAAATTACAATTTTGTTACAATTCTCCAAGGTTAAGTTTAAATTTTACAATGTTAAAAATCAAAATTTTATCTGCATTGATGTAATTAATATATGTAGTACATGGCATTGTATATTCTTTACATATTAATTACATTTGATAAGAAATATAAATTTTATTTTCAGTGCAAGAAAATTTCAAAAGGATATAAGGATATAAATGGATATATTATACAGTTAAATTAAAATTTTACGAAGCAAATAATAATAATTTTGATTCTGCCATTTTCTACAATTCAAACTCTTTAATAGTAAAAGCTTTATTCTGTTTGTTTATATGAAATCTTATGAAAATGAAACGCAGATCAACATTCCATTATTTTTGACGGGGGTTATATACTAGTTTACTATATTAGGATAAAAGTTTGAAACGAAATACATTTTCCGAAAGTCAAACTATCGCCTTGGAACTCGAAAAAACGCTAAAAGGCGCACTGAAATGCGCATTAAAAATCGATAAAAAAACAAAAATCTCGGAGGAAAAATTGCGGCAGATCGAGAAGAAACATTAAAAATCGAAAAAAATTTAAAAGTCACGAAGGACAACATTCACTAGAGGATTAGGATAAAAGTTTGAAATGGAATTATTCTATTTACGAATTTCAAAAAGTTGTCACAAATCGCGGAAAAAAGACTATAAAGCGCTAAGAAATAAAAAATCGCACAGGACGAAATTTACAAAGTTAGGCTAAACTATTCCTTTTCCGACTGTCAAAAAATCGCCATGAAACTCGAAAAAAAGTTGAAAATTGCATTGAAATTCACATTAAAAATCCCTAAAATTCAAAAATCGCAGAGGGCAAAATTTACTATATTAGGCTAAAAGTTTGAAACAGAATTCATTTTACAAATGTCAAAAAGATGCCGTATAACCCTGAAAATCGCATTAAAAATCAAGGAGGAGAAAATTTACTATATTAGCCTAAAAGTGTGAAACACAATTCCTTTTCCGAGTGTCAAAAAATCGTCTCGGAGATCGAAAAATGCTAAAATTCAAAAATCGCGGAGGTCAAAATCGCTATATTAGGCTAAAAGTTTGAAACCAAATTAATTTTCCGAATGTCAAAATATCGCCTAGAAACTCTTAAAAATTCTAAAAATCGCAAAAAATCAAAAATCGCGGAGGAAAAATGTTCCTGTTAGACTAAAAGTTTGAATCCGAATTCTTTTTACGAATGTCAAAAAATCTCCATGGATCGCGAAGAAACGCTAAAAATCGCAAAAACTTATAAATCACGAAGGACAAAATTTACTATATTAGAATAAAAGTTTGAAATGGAATTGTTTTGCGAATGCAAAAAATCCGCCACGGAACGCGAAAAAAATGATAAAAAACGCGATAAAATAACTAAAAAAATCAAAAATTTCACTGGAGAAAATTTACTACAATAGGATAAAAGTTTGATACAGAATACCTTTTCCGAATGTCAGAATATCGACCTGAAAATCAGAAAAACATTAAAAATCGATAAAATTAAAATATCGTGGAGGACAAAATTTACTATATTAGGCTAAAAATTTAGGCTTGTAAATTCATTTTCCGAATCTCAAAAAATCGCCGTGGAACTCGAAAAAACGATTAAAATTCACTAAAAATGAAAAATCGTGGAGGTCAAAATTTCCTATATATTATGGTAAAACTTTGAAACGAATTCCTTTTACGAATGTCACAATATCGCCGCGAACCGCTAAAAATGGCATAAAAATCGCAAATAATCAAAAATTGTGCAGGACAAAATTTACGATGTTAGATTAAAAGTTTGAAACGAAATTCCTTTTCCGAATGTAAAAAAATCGCCATGGAACCCAAAGAATCGCATTTAAAATCGCGGTCAAAACTTTCTATATTAGGCTGAAAACCCGAAATCAAGTTCCTTTTCTGAATGTCAAAAAATCGCCACGGAACACGAAGAAACGGTAAAAATCACATTGAAAATCGCAAAATTTTAAAAATCTGGGACAAAATTGAGTTTATTAGGATAAAAGTTTGAAACTAGATGATTCCTTTTACGAATGTCAATATATCGCCCAGGAACTCAAAAATAAGATAAAATTCGTTAAAAAATCGAAAATAGCACAGGACAAAATTTATTAATGTAAGGCTAAATGTTTGAAACCAAATTCTTTTTCCGAATGTCAAAAAATCGCCTTGAAACTCGAAAAAACGCTAAAAATTGCTAAATATTAAAAAATCGCAGGGGACAAAATTTACTGTAATGGGATAAATTATATTCAAAATTCTTTCATGAATGTCTAAAAATCGTATGGTATATCGTATTAAAAGTCGCTAAAATTCAAAAATTCGCAGAGGACAAAATTTACTATATTAGACTGAAAGTTTAAAACCGAATTCCTTTTACCAATGTCAAAAAAAAAAAAAAAAAAAAAAAAAAAAAAAACGAAAAACGAAAAAAAAACCACCACTAAAAATCGCATAAAAAATTCGCTTAAAATTAAAAAATCGTAGTACGAATACCGAATAAACGTTATTGAAAATAGGACAAAATTTATTATGTATACTAATAAAAGAAAGTTCGCAGTTTGTGTGTGTGTGTGTGTGTGTCTACTCGCAATGGCTAGCAAAATCTACTGCATGTACGAGGCTCAAAATTTATGTGAGGGTAGACCAAGGCCTCTCCTGCTGCACCTGAGACTGAGAATAAATTTCTAATTAATTAGCTGATTTATTATTAAAAATCACAACGAACTGTTACCAAAAGTACGTTTTCCCCTCCGGTTGCTTTCTGTTGGTTGGTTTTATAAAGCTTTTCGCTCATCAAAAATACACTTTATCTTTGTAAGTGGCTAGACGTCCGTCCGACCAATCGGGCTTTTAACTATTTAGGCTGAAAGTCCGACCAGCGTTTACACATGCGTGAATGTTTGTTTACAGCTTGTCCAGCTAAAATAAATTCAAGTTAGCGGAGCGCTGATATTAGTAGCGATTGCATTCTGTTTAACAATTATATTTATGTATTAATAAAGCTCTTTTGGTTATTAAGTCTAAGTAAACATGAAAGTAACCTTTGTTATATTAAGTTTTTAAGTAAATTATTATTATATTTTTATGAGGCAAATTTCATTGACTAGTTCAAGAAAAATTTCTCTTTATTTTTATGCGTATAGTTATGCATTATTATTTATTTGACCTTCGTTTTTAATATATATTTTTAAATTTTTCTTATTTTTTCTTATTTTACGTAATTATTTTAATAATTTATTTTACATGAATTTTATTTACTTTGCGTTCATTATAATTTCAAATGCATTGTTGCATTCAAATTAGTGTTTAAAAACGTAAACAAAACAGTGACCAGAAATTTTCAAAATTCTAAAATCTGCGATAATTTCTGGTCCCATAATATTCCGATTTAATGGAGTCTACTGCATTTTTAAAGATTCCATTCCCAGTTGTGTTTTGTTACAACATTTGGCTTTTAGAATGTTTTGTTTATGAAAAAACTACTATTCATTTTCATATGAATAAATTATTGAATAATTTAATACAAAACCGTTATTTTAAATTTTAAACTAAGGTGTTTTTTTTTTGTCTTTTTTTTTTTTTTTTTTTTTAATAACTTTAATATCAAGCATTAGCACTTTTGTGTAGACGAAGAATGGTTTTACCTGAAAAATTTTTTTGGTAGGTCTTTAGTAAGTTAATATTGTAACTTTTATTGGAAGTAAAAAGACAGTATTGTATATGTTAAATAATGAAAGATATTCAAATGTCAATTTCAAATTTTCTTTGTATAAGAAGAAAAATAAAACACACAGCAAAGTACTAAATAAAAATCGAGTTCATGAAAATTCGAGTTCAGTAGAAATCAATAAAAAAACATTTTTTCAAGCATTTGTGTTTGCTTTTTTTATATTTTTTATTCTGTATATCTTGTCCCCGTATTTGTTTACAGTTTAAGTACCAGGTAAGTGGTACAGGTATTTGTTTACAGTTTATAGACCAGGTAAGTGGAATAAATTTTGTTCGTAATTTGATATTGGACTGCTTAGATCAGCAATAGCCCAAGGCAAGGTCAATAATTTAGGAGTTAATCAAGTTACCTTTTTTAACATCTTTTTAAGCTGTACATAATATCAAATCAAATAGATTCTACTTTACAAGTAGAAAATGTTTTTTCAGTAAATTTTAAAAAGATGGCAATTTTGGATTTGAAATGGATGGAAGAAAATTTATCTCATGACAATTAGAACTGATTATTTTCAACCACTAAAATTTATATATGATTTAAGTTCATTGCTAATACAATCTATTAAAATCAAAATATTATTTCATATTTCATAAATAAACGTGTTCCATGTTCCATTAAACAATGTAAACATTTTAATCTAGTTCATTCTTTTATAAATATTAAACAAATTGTCATATGTATTACATTCTATAAATTACTGCAGAGAAAACTGCTGAAATTATTTCAATGTTGACAAACTTTTTCTTAAAATAAATGCTGATTTACATTAGCTTAGTATAAGGAAATAAACAAACAAGAAATTCATAAAAAATAGTTATCTAACGATTTATTTAAAATACAATAATAATCATTAAAGTGAATAGTTATCTAAAACTAGAAAGTCACAATTTAATTTGATTAACTACTAAAAGCTGAAATTTTTTTAAGCTTAACACTAGAAAAGCCGGCAATTTTTCTCAAGTTTTATAAAAAAGTATTTCACACCAGAATTTGTATTTAAAACTATTTAACTTATTTTATTATTTTGTGCTGCAAATATTTAACATTCTTATGAAAAAAATTCTGGTTTGAATTGACTATTATCAATTTGGCAGGGGTCAAAATGTCCCCTAATTGCGGTTCTATTGTTAAGATCTTAAGATGTATTGTTAATCAGGGTTGGCCAAAAAAAAAAAAAAAAAAAAAAAAAAAAAAATGATTTGGTTTAAATCGGGTTTTTATTTGTATAGTTTGTAATTATACATGAATTGAAATTTCCAGAGTTAGAATTTGAAAAAAAAAAAAAAGTAATTTTTTATAAATATATGATTTGGGAATTTCCTGGGCATTCAAATAGTAGAATATTCCGCACTGTTTGAGGTACATTTTTTTGAAAGCTTTCGGTCAGTAGGTTGATCTTTGTTAATTATTTTATTTTTCAAGTGTGTTATCAATTCAGCTATCGCCAGGGGTGTAGCCTAGAGGTCTGCACGTGCTCGGTCTTGGCCCGTACCCGGCCCGGCGGAATGAAGGCGAATTTTCAAACGGGCCGGCAGAACTAGGACGATTTTTTCAACGGGCCGGCAAAAAAATTAATCGGCCCTATCGGCCCGATATAAGAATTTAAGCACAGCAGATAAAATACTAGCCATTTTCAATTAATATGATTTTCTCGAGAAGTATAAATGTGCGTCACGAGCCGATGCGAGTTTAACAACATCAATACAGAAATGTAACATGTCCATCGTAGAGATCGGCATCGTACAATTACAAGTTGTCTGATTCCGAGTTTAATTTTTTTTCAGCAGACTCGTGCCGGGACGGAACTGGTCTTAATCGATCTCAGGATGTGTAGAACAGTATGTGTTTTGTAGTATAAATAGGGATAATGAACTTCTCTTAACAGTATCTTTGGAAATATACCTTAAGGTGGTTCTCATATTCACTGCTCAACAATGAGAAGCTTTCAGACACATTTTCTGAAAAAAATTTTGAACTGTAAAAGGCATAAAATTGACAGGCCTACCTATTGAAGGCATTTGGAAACGAATAGCTTTTTTCCATATTTGATAAATTACTTACAGACATAACAGAGATTCCTGTCACGTGACTGTACGTTTTTCTCCTTTCCTGTGCTATCTCTTCCGGAAATTCGATTCAAAACGCTAATTTTGACAGTATTTTCAGAAAGATACCGGGTGTCCCAAAAAGGACTGACTGATTTTAAAATTCAATAATTTGCAAACGGTGACAGATATTTAAAAAATTCTTGCAGGAGGGTTATGCATAAGGTCAAAAGTTTTATTACAGTGATTTTCGATTTTAGTTCGAATTACAAACAATAGATGGCGCTGTAAGCAATAGTCGCTAAATACAGGCTCGAATTCTGGTCCTTTCTCTTGTTCCATGCTGAAAAAGGAGATGGAAATGTATTATCCGGGCCACGAAGTACCAAAAATCGAGCCTGAATTCAGCGTCTATTGATCGCAGCGCCATCTATTGTTTGTAATTGGAACTAAAATTGAAAATCACTGTAAAAAAATTTTTGACCTTATGCATAACTCTCCTGCAAGAATTTTTTAAATATCTGTCACCGTTTGCAAGTTATTGAATTTTAAAATCAGTCAGTCCTTTTTGGGACACCCGGTATATTGCTCTTATCTATGAAAAAAAACGACATTTACATAGCTTCTGAATAAGAATACCTGCCAACCTTACGCGTTTCCGAAAAGAAAAGAATTCATAAATGTGTCGAAATGTAGCTCCTTTGGATTTGAGAAAAGCCTTAAAAATGAGAGAAATATTTTCACAAATCTACTTTTTATTTTACAACTTCAAAAGCTATCATGTTTTTAATCCTTTATTCTGAACTACATTAATCTTTTAATGAATTCTTATTTCCATTTTGAAATGTCTGTAGACACGATGACTAAAACACTGTAAGTAATCGTTAATGTTTAGTATTGTGTGTTTTCTGTTTTGCGAACATCATAGTAATGTAAAATATATTGTAAAATGTTCCCATAAATATGTATGTAGTATTCATTAAAATAATCTTAATTGTATGTTGAGAAAAAACGGATTTTTTTTTTTTTTTTTTTGTAGAAATTGTGTCGGGCCGGGCCGGGCCTGTTTTCACTGATTTTTGTACGGGCCGAGAACTATGCAAACGGGCCGAACTTCCAATTTTTACACCGGGCCGGGCCAAGATAGCTTTCGTTCGGGCCGGGCCTGGAAATTCCGGCCCGTGCAGACCTCTAGTGTAGCCATATATTTTCAGATTTTTTTTTAAAGCTCCGTATATTCTGGGTTTCTCAAATAAAGCTATGGCATGTATGCTCCAGCTATGACCATTCATAATTTTAGTGTACATATAGTCCAAGGACCAACAGTACAAAAACCTATGTTATCAAGCACAAGAAAAAAACCTTTATTTTATGGGAGAGTAGAAATAGGAAAATCTAATGATCTATGTCTACCGGAAGTGAAGTGGTGCATTAGCCAAAAATTAATACCACCAGTGGTTGACTCGTAGGTTTATCATTGTGTTTGTCCTACAAACAAAGTTATGAAAACATGGAGGATAGTTGTAGAACAAACACAATGATAAACCTACGAGTCAACCACTGGTGGTATTAATTTTTGCTTATGCATCACTTCCCTTTCGGCAGACACGGATATATTAACATGAAAAGACATGGAAATATTTGCGTAATTTTGTTAAAACCATGTGCTCCCCTAATTGTTTTGAGCAGTGTATTTAGATAACAAGAAATATAATGTTAAATAAAAGATTAGAACACTAATTACTGAATCTTTTATCACGAGAAATTAGAAATTGGCAACAGTAAGTCCTTGCTTTCCAAAGCTTTCTATTGCTGTAGCGAGTAGCAACATTTTAAATAGAAATTAAATTTTAATTTTTGATACTATTAACGATATATTTTTATTTCAGAAGTGTTTTTGTTTATTTTTAAAGGCATTTTCAAATGCGTTTTTTTTTCATTTAACCGAGTAGTAAGGATGAAAAAAAGGCCGAATTCAGAATTAATTAGGGGAAAGCAGGAAATAGCTTTAATCCCTTTAGTTTAGGTCTAGAATGAATATTTTAACTCTTCCCCTGGTACTAGGTGAGCTTTAGTCGCTATGTACAGATTTATAATCAAAAAACATGTTTGTTTTTTTTTCTTTTAATTAACATAACATTATTTCAAAACAACTAACCCTATCAAAAACATTGTCAATACAAATGTTGTAGAGCTTAAAATTCTGAGTAAAACGAGTATTCAACGATTTTGCCCAGTGGTCAGGGGGTTGAATTCGGAATTAATTAGGGGAAAGCTGGAAATTGATTTAATCCATTTAGTTTAGGTCTAGAATGAATATGCTAAGTTTCCTCCCCCCCCCCCCCTAGTACTAGGTGATCTTTAGCCGCTATGTACAGATTTATATTCAAGAAACACGTTTTTTTAAATTACCATAATAATACCACAAAACAACTATATCAAAAACATTGGCAATAAATATGTTGTAGAGCTTAAAATTTTTAATAAAATGAGTACTCACGCTTAATATTTTTGTTGAATATTAAGCTGACAAAACCATTTCAAAGTTTTGCTTAAATTGCTAATGAAGATGTTGAAGTCAGAACAGAGCAAGTTATCAGTCCACCTTTCCGCCAATTTTCATATAAATGTATTTTTTTAATTTATTGGGGCCTTCACGATGTTTTTATAATTATTTTAGGGCTTTATTTTGGTACTTTTATGATTACGGTTTAACTTCTTGATTACGGGCTAGGACCGGCGGCTTTTTTTATATACACTTGTACCACAATTTTGTGGACGGCATATGTCTCAACACCCGTAATTAATAAGTTAACATACGAGTAGAAGTCATACAATACTAACTTGCGGGTCTTGCGCAGTCCTCTTTCATCAAATTAACACTTTTTAATAGCTCGTATTTTAAAATTAAATTTACTTTCTATATTTAAAAAAAAAGAGTTTTATTACAGATCTGAAATTTACGGAATCTCTGCTTTATTAAATAAGACATCCAGATTTTAACTCCTCCATAAGCGATCAAAACGTGACACAAGAATTTTTTTTTCTTTCGTTCTTTTTTTTTCCCTTTTTCAGTGATTAATTCATAAATTGAACGTTTCTTAACAAATAAAAGTAAAAAATACAGTAGTTAAGCGATTTTTTAAAAAAGTTTTTACTTCTAAAATTAACATATCAATTGCATTTTTTATTTTTTGCCAAATGCTCAATCCATTTTATAGTATAGTTCCTGCCAAAACTATTATAAAACAGGGCCGTAACCAGCGAGTAATGTCAGGGAGGGGGGGGGGGGGGGAGTGGGCTGTGAAATACTTTTATGGGGCTAACATCTTTTAAAAACCATATCTCTTGTGCAAACAAAATACAGTAAAATCTGCGAAAATGGAACTGTCTATAAAGGAGACGTTTACAACGTAACCTGTCTATAACGGAATATTTTTCAGCAAAATTCTTAAACGGAAAAAAATATATATCCGGGAAAAATAATACAAAACAAATTAACAGCGGTGTACCTGCTGAGACGAAAACCTATCTAAAATATAATTTTTTTTTTCCTCATCCTGTGAGAGATTTTTACTGTATGTAATGCAAAAGATAGATGCATGCGACAGCAAATCGAAAAAAATATTTCATTAAAATTTTAATACAGAAAAAAATCATGCATTCCACCCTGGTTACATGAATTTTCGAATTCTCAAAGCCTATTACATTTTCTTTTACTTTATTGAGCATGTTTTGCAAAATGTAGTATGCAAAAATATTTCCGATTACATTAACAATTGATAGTATTGAAATCACTTCAGTAGTTATCGAGAAAAACATAACAAGATTGTCAGCTGTTTTACATGTCATTTTCCAATTGTTATCGCCATCCTATAACCTTCGTTTTCGTTTTAAAAGAACGATTTTTTTTTTCTTTTTTACGTAAAGATTATGAATACTTTTCTTCAATATTCCAAAGTGTACTTTGAAAAAGTGTACTAATGAATGTAACTTAAAACGCTTGTCTATGATAATCTGTTAAAATCATTTTTATTTAAAATACCTTAACCCTTTCCGTAACATACAGAAATTTAAAGTCATTCTATTTGTTGAACTTGAATTACCGCCAGAAACAAGACTCATGCACTCTCATTTGTTCGCTCTTCCGCCCCTCCCTCAGTCTATTTTCAATCTCCTTAATTCAAAAAAGTAAACACCCCCTACTAACTCCGCAACAAATTAGCGTAGAAGAAAGTTACTCATACCGAATGATTGGAAGTAAAGTCTACTTTTAAATGGTGTATATAAAATTTGCTTAAGGGGCCATCTACATATTAAAACGAATCCAAACTACATTTTTTTCAATGGCAATACCCAATTCGGACAGCATAAATGAACTTTACACCCTTCAATTAGCCTAAAAAACAATTTTTATGCAATTCGTACCATAAGTTTCCGAGAAATTAATTATTTTCAAACGAGCGTATTTTAAGGGCTGTATCCAAATTGAAGTTGGGTACTCGATTGCTAACCGAGAGAGCCCCCTTCTTGATCAAGGCACCTTAAGCAGCCAATGAAGCCTGTTAAATAAGAAGGCAGCAGAAGAAATTTCAAAATATCTAGGGGATATAGGGGCACATGTGAACAGTTCGCATAAATATAGCTTTATCTCATAACTGGATTAATTTCTATAAACAAAAACTACTCAATATAGTAAACAGAACTTTCTTTTACACATAGTATTTTTTTAAAAATCACCTGTATAGTTCTTGTTACATTTTTTAATATTTTTATAAATTCAAAAAATTGTTCACATGTGCCCCATCAGCGGGGTAGTTGTGAACACACGTGGGGCACATGTGAACACAAGGAAAAAATATCCTTTGACATGCTTTTTTATTCTGTTATTCATTTGTCACCCTAATCATTAGTTATATTACCTGTTAAATTCGCCATAAAGAAATATATGTATATATATATATATATATATATATATATTTCTCTACTTTCTGGGTGATATGTTTAAGCAAAAGATTATAAAATGAAAATGAGTAGATTTGGGGGGGGGGGGGGAGGCTTAGATGATTCATTAAGTATTGCTGCAATAAAATAAAATAATAAAGAAGCAATTTTAAAAATGAAATTAAAACTTTTAAATTTTGCTGAAAATTTTAGGGAGGGGGCGTTTACATACTATTTATCGGAAATCTGCCGAAATACGAAAGATTCCCACTCCTGTATTTGCCTTATTTACTCGTAAATTATAGATAAAGAAGGGTTTTTAAATGATTTAAAAAAAATCTCGACTATAACAGCCAACCTAACTTCTATTGTTTTTTAAAGAGGGGGGGGGGGTACAATCGTGATTTTACGGTAGTTTTTTATCAGTTTAAAAATTGTACTTTCTTAAAATATTACTGATATCTATCTACATTCAGAGCATCATATACATAACTGTTTTATACAGCGTGTCCGAAAAGTCTGGAAACGGTCGAATAACTCGAGAAATACAAAGCAGATTGAAAAACGAAAATATACGTATTAAATATTTTTTTAAAAGCTACTCAGCGATAGCAAATTTGACCCTCGCAACCGACCCCCCGGGGGTCAGTGGGGATCCAACTTTGAAATCTTGAAAGATAACCCCCATTTTTTTATTGCAGATTCGGATTCTACGGACAAAAATACGTAACTTTTGTATTTAACATTTTTTTCTAATATTCGTTGATTACGGTGTAATCGAGCAAATAAAACAGATACATATTTTGGTTTTCCCAACCAGGTTTCGACATCTCGAAATCTGATTGGACAGAACTTTCATCGTCAAAGTAGCCGTCTTTTGCGGGAATAGTGTTTCTCGAAAACCATCAGTGGTGGTTGTTCGATGACGCTTTATATGCTTTTTCAATAAAAATTAATAAAACTATATTAAATTAGTACTGTATTTGCATATTTTTTTATCCAGTCAATCATTTCAAAATAATAACCTGCGTATTTTAATTTTTTTAACGTGTAAATATACACCTTCCCTCCCGGACAGAAAAAGGATAATCTTCATTATTTGGGGGCGGAGTGTGCAGATATTCTGCGTTTTGATGGCTTCTTTTTTTTTTTTTTTTTTTTTTTTTTTTTTTTTTTTTAATATCATCTAATTCAGGAGGCTGATGCTGGTGTACAGTTTTTTAAAATTATTACTATAGAACAAAATATAGGACAAAGTATTTAAAAAAAAAAAAAAGATATAAAAACTTTTTATACCGTCTGAGCAAAGGATGGGGAAGTAGCGTAAATTTCAGCGGGGGTGGAGTTATATATTTTGATGATTGATTAGTTACTGTATCTCCAAAATATCAAGTCGGGCAGACACTTCTTCAATAATTCTTATAAACGTTTTATTGCAATTTAAAATATTTTTCAATTTAACATTTTTTTCATAATTTTAAAGTTAATAATTTTAATTGAAAATTTTTGATCTTTTAAACTTTTTCATTTAAAAAATAACTAAACTCTTTAAGCTCTCTTGGTTATTTCTGGGGAAGACGACGTTTTAATTTTCATAGGGGAAGGATGATGTAGAAAATTGTTTAATTATTTATAAATTATTACAATAAAATATCAAATGTGACAAAATACAGGGTGTCCGAAATGTTTGGAAACGGTCGAATAACTCAAGAAATTCATATGAGATTGAAAAACAAAAAAATACATGTTAAATATTTTTTTAAAAGCTATTCCGTGATACCAAAGTTGACACCCCACCCCGACCATCTGGGGGTCAGAGGCGTTCCAACTTAGAAATTGTAAATGATAATCCCCATTTTTTATTTCAGATTCGGATTCTACGGGGGAAAATGCGCAACTTTTGCTTTTAACATTTTTCTTTCGAATCTTTGTAGATGACGATGTAATCCAGCAAAATGTGTCAGATACATATTTTGTTTTCTCAACCATGTTTTGTAATCACGAAATGTGATGGGCCAAAGCTTTCGTTGCCAAAGTGGGTCGCCTTAGCTGGAATTGTGTTTGTCGAAAACTATCAATGGAGGTTGTTTTGATGGCAAAAGTGCTTTATATGCCATGCAAATTAACAGAAATATGTTGAATTAGATTTCTATTTGTGTTTTTATTTTATCCATTCAGTCCATTATAATCAATTAACCTGCGTTTTTTTTTAAATATTTTGATGTGTAAACATGCCCCTCCTCTTCCGAACAGAAAAAAAGATAATCTTCGTTATTTGGTAGAGGTTGGCGTGGATATTTGGCATTTCGATGGCTTCTGCTGTTTTTTTTTTATATATATACTCTAAATCGTGGTCAGGAGGTGGGTGTATGGGATTTTTTTACTATTACTATAGAGTAACATATAGGACAAAATAAAAAGAAGTACATATATTTTTTTGTGTGCGGGCGGAGCAAAGAACGGGGAAGTTGTGTAAAATTCAGGTGGCGGTCGGATAGAAGATTTAGATCATTGATTAGTTACTGCAACCAGAAAATAACAAGTAGGGCAAAAATATTTTCCATAATTCTAATAAATGTAATAATGTTTTTGTAAATTAATATATTTTTTCAATTTAACATTTTTTTTCATAAATTTAAACAATAGAAAAATTTTGATATTTGAAAATTTTTAATTAAAAAAATAATTTAACTCTTTAACACTGTCGAGATTTGTGAGGCACATATATTCATCGTGAAAAGGTGCATGTGGAATTTGTTTTGGGCACCATTAATACATGAATAAAATCATTTAATTTTTTAATTAAAGGATTTTTTGGTATTTCACAAGTAAAGGAGACAGTTGAAAAAACACATTGTATTCCAAATAAAATTTGTGTACGCGATGCGGTCTCGAAAGGGTTAAAGTGTAATGATTATTTGCTGGGGTAAACGACGTGTCAATTTTCATAACAGAAGGATAATGTAGAAAATTGTTTGTTTATTATTGCAATAAAATAACTTATGTGACAAAAAATATAATCTAAAACATAATTGGCAGAACAAACTAAAAACAGATCAGTTTATTTTCTTCATTTTTTAAGCCCTAGAAGGGGCATTTATTAATATATTTCATTCAGTTAGTTCTACTTTCTTAAATTTTTATAACAAATAAGTTAAACCAATTGAACAATTTTAAAAAAGTCAAATAATATGATACATAAAACCCATTAAAAACTTAGGTTCCGTTAAAAAGAAATCTAAATAAATTTTAAACTTTTTTCCTTTTTAAGTTGCAAATATTTGTATTGCAGATTTTGTATTATGCTTAGGATGAGTGTGTACAAAATGATAAGGCACATGTAAAATACAAAAAAAAAAAAAAAAAACATATCTAAAAGTCTAAGATTTATTTCGATTTAATTTGAAGGGAAATTTTAGGGATTTTTAGGGTATTTACATTATCATATTGTTGAAATTTTGTTTTTATTTTGTAATGTTCATTTGGTTTAACCCTTACCGGCGCGGAGTAATTCTGTTTATAAACTAATGAAATGATAGAATGACATCAGCATTTATAAACGAGTTTATTGGAGAATACAAACTTTCTTATTTTGAAGTACGTTATAAATGGAAAATTTTAATTAAATATTTTGGGTGCCAGTAAAATAAAAATTATGAGTCCTTTTTTTAAGGACACTGTCCACAAAAGCTCTAACTTATTTGTTACAAAACTTTAACATTAAACATCGAAGTAACTGAATGAAATATATGAATAAATGTCCCTTCTCGGGCTTAAAAAATGTAGGAAAAAACTGATTTGTTTTTAATTTGTTCTGCAAATTAAGTTTTTGTTTATATATTTTTTCACATTTGTTATATTATTGTAATAATTAATAAATAATTAAACACTTTTCTACATTATCCTTCCCCCATGAAAATTAAAACGTCTTCTCCCCCAGGTATTAATCAACAGTGCTTAAAGAGCTAAGTTATATTTTAAATTCAAAAGTTTAAAAGATGAAAAATTTTCAATTGTTTAAAATTATTGGGTCGTTCGGAAAGTCGTGTCCGTTTGGAAAAATCAATTCGAACCGGAAAATTCTATCATTTAATAATTAGACATTGATTCCTATATCTAATGTCTAATAATTACCGGGCAGGATTTTCCGGTGCGAATTGATTTTCCTAAAAGGACACGACTTCCCGAACAACCCAGTAATAAATTTAAAATTAGGAAAAAAATGTTAAAATGGAAAAAAAATATTAATTTACAAAAAAGTATTACATTTATTAGAATTTTTGAATGTTTTCTTCCCTACTTGCTAGTCAGTAGTCACAGTAACTAACCAATCATGAAAACCTATAATCCCACCCTTCTCCACCTAAAATTTACGCTACTTCCCATCCTTTAATCAGACAGCACAAAAAGATTTTATATGTTTTTTTGTTTTTATGCTCCTTTATGTTATTCTATAGTAATAATTAAAAAAAAAAAAAAAACTTATACACTCCCATAAGACCCGGACTGGCTCCTTTGGGAGCCCTCGGCTAGAGACTGAAAAGGGGCCCCTTAGTGGAAAATTAGATGGAATAGATTATCAGAATATCTAATCTTTGAAAACCAAGCTTACATGCCTAAAAACCACATTTAGCTATTTTGTCACTTGGAAAATAGTTGAGTAAAAAAGCAAGCTTTTTTAGATGTAGTTTACTTACTTTCAAAATAAATATTTACAAATCACAGTATATAATAATCTAAATAATCACCATAATAATCTAAATTTTACTGTAATACCTAAGTAAATAAAAGGGTCACGATAGTAATAAAAATAAAAGCATATTGAAAATAAACAAAAAAACAATGTACTCTTTAATTCTGATTTAATTGTTGCAAATTGTAAAATAGATTTTATAACAAAAAGAAAAATACTCTACAATACTTTGGTACAGATACAGCAAACTAAAAAAGTTATGTGATTGTGAATGGCTATTTACTAATCAGCTTTTGGCCAGTTCTTCACTGGTCCTGGCTACTTCAAACTTCATCTATAATAACATCTTTACCCAAGTTATAAAATAATTCTCTTTCAACATTCATGAAAAGGAGACTGTGTCAATTAGTATTATTCTAGAACACTTATAGAGAGTTCATTATTATTAAAGTTATTTTTTAAACATATAAGAAATTAAGGCAATATATATACATAGTAATTACTAGATCAAAGCTATATCTTACAATCAACATCGCGGGCTACATTTTATGAATAACAACACAACACTGTTGTTGCCACTTACACATAACAAAATAATAGAAAGCGATTACGATTAAAGTTTAAATACATATGTCACAGAGACTATCGGTAGAAAAGCAATCGTGAATTTCATGAATATGTCGCAAGCGTAAACAGAAAAATGTGCAAATCGATCACGGAATAAAATTGCTAAATTTTTCAATTGGTCGCGAGAAAAAATTTGCAAAATTCGCAGATTGGTCTCCAGAAAAATCGTGAAATTCCTCAATCGGTCGCGAAAGAAATCCGCAAAATTTTTCAATCGAACCACGAAAAAAAGAAAAAAAATCATGAATTATGTAAATTTGCTGTAAGAAGAAACTGAAATCTGGCGATCGATTTTGGAAAATATTGCGAAATTCGTCAGTCGGTCACAGGATTTCATCGTCGTTTTACAAAAAAAATTTTTCAGAATAGGATTTTTTGGTGAACCGAAGCTTCCCGCCCACAATATTCTTTTGGACGCGAATCATCCCGTCCCAAAATTCAAGTCCTGTATGTGTATATTAATAATGTTGTATAAAAAACATAATTTAAACATTAAAATTTTCTGTTTATTTTTACAATGCTGGCAGTAGCAAACAAATCTTTACTCATTTATTGATATACCTATAATTGTAGAGTATTTTCACAAAAAATATGTACATTTTAAAGCATGAAATATCTACTATTATACTTATGGTTGAAGAGTTATTTTCTCCAAACAGAAGTTTAGTTGATGTTTTTTATTTGTTTTAATTATTTAAATTACTGCTGTTACTACTATTACTGCTTTACTTTAAGTCACATTTATTTTTATTTTAAGTTAAATTTCTTTGATATTTATAAATAAAAAGAAAATTACTTTTATTTTAAATATTTATAATAAAGATTATACTTCCCTTGTAGTTTTATACAGGTATGAAATAGAAGTTAGTCATTAAAATCCCTTTATTAAAAATAATAAGTGTAAAGTTTTTTTTAGCATACAAGTTAAAAAACAAAAGTAAAAATAGGTTTATTTAATTGTTTAACTTAAAAGAAAGAAAGAAAATTAATAAAGTCAAATTTTTACAACTTCAAATTTTACTGTACAACCTGAAAGTAAAGGTACAATTTTCTAAAAGATGTAAACGTAAATTCTTTAATTTATTATAAAAAGTTCAAATATCAATATTAGGAAAGCTGGCAATTTTTTAAACTTTCGAGAGTTACCTTTTACTCACGGAAAGGGAGTAAAAGGTGCAACCCACCCGGCGTTGCAAGGGGTCCGTAAATAATAACCTTTAACAAAACTAAAATTTTATTGATTTTATATCTTTTGAAGTTCTTTTAAATGAACCTAATTTCGGAGCCCCCCCCCCCCCATTGCCTTTCACAACGTCTAGTGTGTTCCCAACACACTTTTTTCCAAACGAACCTGTAACTCGGGTCCCCGTTTCCTAAGGCAGCATGTACCGGAAGTGCTCCGCACGTGCCGGAGACATTCGAAAACCAAGTTGAGTGAGCCAAACCTCGTAGTAATAGAGCCCATAGAATCCAAAAAATGAATGCATAATTAATGTTAGAAAATGTTGGTAACTGAAGTCTAAAATAAAGTTTTATAATACAGAAAGTAGCTGAATTGTAATTTAAGTTGAATGAACCAAATCCCATTGAAATTGGGCCCTTAGAATCCGAAGAAAGAATGCGCCCTCAAGCGGTGGAAGATGCCCCCTTGTGAATTTCATGAATTACTTTTAACATTAACACGATGTTTAATAAACGGATTAAGTAATGCGTTGGACAAAGTAATGCGATTTTTAATTTACGGCTGTAGTGAGTAAACTTAAGTCGATGCTGAAAAAGGAGATTAATGTTCGAAAAAAGTGGTAGCTGGGGTATAAAGAATGTAGTTGAGTATAAGAAAATTTTTTAGTAGTTTTAAAGTAGCTGGAGGACGCTGAAACTATGTTAAAGAAAATTACAATAGAATCGGATAGTTTTTAAAGTAGCTGCAGCAAAGGCCCCAAGAAGGAGATTAAAGTTCAAAATCGGTGGTAGCTGAAGTCTGAGAATTTTTTTTGTCATTCATATAGTAGCAGAAGGACTTAAGAAGTTGTTAGAAATAGAAAGCTAGTGAATCGGGCCATTTTTAAGGGACCTATAACAAAGGGCCCAAAGAGGGCCAACTGATAGTAAAGAGCAGGGCCCTAACATGAAAACTTGTTAAAAGGTCTGCGTTCTTAGCACTTTAGATCTTCAATTAGTCAAAATTAAGCATAGGGTATGAATTAATCATTAGAATAAAATTTTAAAGGAATGCGCAAAAAATAGGGGGGAAATGCTTAAAACAGTGCCCTAGAATCCAGTAAAAAGAAGAGGGTTTTGATCCAGGGAAAAGAGTGCAAGACTCAATTTTAAAGTTTTGCATTGAGAATGCGTGAAAATTAGGTGGTGGGAAATGTATGCCACACAAAAAGTTCAAGGGCCCCCGGATCGGGCAATATAAAACCTTAGGGTGCCCCAGGATTTTAACTGGAATAAAGAAACGGGAGAATAACTAAATGGAAAAAAGGGTTCCAAAAATGAAGATCTGATTAACAGGAGGCAATTTATTAATAATTTATGGTGCAAAAACTTTAAAAGGCACTGTACCGGGCCTCAAGGGGCCAGGGATTTAAGTGGCATGTAGTTGGTTACAAAGATATTTTTAGTAGTTTTTAAAGTAATCAGAGGACGCTAGAACTATGTTAAAGAAAATTGCAAGCAATTTGGATCATTTTTAAAGAAGCTGTACTAAGGGCCCCAAGAAGGCGATTAATATTCAAAATTGGTGGTAGCTGGAAAATCTAAGAAGTTATTAGAAAAAAAAAAGCTAGTGAATCAGACCATTTTTAAGGGAGCTATAATAAGGGTCCCAAAAGGGCCCAACTGATAGTTGAGAGCAGGGCCCTAACATCAAAACATTTTAAAACGTTTTAGTACGTAGCGTTTTAGATCTTCAATTGGTCAAAATTAAGCATAGGGTATGAATTAAGTATTAGAATAATATTTTAAAGAAATGCGCAAAAAATTGTGTAAGTGCTTAAAAATGGTCCCTAGGGCCACAATAAAAATATGAGGGTGTTGGTCTAGAGAGAAGAGCCCAAGATCCAATTTTTAAATTATGCACTGCGAAGGTGAGAAAATTAGGGGGTGAAAAGTGAATGGCACACAAAAAGTTCAAGGGGCCCCTGGATCGGACCCAAGGGTGCTCCAGGATTTTAACTGGAATACAGAAACTGGAGGGTAACTAAATGGAAAAAGGGTTCCAAAAATGAAGATTGGATTAAGAGGGGGATATTTATTAACATTTATGGTGCAAAAACTTCAAGGGGACCTGTACCGAACCCCAAGGGGCTAGGCACTTTAGTGGCAAGTAGTTGGGTACAAAGATATTTTAATAGTTTTTAAAGTAATCAGAGGACGCTAGAACTATGTTAAAGAAAATTGCAAGCAATTTGGATCATTTTTAAAGAAGCTGCACCAAGGGCCCCATAAAGGCGATTAATATTCAAAATTGGTGATAGCTAAAGTCTGAATTTTTTTTTTTTTTTTTTTTTTTTTTTTTCGTTCATGTAGTAGCTGGAGAACCTAAGAAGTTGTTAGAAAAAGAAGCTAGTGAATCGGACTATTTTTAAGGGAGCTATAATATGGCAGTCAAAAGGGGCCAACTAATAGTTGAAAACAAGTCCCTAACATGAAAACATGTTAAAACGTTTTAGTACTTAGCGTTTCAGATCGTCTATTAGTCAAAATTAAGCATAGGGTATGAATTAATCATCAGAATATAATTTTAAAGAAATGCGCAAAAAATTGGGGAAATGCTTAAAAAAAGGCCATAGTGCCCCAATAAAAATTTGCGGGTGTTGGCCTAGGGCTTAGAGAGATGAGTCCAAGACTCAACTTTAAAATTACGTATTGAGTAAGTGAAAAAATTAGGGGGTGAAAAATGCATGGCACACAAAAAGTTCGAGGGCTCCTTGACTGAGCCCTACAGGATCCTAAACGGGCCCAGGGTCTTAACTGGAATGCAGAAATTGGAGAATAACTAAATGGAAAAAGAATCCCAAAAATGAAGATCGTATTAAAAGTAACAATTTATTAACAATTTAATGCACTAAAACTTCAAGCAGCTCTGTACCGGGCCCCAAGGGTGCCAGGCTCTTAACTGAAATGTAGAAATGGAGCAGAAACTGAATAGAGAATTCCCCCAAAACGAAGAAGATCGGATGGAAAAGAGACAGTAATTAACAATTTACATAAAAACTTAAAGGGGCCCAGGGGACCCTGCCCTTAAAAGATTGAAAATCTGAGCCTCAGGTGCATCAGGTCCTGTCTTGGACTATTCACAACTAAATTTTCAGACTTCTACGTGCAGTAGTTTTCGCTAGCCATCACACACACACACAGAGCGATGTGTTCCTTTATTAGTATAGATTTTGCATCATAAACAAAAGATCCTCTGCATTGTTTATGGCCAAAATATTCCTGCTATCCGTATATAATCGCTTTGCTGCGCTCTGCCGGATATCCGATGGTATTTCGGATACTGAAAAATCAGCCGGATATGCCAGAGATCGGATATTTACCGGATATCCGTTGCATCCCTAAAAATTACTCTAATGTAACAAATTATAAAGTAATATATCTATATTTTGAAGGGAGCTTTCGGGGCCCCCTTGGGTCCGGGGCCCTCGGCAATCGCCGACCAACCGACCTGGCCAGTCCGGGCCTGACTCCCATCCAGCCCCGAATTAAGTGATTTTTTTGACAGCAGAAGACATCAAAACACAGAATAACAACATACTCCGCACCTTAAATAATGAATACTATGATTTTTCTGTACGGGAGGGGAGGTGCTTATTTACTCGTTAAAATATTAAAATACGCAGTTTATTATTTAAAAATGATCGACTTGATAAAAAAACATGCAAATAGAAAACTAATTAAATATATTTCTATTAATTTTTATGGAAAAAGCATATAAAGAGCCATGAAAACAATCTCCACTGATTGTTTTTGAGAAACACTATTTCCGCAAAAGACGGCAACTTTGACGTTAAAAGTTTTGGCCAATCAGATTTCGAGATGTCAAAACCTGGTTGGGAAAACCAAAATATGTATCTGTTTTATTTGCTCAATTACACCGTGATCAACGAGGATTAGAAAAAAATGTTAAATACAAAAGTTACGTATTTTTGTCCGTAGAACCCGAATCTGCAATAAAAAAAAATTGGGATTATGATTCAAAGTTGAACCCCCTCTGACCCCCGGGGGTCGGTTGCGGGGATCAAATTTGGTATCACTCAGTAGCTTTAAAAAAAAATATTTAACACGTATATTTTCGTTTTTCAATCTACTTTGTATTTCTCGAGTTATTCGACCGTTTCCAGACTTTTCGGACACCCTGTATATGGAAGTAAGCCATCATTGCAAGTTTAGAGCAAATGTAATAGAAAACTTTGCAAAGTTGTTCAATGTAATACTTTTCTATTAACAATGCATAAAAAATATTGTGGCAAACTGTTTAGTAAAATAAAGCATAACACTTATTGCATTTTAGAAAACATTAAATTTATTTAAAGTACAATTGAACGTAAACGAGCTTGTTGCTCTTTATGTATTTGCTGAAAGATGTGCTTGATGAAGTTTCAATACAAAATCAACTTTGTGTGAGGAAAACATCTTCTATTTCAGGAAAATTCTGGATAATGGAACTGACATTATTTCTCATTAAGTTAACTGAAAGGAACCTAATCACAGAATGATTATTGGGGCACTTATGTACTGTTCATATCTGCCCCACATTGCTGCTTCTGTTAAATTGACAAATCATTAACATTTCTCAATTTTAGAAGAAAAAGAACTTTATCAAAAGTATTTATTAGTATTCATAGTATATGTTAAAACATTCAAATTCAGATAAATGAATAAATAAATAAAGTTATTCGCTTATCAACTTGGAACAATGATTTTAATTTTGAGATCTAAAAACAGTGTTTCGGCTACAGGGGACAAACAAAATGTCAAAGAGCTTCAAAAATTTTTTACCATATGTCTACAGGTAATGTCATCTTTAGTAATTTTTTTCAAATAAAAAAAACTTATAATAACTATTGAAAAATCGCGATGTTCACATCTGCCCCATGTTCACATGTGCCCCCATCTCCCCTACTCACTTCTATCATAGTCGGACTTTTAAACCATCATTTTGCCGTTTTTTAAGCATAATTTGAAAACTATATGGAAGAAAAATGTGAAATTTTGGATTTTCATAAAGCAGGACTTAATAAATCTAAATCCATCAAAAAAATTGTAGGTTGAAATTTATAATTTTTTCGAATATTAATTTCATAATTCATATCATAAAATTATAAAAACTGCAAATTCAGCGTATTTATGTTTGGGTATATTAGTATTATTGCTACAAAAAACAATTAGCACATTAGGAGAATAATTTCAGGAGATTTAAATAAAAATATGAAAATGTAATTTAACGTTAGAAGCACTAAATTTTGAATGCTTATAATTCAAAAACTTATCATTCAAATGACTTGAAATTCGGTGTCTAGGTATAGTTTGAATCGAAGATTTAAAATATCTCGTTAAAATAGGGTATCGCTATTGAAAAAAATGAGGTTTGGGTTCGTTTTAATATGTAAATGACACCCTAAGTAAATTTTATATACACCATTTAAAAGTAGACTTTATTTCAAATCGGTCGGTACCAGTAACTTCCGTTTCCGATAATTTGTTGAAGAGTTAGTAGGGGGTGTTTCCCTTTTTTTCCCCACGACTGTACGTACACTGTAAAAAAAAAAAAAAAAAAAAAAAAAAAACGGACTAAAAAACGGAAATACTACTGGCAATCTAGACGCCAGTACTATTTCCGTTTTTTTACGAGAAATTTTACCCATAAATTACAGAAAATTTTCCGTTTTTCTGATTAAAAACGGAAAATTTTTTGTAATTTATGCATAAAAATTCCCGGAAAAAAACGGAAATAGTACTGGCGTCTACATTGCCAGTAATATTTACTACCTGTACAAAATAATTCAAGTATGTTTCCGTATAGGTGTAGAAATTGCTGAAGGTAAATTTTCAACCCGTTATGCATTTTCTTACTATATTAAGTTTTATCATACTATGTATAGAATAATAGACAAATCTTTAGATTAAATACAGTACTGCGCAAAAGAATTGAGCTACTTTTTCGGTTAGGGACCATAATCTGGTTTTCAAAAGTATTATGCCTTTTCTAAAATGTTTACATTTTTTGCGGTATTAAGCAGCTCAATTTCGTTGAAGAATTTTGCAAGTCATGGAAAATGCTTTTATAATCTATTCTTCATGCATGATTTTTCATTCTTGCTTCTTATGGAAAGTAAAGTTAAAAGTACCAAATTATCTAGTAGTCGGCCTTTCAAATTGTGTGTTTAGCCATCGTAGACTAGGCTGCGGGCAGAGAAAAAATTATTACGTCATCCTGTTTCAAAATGAAATTATGATGTAGGACAAGATTATTAACAGAACATAAATGACTGATCTGTCGATGCATATCTTGGTATGATATCAGCAGTAGGGAGCGCCAAATCGTCATTTAACCATTACTATCATGTTGTCGAGTTTCGGGATGAAATTTTAATATGTTGCATGTCTCGACTAATACAATGAAAATATTTCAGTTTTTCTTGGGATTTCGTGGTTAGATATGAGCAGAACACGGCGCCAATTCTTCACTTTCGCGGTACTATCTCGTAATCGAGTTTCGAAATGTAATTTTAATAAGTTAGATATCTCGAATAGTAGATTAAAAATATTACAGTCTGCCTTGTAGTATCTTTGAGCAATATGAGCAGAATGAGGCGCCAATTCTTATTTAAGGGAAAATATGGTTTCTTGTTCAGTTGGTTTCCCTCTATTCGATATTTTAAATACACGTGACCGAGCAATCGTTTGTTATTATTGTTATTTTAGTAGTTATCTTATTATTATAGATTTGTGATTTTATAAAAACAGTGGTTTTGATATAATTATGCGATTTTGTAAAAAAAATTGTTTTTTGTTATTTTTTTTGTGATGAACGCATGAGAGCATAGCGTTCATCAAAACTAAAACTAATCACTGGATGCAGCAACTTCATCGTGCAGCAGTCTCAAAAACGCCCTAAATTCGCGAAAGCCACGATCACGAACGAACGAAATTCGTTAACGCCGCAATCAGTAAAAAACGTATGACCTAATAGCGCCCATGAAAACCGAAAAAAAAACCATGACTGGGTGCAGCAACCTCGTCGTGCAGCAGTGTCTAAAACGCAGTAATTCGCGAAAGCCGCAATCACAAACGACCGAAATTCGTTAACGCCGCAATCAGTAACGAACGTATGAGCTAATAGCGCTCATGAAAACTGAAAAAAAATAATCACTAGGTGCAGTAACCTTGTCGTGCAGCAGTCTCAAAAACGCAGTAATTCGCGAAAGCCACGATCACGAACGACCGAAATTCGTTAACGCCGCAATCAGTAACGAACGTATGAGCGCATACCGCTCATCAAAACGGAGAAAAAAATCACTGGATGCAGCAACCTCGTCGTGTAGCAGTCTCGAAAAGGCACTAAATTCGCGAAAGCCGCAATCACAAACGAACGAAATTCGTTAACGCCACGATCAGTTATGAACGTATGAGCGCTTAGCGCTCATGAAAACAAAACAAAAAAAAAATAGCACTGGATGCAGCAACCTCGTCGAGCAGCAGTCTCTAAAATGCAGTAATTCGCGAAAGCCACGATCAGGAATGAACGAAATTCGTTAACGCCGCAATCAGTAACGAAGGTATGAGCGCATAGCGCTCATGAAAACCGAAAAAAAACATCACTGGATGCAGCAATCTCGTCGTGTAGCGGTCTCGAAAACGCACTAAATTCGCGAAAGCCGCAATCACAAACGAATGAAATTCGTTAACGCCGCAATCAGTTACGAGCGTATGAGCGCATAGCGCTCTTGAAAACCAAAAAAAAAAAAAAAACATTACTGGGTGCAGCAACCTCGTCGTGCAGCTGTCTCAAAAACGCAGTAATTCGCGAAAACCGCGATCTCAAACGAACGAAATTCGTTAACGCCGCAAAGACTAACGAACGAATGAGCGCATAGCACTCATAAAAAGAAACAAACAAACAAAATTCACTGGATGCTGCAGTCTCAAAACACAAACGAACGAAATTCGTGAACGTTGCAGTCACTGACGAACGTATGAGCGCAAATCAATTTCATTTAACTCGTGCATGAATGGTATTTATAAGTCTTTTTCTCATTTTTTATTTGTAAAAACTATTAAATCTAAAAGTGCAACATTAAAGTAAGTAATAATGACATCGTATGAGCTAAGGCAAAAGTGAATGTATTGGGTGCATTTGTGATAAGAGCCGTTATGAGAGCCGCGATTTAGACGCTATTTTATTACCCAACAGGTGGGTAATAACGCCTAATAGCGTTGGTCAAGAAATCAGTCCACTATATTTTATGAATAGCTATCTGCTAAAATAGTCTTTCCTGTATACATAATCAATAAGTTACTGTATACAGTATTAATATCCTATATTTGTTTGGGAACAAAAAAACAAAAACAAAAAAAATCTAAAACTAAGACGTAAAAATTGGTAAAATCTTAACCTGGCGTTATTACCCCAGGACACCTTATATATAGTGTACATAAAATAAAATGCAAGTAAAAGGTTATATAAGTCTCAAATTGCGAAAATGAAATTACGAAAAAAATGAAATTATTAAAAATAGACTCAAAAAAGTGAAATGGCCTTTTAGGCAGTAACCGTGGTGGCCGATTACTGAAAAGTGAACATGTAAGTAAATATAATACCCAATAGTCGGCCACATTAAAATTAATTAATACAAACACACTTATTTAATTTTGATACTGAAAAACATTAGTTTATTAAACTTTTTAATAGTACTGTCTTATAATTTTAGAAAATAATAAAAAATAAATTAATCCTAGTCTTTTAAAAATTTAGTCATCGGTTAACAAAAAAATAGCAAAAACGGTTATTTGACCGCAACCAAATAAAAAATAACTGGTTACTAACGCAATAAAAATACTCACAATTCTTTGCTGATGGCTTATGACGTATAAAGGATGGCTACATATAGGGGGATTGTAATATTTCATTTGAAATCAAAAATAAGCTATTCATAACGTATTTTATCTCAAAGTGGCCGACTACTGGTGCATTTACCCTATACTTAATTTTTTAGAAGAGCTCTGAAATTTTAATACTATATACTAACCTTTTAGCTAATGATCGAAAATTGATTTGATTTACGTAGATGGATTTAAAGGTGACAGTTTTAAAATTAAAAAAAAAATTCTCTGGGGATTTCGATGTGAAAAAAAGTTACGTGTATAACAGTGATTTTTACAGTTAAATATCAATATTTTAGCACGAAAATTACGCAGTCGTCGGAAACATATCGTACCCCCCTCCCGTTTCTAGTTGCAGTTATTTTGAGCCTTTTTACCACTAAATATCTGTTTTCATTTTCCACACAGTCAGCGGGCACGTCAGTCAAAATCGAGTTAAAGATATAAAATCATACAAATTTCAGGTTCATTTAAGAATATTATCACGGGTCCGGACAACGTCGGGTGGATCAGCTAGTATTGGGCTAAAAGATTGAAACCGGATTCTTTTATTAATGTTGAAAAATCGCATCCAAACGTTAAAAAAAAACTCACTAAAACTCTCATTAAAAAAATCTAATAAAAAGGACAAAATCGGACTTCGAATTGCATTACTTCAGATAGGTACCTTAATCCAAAATTTTGTAGTTCTGTATGCAGCGGCCTCTTCAAAACACAGCGTACAGACACACTCACTCACACACAAATCTTTATTATTATAGAAAGATAGATATTCATAATAACATCTCTTTTCCCAACGAATATGGACGTTGAAACACAACTGTCAGCAAAGTGACCAATTTTAAAATGAGAATCAAGATCGGTGCATCTGAAAGTTGTGGTACGCGTTCTCTGAGCTCGATCAACACGTACTAAGTTCCCCAATCTCTTCTCCTTTCTCAAAACAAAATTCACATATGTTGTTTCAAAATTCACATATTACAAAGATGCCATAAAATATGTCACGGTTAGTTTAAACATCAAACCTTAGTTTTATGTAAATATATATTAATTATTCCTCTGTAATATACAGCATTTTGAGTAATTAGTTTAATTTTTCTGGTTAATTTTTCATTTGTTAAAATGGTTTATAATTACAAAAAGTTTGATCAATATGTATATATATATGTATATATTATACGGTTCACATTTTTACGTTAAAATTAATCCTTAGCACATTTTTTACCCTGGTGAGTTGTGTCTTATTATTTTTGAATATTCTTTTATCTATACATATGGATCATAATTTATTTGTTGGATTTCTTATTATTTTCACGGTTCTAGGTTTTTCTCGATATTGATGAGGAGCTTGTCATTTTAAGGCTTAATGCTAACAATATGAAAAAAAAATCATTTAAAAATATTAAATTCAAACGAAAAATTTGAAAAGAACGCTCCTATACGCTCTCCAGAATTTTTAGCTTCCGAGTGTCTTTGCGTGACTGACGTAGGCTCTTCTCAGTCATTTCCTTTTGCGACTCTTGTGAAATTGGCAATTATCTCTAAGTTAAAGTCAGAATCAGAACTTTCGTTTTCTGTATCTAGCTTGTTGTTAATATTCTTTTTCTTAAACAGTTTTCTTTGTTTTTTAAAATATTGCTCTGCTTGATATGACCTTTTTCTTTCTTTTCTTTCTGTTTAGCGTCATTATGTGTAAAATTCATTTTTATTTGACACCCAGAGGATCCAACTGGGTCATCGCGGATTACAGAGTATATGACCCGGTGTATAGAACGTAGGTTAAAGCCATTTTTTTAAAAAATTGAAAAATCTAATAGATTTTAGGTAGCTTTCATTGCAAAAAGCTACCTGTTGCAGCCATTCGGAGGAAAGTGCGATTCTGAAAATTTTTGGTATATTTTCACCGATAATGACCCTCAGACCTCGAAACCATATATGGGGCATTCTCACAATCTTTTAACTTTCATGTCCCTGAATAATAATTTTTTATTTAATACACTTTTTTGTGTTTATTTTTATTTCATATACTTGGGAACATCCCATTGCATGATTGAATAACAATATTAACGAGATAAATAAGTTTTGGACGATGTTGGGGGTCTAAATACATGGAAAACTCATCTACCGTCCCGTGTCCCTGATGCTGATTTTGAAGTTTGGAGTTGTCTGGATAAAATTGTTTCAATAAAAATAATTCAATGTAATTTTTTTCTGAAACTGGAACTATTGTTTTATATAAATATGTAGCTAAAAATTAACCGGCACACATTTTTAGGGTTGATATTATTTTTTGAACTCTGTCCCTGGGTTTTAGATTTTTTACCATCCCTCTTCTAAAATTATACAGAAAATCACTTCAGATGCAGCGACAGAATTTTTTTCAAGTTTTTGCTCATAAAGAAGTATGCTATAGAAAGAATATCTAAAATTCTTTGACAGGAAATTTACTGCAGAATATAAATCAGCATTTAAATATCAATTTCAACACCGTGGCTTTATTGGTAGTCTTACCGTCCCCAAGGTTTATTCCTGCACTTTTCGAGGTAAATAAAAAAAAAAAAAAAATTAATCCAAGTATAACAACTGTTTCGAAAAATCAATGAACATTGTGTCCTTTCCGTTCCATACTTACCGTCTCTTTTTTTTACCATTTCGTCCCTTTTTTTTACCTTATCGTCTCTTCTTTAACACCCCTTTAAGACAAAGTTATGCAAAAATTCTGTATTAAAAGTACTACATTTGTATTATTTCTTATTTGAATGTCCTGTGGGTAATGCAAATTCATTATAAGTAAAAATTTAGAAGAAAATAAAAAGTTATAGGGGTAAAATGGTAAGGAAAATTAAACTCGCAAGTTTAACCTAAACCTCAGTTAAATAAAAAATTTTTTGCTGCTGACCATTTTTTCTTTATTCTGAATCATTAAGGCATTCGTCTATCAGATTAAAATGTTATTTTAGCAAGTTTAATTTCGCCAGATTTTTTCCCCCAAAAGTCAAAAGATTGTGATAATGCCCTATATATATATATATATTCCAAATTTAAAATGCATAATGTTTGTATCATCTCCTGATACTCAATTTATAAATTATATTTGAAATAGATGTTGATTTGCAATATTCAATGGTTATAATATACATATAGCATTTTTGAATTTTTAATATCCTGTGTGAGTTGTATCATTCTTTATATCTCTTGATTTTTATCATTTATTTTTTTTTTATGATGCGCTGTTAGGAGCTAAATTTTGTCATTTTAGGCTTAATGCCGGCAAAATTGCATGAAATAACGCATCTTCATTATGAATTAAACCTACAAGCTCGTCTGATGATTCTATTGGTTATTCATAAGTTTCTTATTCTACATACTGGTTCCCTATGTTCATATCTTGTTCATCTTTAGAATTTTACAAATTTGTTCATATATTTGTGATTTAATCTTTATTATGTATAATATATATATATATATATATATATTTCATATTTATGAAACGATTTGGATGGAATTTAGTGTGTACATAGTACACAATAATGTCTTGACCGAGTTTGTTGGCCAGCTTTATCCGTCATCTTGTTTCAAAATGGCGGCCATTTAAATTTTTTTAAAATAATTTAAATTTAAAATTAGGTACAAAAAATTTAGAAACTGAAAAAAAAATTCTTATGTATTTGACTTTGATACAAAGATTCCGGAGCATTTTTGTTTTGTCTATATCTTAAAAAACGGCTGAGTTATAGCAATCTGAATTTCTAGTGTGGCTGAAATTTTGAAACGATCTGATTTTTGTCACGCGATAACACGCGTTTTTATTAACCGATTCGAATGTGACTGGGCATGTGCATAGTATATCATAGCTTCCAACTTTTACGCTTTTTTCTTGTCACTAAAATTGAACAGTAATTTTTGCCTTATTAAATAGCCAAAATTTGCTATTAAATAAGTCAAAAATTCCGATTAAATTTTAGTGGTAGGAGAAAAGCGTAAAAGTTGGCAGCTATGGTATATAATAATGTTTCGACCAAGATTGTTGGCCAGCTTCATACGCCATCTTTTTTCAAAATGTCGGCCATTTAAAATTAAAAAAAAAAATTAAAATAATTAAAATTTCAAATGCGGTACGTAAAAATTGGAAATTGAAAAAGGTTTTTTACTCAAGTGTTTGAACTTGATACAAGGATTCCGCAGCATTCTTTGTTTTGTCTTTAGCTTAAAAAATGGCTGAGATATAGCAGTTTAAATTTCTAATGTGGGTGACATTTTGAAAAATCTGATTTTTTGCCTGCGACAGCACTCGTATATATCAACCAATTTCGATGTGAGTGAGCATGTGCACAGGAATTACTAAGGTCTCAACCAAGTTCATTGGTTTGCTTCACCCATCATGTTATTTTAAATGGAGGTCACTTCAAGATATCGCCGAATTTGGCGACCAAACATCAATGACGTTAAATAAAACCAGCTTGGATAAAACTGACTAATTTCGCGAAATTCTCATTCATATTCAGTATTGACAAAAACTAGTATTGTATCTTCTATAATCGGGTTCCACTAATTTGAGATTCGTGTGTATGAATAATATAAGCTGACTTTTTAAAAATAAGAAATATGAAAGCTACATCTTCCTCCAGAAAGGACTTTTTTATATTTAGTCTATATTTTTAGATTGTTCTCTAACGACACCAAAAAGCATTTTTATATGAATATTAATTTATAAAGGTTTGCAATTTATTAAAAGCGATACTTTCGTATAAGCCGCATACCAAAACAATAACCTAAGAAATTTTCGTAGATTTTTCTACTTACAACATTCTTTTTTATTCTGATTATTTCAAGGTTTAAGGAGGTAGTTCGATTACATATTTGTTAAATTTGTGTTTTGTTTGTATTATTTTCTTTTTTTTTTCTTGATTGATGAAGTGTTAATTTATTTGCGGAATATTAGCAGTAAATAAATACAGAACTTTTTTTTATTGTTTTAAGTGCAAAGATCAAATAATTTTCCGAAATAACGCACGCGATGGGATACATTAAAAAAAAAAATCACATTTCCAAAATTATTCTAAAAACTATTTAAAAAAATCTTTGATCCGCATTTTCTCTATTTTCATAAGCCACACTCTTATTTGAAGACTATTGTCGCAACTAGGGTCATAAAAGAGAAGAAATGATCCTAAATTATTGTTTGACTACAAAAAATTAAGGAATAATAAGGATAAAAGCAATAAAAAATGGATTTTTAGCCTGGTTCAAAGTTACCCAGCCATTTAGGGTAACTTTGCACCATATGATAAATTTTTATATAAAATAATTAATTATAAAAATGTATTGTAGTCAGGACAACTTTAGATACCAAAAAATGCTTTCAGATATGTAAAGACTGCGAATTTACATTTCCCAACATCACAAGATTTGTATAATTTATGATATTACAACAAATATCAGGCATAAGAAAAGTGGAAGAAGAGAACCATGAACATTTAGAAATAAAAGAAACCTGTTTATTGTTCATATAAAACATAAAAATGCAGTGAAAAACAATTTTCAATGTTTTAACTCTATAATATATCCATAGTTACAGTAATACATACAAGTACTAGTATTATTCAAACAAGAATAAAAAACGTCGAACGTATGAAATGTCAAATTTGAGTAGCTCCGCCCCTAATCACGCCTCTAAATAAATTTTATGTATTTTACATAGCTGCCAACTCTTCCGCTTTTTCAGACCACAAAAATTTAATAGAAATGTTTGCCTTATTTAATCGGCAGATAACGGCGATTTAAAAATGTAAAATTTACTGTAAAATTTTTGTGGTCTGAAAAAGCGTAAGATGTTAGTAGCTATGATTTTACACATATTTGTAAAAATATTTACATGTCATATCTAATGCACACTTTCGGCATTTATATAAAATATACGTGCAAATATGGGAAATTTTCGACAGTAGCACCTATAATCAGTAAATTATAAGCATCAGTGTAACTTTGAGCCGGCTCAAAGTTACCCTGAAAATGCGGTAAAATGCTAGTGCCTTCTTATTTTACATTTTATTAACTATTAATAAATAAATAATCACAAAATATTAACACATTTACAACATCTAGATAATAATATGTCTGATAAATTAGTATATTGTTACTTACTATGAAAATTTATTTGGATTACAACAACTTCAAAACAGCATTCAAAATTAACTTGAAAACAGTACTTCACAAAAATAGTTAGATGATGCAATTAATTGCGCATAATGTTGCTAATTTATTTTCTAAAATAAAGAGTAGAAATCCCAGTTTAGAACCTTGCCAACAGAGCACAGTTCTGGAGTTTATTTAGTGTTTTAGAGTAAAAAATATTGAAAAATAGGAGGTGGTGCAAAGTTACACCCCGTGGTTCAAAGTTACTCTGATTGACTGTAGTCATTATTTCTCTTATTTTCATCTCAATCCGAATGGTGGGTTTCAGGCAGTATTGTGTGAACTCACAAGAAAAGAAAAAAAAAGAAACTAATTTAAACTGATATTCAAACTTCTTTAAAATGAGTTAAGTTTGTGCTCAAATTCAAACTTTAAAAGTCTCCGTTCAATTAAAACACATTTTTAAAGAAGAACGAAAAATCATTCATCCAGCATAGATTATAAAGCACTTTCGAGCGCGTTCAGAATACTGTAACAAACTTCACAGTTTATTAAGATGAAAGATTATGTCTAAGTAAACAATTTGGAAAGCGCATAATGTAATTTGAAAACCCAATTTCTGCTATTACAGTCAATAGTCGGAAAAATGTCCGATTTTTTTACGCAGCCCTGTATATGATCGATTGCTTTGCGATTGATTTTGATAGATCTACAGTACGGGTGCACAACCTTTATAGGAGAAGGGCCACTTACAAAAATGTCTGGGTTGTCGAGGGCCACATCAGTAACACAGAAAGAGATTTATTTCGGAGAGATGAACTGTGGCCTATAATTAGATAAAAAATATGGTTTCAGAGGGGGGGGAGGAGTTTTACCCCTCTAAGTTTTACCCAGTCAACATGTACAATTCAGTTGGCAAGGATATATCAACAGTTTACGTTTCTATATATAACAGAGATATAGCAAGGGTTATATTCAAGGAGTGATAACATTCCTTGACTTCATTCGGGGGGGGGGGGGTAAATTTTGCTTTATTAAAAGTGCTAAAAAACAAACATTGGCATAAAAGTGGGTAATACCGAAAAAAAATGTGAACTTTATGAATGAAGGGAGACAGGGGAGCCCATCAACGAAATTTGAGGTTTTTCCGCACCCGATCAACGAAATTTGCAATTTTCCCGCACCTGATACACAAAATTCGAGAATTTTCCGCACCCTATCAATGAAGTTCACAATTCTTAACTGACTCTGATGAAATTTGCCATTTTTTCCGCAGTCGATCAAACGAGATTTTCCCACGCCTGATCGACAAAATTCGCGATTTTTCCTGCACCCGATCAACGAAATTCGCGATTCTTAACTTACTGACGAAATCTGAAATTTTTTTTCCGCTGCAAAGTGACGAAATTCGCGATTTTTTCTCGCGAAAAACTGACGAAACTCAGATTTTTTTCCGAAGCCGGTCAACAAAATTTGCAATTTTTCCGCGCATCATCGGCAAAATTCACGATTTTTTAGTGCCGGATCAACAAAATTTGCGATTTTTCCGCTCCTGATCGACAAAATTCGTGATTTTCCCGTGTTCGATCTAAAAAACTTGCGATTTAACCGTGCCTGGTAGACGAAATTTGCGATTTTTCTGCACCTCATCGACAAAATTCGAGATATTTTACGTGATCGATCAACGGAATTTACAATTTTTCCACGCCCAATTGACAAAAGTCGCGATTTTTCCGTGCCTAATCAACGAAATTTGCCATTTTTCCAAGCCTGATTGGCAAAATTCGCAATTTTTTCGCGTCCGATCAACGAAATTCGCGATTCTTAACTGACTGACGAAACTTGACGAAATTCGTGAATTTTTTCCCCGCGGTAAACTGGCGAATCTCCCGATTTTACCGTAGCCGATCAACAAAATTTGCAATTTTTCCGCGCATCATCGACAAAATTCGCGATTCTTCAGTGGCCGATCAACGAAATTTGTGATTTTTCCACCCTTGATCGACAAAATTCGCGATTTTTCCGTGCCTTATCAAAGAAATTTGCGATTTTTCCGAATCCGATCAGCAAAACTCGCGATCTTTCCTTGAACGATCGACGGAATTTCGATTTTTCTGTGATTCATCGACAAAATTCGCAATTTTCCGTACCCGATCGACAAAACTCGCAATTTTTCCGTGGCCAATGGACGAAACTCGCGATTTCTCTTTGCCTGATCGACGAAATCCGCAGTTTTTTGTGCCGAAATTCGAGATATATTTCGACTAGGGACCGACAAAATTCCGAACTTGGGAATTTCCTATGTTGATATCTATGGTATCGGCCGGCCGATTAACGAAATTCGCGATTTTTAACTGACTGACGAAAGTTGCAATTTTTTCCCCGCGAAAAATTGACAATATTCACGATTTCGACCTGCGACTTATACATTTCCAGAAAAAACTGTAAATTTATGAGCGTTTGCTGTTCAATTTTCACGGGCAACAGCCTTATTTGATGAAAATCTGCCTGATCCACTAAAAAAATACGGTACGACCCCATACATTTTCCTCCGCTAGGGCGTAACCCTTCCTTTTAGTCGTGTTTCGAAAAATAATGTCACTTAACCGCGACCGTAACATATTACTTAACCCTCCAAAAAAGCGATTCTGTGATGATTAACGTGCTACATGCTACGGAACAGTAAGTAAAGTGTTATTGTGTTTTGAAGTGCATTATATCTTTGCCCCGTAAAATTACGGGTTGCACAAAATGATGGACATGGATTTTTTTTACGCGGTATGACTGGAATCTCTGCTTCCGGCCTCTGCCCGTAATTTTACTGGGATATTTTTAGATACTTAGAAAATTAAGGGCAATCCACATATTCGTGCAGTTCTAGACCCCATACATTTTCTTCCGCTAGGGTGTACACGTTGACAAAAATGATGGGCGTGGATTATTTTTCTTTTTACAAGGTATGACTGGAATCTCTGCTGCCGGCTTCTGTCCGTAAAAAAAAATTAACAGTGTATGGACAAAAATTTCGACTTTTTTCCAGTTATACATTGACGAAATTCGCGGGCCACAAGTCGTGCATCCCTAATCTACAGACTATGTAGACTACATAAAATGTTAAAATTTAGTTCAGCTAAACGCATAGCACAAATGAAAATTTCCACTCAGCACTTTCCGTCAATAAACGAAAATGAACTTGAGGTTTTTTGCACAGCCCTGTATATGATCTATAAAATTTATACAGGCTAAGTAATATTAAAGAAATTAAATAAATAAATTTTAAAACGCGTACCAGAACTGTAAACGCACTTCCAACAATTATTGTTCATAGGCAGTAATGTAACCAAATTGTTTTGTGTGTACCTGTAAATGAATGATAAATTCCATGCACACCATATTCTACAGTAAGAGCTTTGTAGTACACGTCTATTATATATATCAATTTCAATATGATTAAAATAGTGTATTATCATTAAAATACACCGAAAACGCCCCCCCCCCCCCAATTGAACGTAACGCAACGGAATTTGTTTGAGTGTCCCTGTAAACGAACCGTAAATACTACATACTTCATTTTCAATACCGAACAATACATAGTAAACCCCAATAACATGTATCAATTTCGTGGCAATCTGACTGTATTTACAGGAGTTAGAGCACGGACAGTTGGCAGACGGACGGACAGACAAACTGATTTCATAAAAGCATTTCTACTATCTTGGAAAGTGTTAAAAAGAGCGAAATTTACTAGCGAAATTATTATTATTTTTTAAATATATAAATTAATAAGAAAAAACAAAATTATAAGAATTAATTAAGAAAATCTCTTTAATTTTCTCTTTTATTATATGAGAAAACAAAATTTACTGAAATAACGCAAGATGAGCACAATAAAGGATCACAAAAGTTGGTAAATATAACGCTGTGATGAATCTGAAAAGGCCATGAGAATGAAGAATCACAAATTAAATGCATGAAAATTCGAGAAGACTGGAAACACGCAAGATGGACATTAAAATGATCACAATGGAAGAGACCCAATATTTTGATAAATGCAACACAATGGTGGATTAGACAATGCTATAAGAATGAAGAAACACAAATTAAAAAGCTTTTACACTTTTGAATAAGTAAAATCCCCTGCACTAAATTTTCTGTGATGCTATTTAGACTCACTGAGACCCCAAGTAATTGGCCGAAGGAATGTTTCAATAAGATGTTATAGAAAGTAGTGTAATTCACAATAAAACGAAAAAAAAAAATGAAAACAGGAAATGTCTGATATTAGAAAACGGATTTTGGACTCTTAAATTAATCATAATGTTTAAATAAACATTTCTGAAGACACTGGATTTTTAAAACTCAACATTTCTGTGTTTCATCTCTGTAGCGTTCAGATTCCACTGATATTTTATTCCAGTAAAATCATGCTTTTCTCATGGCTATCGCAAGACACACTCCCAAAAAGAAAAAAACACAATGATAAAATTCGAGACAGAAATTTTATCAAATTGTATTTCTCAAACTATCATCTGCGATGATTAAATAAATAATTAATCATTAACGCTGGATTATATGTTTCAAAATAATGTGTGCTACGGATCATAAGGCATTGTCTATGCTTGTTGCTTTAATAAAATTAATCACTTTTTTACAGTAACTATAAGGTCTTGGTGGTACATTTTAAAGGGCATATTATTGATAAATCTGAAAAAGATTCGATTTTTTCGAAATAAAGATATATGAAAGGCCAATAGTTTCTGGACCGTAAAAACCGTAAAAAAGAATCTTATAATTACACTTATGACTAAAAATGTGTTAGGTATTCTCAATGTATGTGCTTTTCCACTGCTGGGGCTTTTCTTTTTCTTTTTTTAAAGCTATAATGATAAAGCACCCCCGACACCCGCCGAGAGCTATCATGATCTGAAAGCCGCTTTAAACCCCACGGTCCGACTCTGCCCGCTAGTCGATGCATTAAACTTGTGGAATTTAGCTTTTAATTTTTCCTGGATTGAATTTAGCTTTTAATTTTTTACTGGATTGAATTTAGATTTGAAAATTTTCCGGTGACATCTTTCGTGATCGGGTCTGCCGCCCACCGTTCCGGGTCAGCATTGTAAGGATGTAGGGACAACGGACAAGCGCACGGGACGCTTTTCCCGTGAAGTAGCTATCCAAAGCATCATAACGCGTTTCGAAATAACGGTGTCTTTCTTTATGAGGCGCGACTATACTTTGAAAGAGGGAGCAAAACAGGAGCTCCTCATGTTTTTCTCATACTCTTAAAATAGTAGCACCTCTTGTTTTCACCTGATGAAGAGAGAAACCGTTTATTCGAAACGCGTTCCGCATAACTATTTTTTTATGTGTTTTTAAAGAGTTTCTCCCTATAATTGAAGGAATGTTTGACGTAATATTCAATCATATATAAATTTCACATTTTTTATTATAATTCAATTTTCGCTAATATTGAACACTAAAATACTTCAGTGATAATGAATAGAAAATAATAATAATAATAATAATAATCAACCGTAAACGGAAAATTTGTTTTAATGTGTGTTTTTCAGACAGTATACAAAATGAATTTTAGGATCGAGAGCACTTGCTTGCAGAGACGAGGATACTCTAGGGAGTTTGCGACAAGACTATGTCTATGTCGATAATCAACATATGGCGAAGCGCAACTAAATGAGTCTGCGTAAAATGTTTTCCATCAATAATTGTTTTAAAACAAAAAGTAAAAACGCACTAGATTTTAAAGGAGACTTGCGACTCTACTACAGTAAATTAATACCAAACAATCAAGAACTATGCAATGGGAAACAAGCACATTTCAAAACTTGCTACCTATAAAGGTTACATTAAATGTAAAATAAAAGTTATGCTTATTTTCAAACATTCATTGTTTTCTTGGTTTCCATTTTTCTATTCATTATTCTTACAAGTAAGTTCAAATAGGTGTACGCCATCCACGTGTAATTCTTCAAGGGATACGCGAGGTATAAAAGTTGAGAACCACTGTTCTAGGCAGACAAGGTGGTTGCAAAATTACAAAATCTTTATTTCTGTAAATTTGTGTAAGAGAAAGATTTATGAATTTTTCTTATATACAAATGAAACTTCAAAAAACGTTTATTGTTTTACCGCTAGGTTCGTGTTGGATCGAACCTGAGAACTCCGATTCCGAGACTTCTTATAATTTTAAATAGAGAACGTTCGCTGACTAGAAGTCTGTTTATAAACTCAAAAAATGAATTAAAAGAAAAACACCATTAAAATGATATTTAAGAGTATAATTTCTCTACGCGTAACTGGCCGTCAACGTTCAATAAATTTCTTTGCATTTAACTTGATAATATTGCTTCTAACATTATGCACCTTTGTAATAAGAAAATACCTTCCTTTGTTCTTTCTTTATAAATTAGTTAAATTTTGAAATTTTATTTCCTCATGTGTCTTAGCAAAGAATAGCTGGTGAAATCTATTAATCGATAGAAAAACTGACTTTCTTTTTTAAAGATTTATAAATACATCTGAAAATGATTCGCACGCAAAATGAACTAAATAAGTTTATGCGTTGAAGAATACTGATCACACATTTTTTTCTCGCCTTTTTTTTTATTTATAAAGTCTGTAATCTCCTTCGATGGGTGAAATCGTTATTAGAAAAGGATGAGTGGTATTCTGAAGGAAAGTGTTACCGCTAGATGGCAGTAGATTCTCGTTCTGGAGCATATTGATTTTTGGAAGAGATGCTGTGACATAAATAAAGAGAAGAGGAGCGGATCTTTCACTGACTCCGGATCCGTAATCCGTGCCGAGGGAAGGGATGCTCCGTCATCTGTTGAACATTCCGTCGCATCTTAAGTCCTCGCTTTTCCCCTTTCGTTTATTCCCAAAGTGAAAACGGCTGGTCTCTTTTCCACCAAGTTCCGAACTTCGAACTTGCTGCACCCAATCAACAAGCTCTTCGACTAGCCAGCGATGTCAACCACCATCGAAGAAGATGAATCTGAATTTCCTCCTGTCATAGAGCTCAACGTTGGGGGAGTTTTCTACACCACATCCCATGCAACTCTAACCCGAGAATCCAATTCTTTGCTAGCTCACATCTTTGGTGGGACGCTGGCTTCTGGCCCCTATCGCGATTCCAAGGGCAAGTTTTTCGTGGATAGGGATGGGGTTCTATTCCGATATATCCTAGACTATTTGCGAGATCCACGAATAGTGTTGCCTGAAAATTTTCATGAAAGAAGGCGACTACGACACGAAGCAGAATATTTCAACTTACCAGGCCTGATCGCTCAGCTGGATGCAATTCCTGCTGTCGTGACTAACGGAGTTCCCCTTTCCCCTCAGCCAACTTTACCCGGTGCACCTACGGGACCTCCTGGGTACATGATCATTGGCTACCGAGGAACTTTCGCCTTTGGACGTGACGGTCTAGCGGATGTCAAATTTCGGAAGCTGACTCGTATCCTTGTCAGTGGGCGAGTGAACCTTTGCCGAGAAGTTTTTGGAGAGACCCTCAATGAAAGTCGAGACCCGGATAGAGGAAGTGACTGCCGGTACTCAGCCCGTTTCTTCCTCAAACATAATTTCCTGGAGCAGGCGTTTGATAACCTCCAGGAAGCTGGATTCCGATGTGTCGCCGCGGCTGGATCCGGAACATCCTGCGGAGGAGCTGGAGAACCCATGAAACCCGGTATGGACAGCGAGGAAAATAGGTGGAATCACTACAATGAATTTATTTTCACTAGACCATGAAAAAGCACCAAATGTGTTAAGAAAAACTCTACTATAGAAATTATGTCACCTCCAAAACCCCCATATTTCCCTTTGTACGATCGTGTGCAAGTTTATTATTTGTATTCTCCAGTGTTCGCCAAAAAAGTATGCACATGCAACAACCTTCATGCGAATCTGGTATTATGTAGCCTACCTTAATCACACATTTTCTTTCAGAAAAATTAGCTATTTTATTTAAGCATTATAATAATGAAAATGATATAACATGCTTCTGGAATTTGTTTTGATATATGTGAAATTTGCAGCTTATGTCTGATATCTCATTATCTTATATTATAATTATCATTTGCAATGAAGTAGTTTCTTAAATGAGTTTTGTATACAAGACTGAATTTGGAACTTCTCAATTTTAGTCTTCGTCTACACATCATAAGACTCCAGTTAGAAACACATTTCAACTAAAATATAATTTATTTTAACCCTGAATCAGCATCGATAATATTTTTCTGTCGGCAATAATGAACATTTCTGATGTTTATACAAATTCATATGAATCTCTTTGAAAACTCTAGTGATGAAATTACTAAGGTATGTAGTCAAAGGTGTATTTCCATAATTATTTTCGCAAGTACTTGCTTTGATGTTATTTGTGTGTCTAAATTAGAATATCAATATTGAACATAGCACTTTAAATGTACGACTGAAATATTGTGAAAGTGTTGTTATAATGAATGAAATTGTTTTTCACTCATTATACTGAATATATAAACATGAGATGAAGTCACTCATGCACTTCACTTCAGTGGTCGTGAAATGTTTAGTTGCATCAATGGAAAACGATAAACATTCAGTTCAGCTCGCAATGTGTTACTTTTATTTTATTTTTCCAATTTCTTAATAAAATAAAATAAACACTTACTTAAACTATGGCGAACACTGGCTGCAAATCGTTTTAAGACACAACAAAATATTACGTTTTTTTTTTTTTCATATATATTAAGTATCAATCGAATGATAGAGTCAATTTATCCCTAAATAGCCATAAAACTTTTTTTTCGGAAACTGTCAAGATAAAATAAGTTAAAGTGATTACTTTTCTTTGCTTTTGAGTTTGACTAATAAATTTTAAAAATGACAGATAACATTTTCTTTCTAAAATTTATGCTTGCACTTTCAGACATAAAGCATTGACATTGTGATAAAGGAAGCACAAGAATGTAATTTTATTACACAAAAATTTGATAAAAGAAATAGCTGTTGTCATTTTTTGGTGCATTTAAAATTAAATTTTAAAATAAAACTCTAAAATTTTAATGAACGGTGATCTAGGTAAGTGAAATTTTAATCGATACTAAATTTTAAATAAGTGTGTTATGTCATATTGTCTATTGGTCCTAAATTTTCACATAATGAACGGCCCACAGTCGAGCAATTATAATTAGGCCAACGAGTTTTCTTTTTATAAAAGACTACTCTTTTGAGTGGCTACCTCTGTATTTCACGTGAGATTAAGTGAATAATACATTTAAGAACATCTTTACGAATATTAAATGGCATTTTTTATCACGTATTGTTATTTGAATATATGTGCTTGTTTGCAAATAGTGTTTCTTACACAAAAGCTGTAATTGTGAACAGTGTTGTTGTTGACTTATTGATTTCATACATACTGATCTTTATGTAAAACGGGATTGCTTGTCGAGGTTGCGACCTATGGTAGCTCATACTGCTCATTCATGCTACATTGGTGAAATATCAGACCCTCATAAATATCTCATGGCTTTTTATATCAGTGTATTTTTAAGTATAAATATATACTATTGTACAAAACTGGCATTTCTATAGAAATATGAAACCATTGATTTTAATTCCTTTTAAATACGTACAATTTTTATTTTCCCTCATTTATTTATTTTATATCATCTATCAGTTATTCATATCATAAACATTAACGATTAATTATCTTTAATATTTTTTTAAAGAAATTATTTTTTAATAATTACTTTGTTATTAATTACTTTTTAATTAATTGTATATTTATTTCATTCATAGCTTTCTTCTTACATTTATCAAATGACATGTAAATTGCCTGATATTTTTTTTTTCAGAAGAGAGCAAACATTTATGTGATAAGTGATAGATTTTAATGATATACTTAGTGAAAAGAATGCTGGTGTTTTAAAAATACTCCATGGATATAATAATATAATGGTATTAATTTTATACTGCTTATGCTCAAATGCTATATTTTAGGAAAATGTGGTGTTTCTCTGAATATTTTTCATTATTATTATAGTTATTTTTTCGTTAATGTAGAACCTCCTTTTCTTATTTATTTTCCTTTTTTATGCACATGCAATTAATTCGAAAAATGTGCAATTTTATTTTAATCCAGCGCTAGCATTTTCCACTGCGTTATTACTGAAAATATTTCAATACTTTGTATTTTTTCCTGATACATTAATTTTTTCTTTTCTTTTCTTTTCTTTTTTACTTAAAATTTAAAATGTAAATGTATTTTACTTTTACCAAATCGAAGATAAGAATAAGTAACTATATTTACCGTATTTTATATGCTTTCATACTTATTTTTGATACTTATTTTATCTGTTTTATAAGACTGAAATTTACTATGATGAACGAAAGCGTTGGATTTTTTGGAGATACTTTTAATAAATGATAAGTGAATGGTTATTTTTGAATAAATGAAATAAAAAAAAATATTTGATATTTGATAAATGTATCCTCTTCACTCCGTAGGTTCATCTATGTGGACCTGAATTCTTCCCTGTTTTAAAAATGATACTCAATTGCAATTCGGATCTCAGATGTCCAAAATTCGGAATAATGCAAATAAATTAAAACTCTTGTTCTGAAGTAAAATTTGAGAAGAAATAATTCAGTAATAATCAGTAATATTAAATACTCAGTAGTTAAGAGGCTAATCTGTTTACATCGGGAACGATTTGTACAATCTTTTTCTTTTGAGTTCGGCGCACACATGCTTTTATATTAAACATGCAGAATTCGTCTTAAACGTAATAAAAGGATGTTTTTGATTTTTATATTTATAACTATCACTTTAAAATAAACAATGCGCAAATAAAACTGTATTTTCTAGCAAAAATAGAAGAAACTTGTAATAAAATTTCTGATCCATCAAAGAAAATCTAGCATGTGAAATATATTATTAAATATTTTAAATATGGTACACATGTATGAAACTTTATTTTGTATGTAAATAATTTTTTTCTTTCAAGTATAATTAATAAAATAATTAAAATTTTTTTACCAAACACATAATTTTTAAAACTAACTTATATGCTACTTATAAGTTGATATTTATATTCAGCATTATAAGCATACTTATAATAAATATATTTAGTTGTATGATGTATGACTATAAATAAATGTTTTTAATTATTTAGATGATGTATTGAATTAAGTTAATTATTGTAAGTTAATAACTTTTATAGTGAAGAACTTTTATTTGGAGAACTATAACCCGACTAAAATGTAATGAAGGAAAAAACACTTAAAAATAAAGAATTCTAAGAATTGCTTATACAACATTTCTGATTGCTATAATAATTTTAAAGGCAATTTTGAGTCTGTAATTTTTTTTTTTTTTTTAATTTTCCAACTACTACTCTTTCGGTGTTGTCGCATATTTTTAGTTTTTCACTCAAAATTAACCGTTCATGAAGTGTCTTAATTTATATATACCCTTGTATGTGTGATCGTTCTCAAACTAACATCATTTATTATCATTGAAGTTATTTTTTACAGCTGAATTTTTAAACTATAAAATTTGTATCTCTTTCGCTGTTTCTATAGAAAAGATATTCAGGAACTTCGCCTTAAATTTCAATTTAAAACGGCTCATTCATGTCAAGCGCAATCCAATATACGAGTAAAAGGGGAAAAAAAGAGCTAATCTCGACGTTGAAGTTTGAAGAGTCGTTTGCAAAAGCAGAAGAAGGACCGATTCTTGCATTTGCCTGAGGTAGAAATGTTCATTTCTTGGAAACACATTGCTTATTCTTTATATTTAAAGAGTATATAATTTATAAATTATAGCTGCATTATTATTTTTATTTCTCTAATATTGCTTTCATCAAACTTTCATTCTTTGTTTTATTTCCGTTAATGTGGTTTTCGAGACTCAAAATTTTATTATTTCATTTATAAAAATAATGAACTTTTTTTTTTTTTTTTTTTTTTCAGATTAGACTTTTTATTTAAAAAGCATTTTGTCAGTAGAAAAAAGTTTGAAAAAAGGAAAATTTTATTTTTTAAATATTTAATTTTTCAATTTTTAAGGACATTTAATTTTACATATAACTGCTCAGGTTACACAATTTTGAGGCATGTAAATTTTTTCTTAATAATTTGTCTAAGTTTTTTTTTTATGAAATATTGTTTATAGAAATTTTAATAATTTTAAATATGAAAAAAAAATCTTTAAGAAAAGTTTTTGCTTCAAACGAAATATATATATATAATTGCTCAAAAGGGACACACTCTGACAACAAATGCACTTAAATTACAATAAAGTAACTTCGTGCATAAATTTTCATATAGTTATCTTTGATAGAATTTAATATATATCGCTTCAAAGTTGATAAATCGTTAAAGTATCGATTCTCAGATTATCGTACTTAAAATGCACCAGTTTCGTAAGGTTTGAATCAGTATTCAAACCTTACGAATCCGTAAATTTGTAACAACATAGAAGGTGTAATAACATATGATGTAAAATCGTAAAGGTTTGCGCTACTTGATGCTGAGACGCCATAGAATTACTTAAGTGGATAAAATATAAATGTCAGGATAATAAAAATAAAATTGTAGAAGGATATTTTTTGTTTATTATTTATTGCGAATACAAGTTTATACACCCCTCCCCCTTTTCTCTTTCACACACATATACACACATAATAAAACTTTTTGTAAATAAAATAACTATCAAATCACAAGATAAAATCGACACTAGGATAATTAACCAAGTATTAGAATATCTTAAAATGTAACTTAAGTAATCCTAAATCCACTTTATCATAAAAACTTAAAAAAGTACGAAATCGCAATGCAATAAGAAAATGGAACCTTACATTTTAAAGCACGTTATAAAGGGTATACTGTACTATAAGGAAGTCCCAAATGACTTCTATTTGAAATAGATTGCGTTTAAGCAGAAATTTCTATTCCAAATTGTAGATCAACTGCGGCAACGTATATCAAAATAATTGAAGTTAACCCTTGGGGACGAGCGACACGTATACGTGCCGCATGAAGCGCTCAGAATCCTTGTTTTTCCTCACCAGTAAAATTTTACTGTAAAATTTGCCTTATTTAATCAGCGCATTTTCTCGATTCAACACCACACAAATTTCTGTTATTGAAAAACGGTGACAAAAGATTAAAAATTTCGTAAAAGGCTCCCGTCCCGAAGGGGTTAAGGATGGATAAAGCTTTAATGCAAAGGAATGCTAATGCGATACCAGATGAAAACATTATTAATAATAAATATTAAGTATTTATAAAATCAGAATAAGAATCATAACAAAAATAAAAATTTGACCAATTATTATTTTAAGAACATTAAAGTAACCTTAAAGCAAAATTTGCGGAATGCGTAGAATACATAAAACCCTGAAAAAACATTACGAATAAAATAATAATAAAGCATAAAAAGAAAAGAAAAAAGTCAGTACTGGTACATGAAGAAATGTAGAAATAATAAGAATAGAGCAATTTAAATATATAACAAAATGGGAAAATTTCAGCATGCAGAAAACTTGTGGAACATTTTTACTGAAGTGATTATATACTTAAAAATCATTTAATTAGCTTTTAGTACAATACTTCTTCGTAACATGTAATGGAAATTGGACAGAAATGTTTTGTATTTATTTCTAAAACTTTTTAATTATACCCATTGCAGTGTTATATCAAAACTGGATTTTAAACTACTTTATTCCTTCTGAAATATACTGTTTCGTCCAATATTGGTTTCAGTGACAAATTGCTTCATTTTATAATGCTGTTTAATAGCTTTCTCATGTCGTATTAAGGTTAGAAGAATGACCAGATCGATAGCAACCTAGCAATTAATTTATTATAAACTTGAAATTTAAAATGAATAATTTAAATGATTAATTATCTTTGATATTTTTAATTTATTTTTAATCGTTAATGGCATAGTTTTAAATTTGTCATCAATTTTATTTTTCATTAATTATATATTTGTTTAATTTATATATTTCTTCTTCTTTTAATCAAATGATACGAGAATAAATTGGCTGAATTTTTTCAATCAGGTGAAAAAATTTAAACAATCGCACTGTCTCTGTATAGCAGGGTCATAATCGAACTCGTTTAATATGAGCACGGCTAAAACGAGGATCCGGTTAAAACGAGCACGGCTAAAACGAGGACCCGGTAAAAACGAGCAATTTTTGCACATTAAGAATGGTCCACCATTTAAAATATATTAAAAATTTCCCGCTTTTTACGAGCTACAAAAGCCGGATCACTACTAATACGAGCAAAATATACGTTATTGCAGTGTGATTTTCAGCGAAACGTAGGGTAGAATTAGGAAGAAATCCATATTTCATCGAACACTTTTCTCTCAGCGTTAAAAAAATTGAAATTTCTACATTACAGCTGGCTGTCAAAGTGTAATAATTTAACAACTTTACCAGACAGAATTTCAACCTTCGAGGAACTCTCCACCCTAACCCAAGAAAATCGAAAGGAATGTCCTGAGGTCTTGAAAGAATGAAGGGAGAGTTACTCCCCTTTCTAATATTTACAACTGAGACATGAAAAGGAAGGATCAAATGCCTTTATTATTATTTTTTTAAAATTAGGATTCTAGAATAAAGTAACCAGCATTTTGATATCTCTTATTGCACTGTTAAAATGAAAAGAATATGTGAAATAAATAGCTCGAAAATTGCTGCGATTTTTGTGATATTAGCCGAGTTTTTCCGGGAAAATTTATGCTATTATGTTAATTTTAGCATTGAGATAATAAGAGCAATTGATAGTTGTAATTCATTTATGTATGTGTTTTAAAGATTTTTATAACCTTCCTGGTCATTACGATTAACGGTTTACACGAGAACATTTATAACACCCTTGTTTCTCGTATTAACAGAATTACGTACATATATTGCGCAAACATGTTGAAAAGGCCCTAAAAGAGAAATGAAAACCTTGTTGTAGCAAGTGAAACCTGGTTAACTTAACAAATAAATGATTAGCTGCTTTTCTTAAAAGCAAGAATCCTACGCTATAGACCACAAAAGTCAGCTGAAAAATTTCTCCTTCTTGTTGTATTTTTTTTTTTTCGCTCTTAAAGTAGTTCAGAAAATTGTCACAGACCTCTCATATTGATGTTGACCTTAGCTCAAAAATCTCAATTCCTTTGAAAAATCAACTGTCAATCTATTGAGTTAATATACATTAGCAATTAACATTTTTTAACGGCAAGTAAAACCTTATTTAATAACAAATAAGTGATTAGCTACACTGAAAGAAAAAAGATCCCAAGATGATAGATACCATATGTTATTGTATCGCAGCCAACTGAAAAAAAAATTGCTGATTCTTGTACTTTGTTCTTCGCTTTTAGAGTACTTCATCAAATTGTTAGCGATCCCTCAAGCCAGTTTTGACCTTAGTTCTAAAATGTAATTTCCTTTGAAAAATCAACTGTCAATCTATTGGCTTAATATGAATAAGAAATTAACAATTTTTAAAAGAAAGCAAAATCTGATTTAAAGACAAATAAGTGATTAGCTACACTAAAAGAAATAATCCCACGATGATAGATAATATATGCTATTGCGTTGCAGTCAAATGAAAAAAAAAAATGCTGCTTCTTGTATGTCTGTTCTTCTCTCTTAAATGGCTTCAGCAAATTGTCACAATTCCCTCAAGTCGATTTTGACCTTAATTCTAAAATGTAAATTTCTTTGAAATATCAACTGACAATCTATTGAGGAAATATGCATAAACAATTAACAATTTCTAAAAGCAAGTGAAATCGGATTTAGTGACAAATAAGTGATTAGCTACACTAAACAAAATAATCCCACAATGATAGATAGTACAATATGCAATTGCATCGCAGCCAATTAAAATAAAAAGAAAAAAGAAAAGTGCCCAGTTAAACTTATGGCATTTATCTCCCAGTCTATTCACACAAATTGTATATTATACTCTTACTTCAAAGAATAATGGCTTTCGAAAAATAAATTAAGGGGTGGGGATTAGCCCCCACCCCCCTGTTTCACATCTTTATACTTAACCAATGAGCCTCCAAACCTCATCAGAGAAGCGCCTTATTAGAATAAACTGGTATACCAAATTTGAAGCAAATCGGATAAGAAAACCAATTTATCTAAATTAAGGGGGTATTACCACCCCCCGATCCCCCCTTTATATTTAAACAATGAACCTCCAAATCTAATTAGGGAAGCGCCTTATCAGAATTAACCGGTATACCAAAATTTAAGCAAATCTGATAATTCAACATGAAAAACCATTTATCTAAGTTAATGGGGGTATTATCCCCCCCTCCGATCCTCCCTTTATGCTTAAACAAGGAACCTCCAAATCTAATCAGGGAAGCGCCTTATCATAATAAAGCGGTACACAAAATTTGAAGAAAATCGTATAAAAAACCCCATTTTATCTAAATTAAGGGGGGTATTACCCGCCCCGATCCCCCCCCCCCTTTATACTTAAACAATGAACCTCCAAATCTAATCAGGAAAGCGCATTATCATAATAAAGCGGTATACCAAATTTGAAACAAATCGTATAAGAAAACTCATTTTATCTAAATTAAAGGGGTATTACCCCCCCCCCCCCCCTTTTATACTTAAACAATGAACCTCCAAATCTAATCAGGAAGCGCCTTATCAGAATTAACCGGCATACCAAAATTTAAGCAAATCTGATAATTCTGCATGAAAAACCCATTTATCTAAGTTAATGGGGGGATTAGCCCCCCGTACCCCCTTTTTACTTAACCAATGAACCCCCAAAATTAATCAGAGAAGCGCCTTATGAGAATGAACCTAGAAAAAAAATAAAGCAAATCGGATATTTCTATAAAGAGTTATCGCGTTACGTACGTACGTACATACATACATATACGGAACCTGCGGGCACATTAGCTCTCAGACTTTGATAGCCTGTGAGCTAAAAAAGCTGTTTCTTGTATGTTTGTTCTTCTCTCTTAAAATACTTCAGCAAATTGTCACAGATCACTTAAGCTGATTTTGATCTCAATTCTAAAATCTAAATTCCTTTGAAAAGTAAAATGTCAATCTATTGAGTTAATATGCATAAGCAATAAACATTTTTTAAAAGCAAGTTATTAAGATTTGCATTTTTTCTTCGCTAAATCGTTTTCTTTCATAATTTTTTTTAATATGTCAAAAGTATACTATAAAATACTCAAATAATAAAAAAATAATTTAAAGGGTACCCAGTCCTTTTAAACAAAACAACAAAAAGAATAAAAATGGATCAACGAAACACGTAAGGGATATTATATATGTAGCATAATTTTGAAGCTCAGCGTAAAAGATCGGGCATAAAACCTCGAAACTGAAACTGGTATCAAAATCAAAAGCTTACATCAAATACGTGTGATATATTATGTTATTTGGCTATAAAATTACGGATTGAATCCCTAGGAAACCTAAAAAGACAACAGTTTTGTTCTAGAAGTCTTATAATTTCCCCTCTTCAAATGAATTAACTGTATGGTTTCTACAATGATCTCACTAAAAAACCCAATTCATGTCTTTTTAGAAAAGCTTCAAGAGGAAGAAAGGGGGGAGAAAAAGAGGAATAATTATACACACGAGCGATAGATTTTTTCCACATATAAAGCTAAAATTTCAAAGAAAATAAACTTAAAACTAAAAAACAATTGCAAGCAATATCGGGCTGAGTTTAAGGGAGATCTGTTGGAAACCCTTCAAAATTTCTATTATCGATTATAAAGCAATATATTTTATTTTTTTCCCTCGAAATGTTAGCAATATTTTTCCCCCTCGAAATGTTAGCTATATTTTTTAGCTTAATTCATAGAAAACGTTTTCCCAACAAATATATTTTACAGCCTTAAGCAAAAGTATTGCACATCACCATATGTTTAATATAACTTTAAAAGTAATTGTCGGTTACAAATGTTAAACAACACACAGTTATGCATTTTTTAATTAAACCGTTTAATTAAATCATTTGCTTTAAAAATTACTAAGTTAAAATATTAAACTTCTTTGTTTTTCTGGAAATTTCGTTGTTGTTTTATGAACGATACTCATGAAAATTAGGTTTGTTTTGGTTTGTGTTTATGACGGCCAATTATCAGCACGTGGGATATAGGACCAAAGGGGGGAGGTGCCCTTCGTGGGGGTCCTTCTAAGGGAACCTAACCCGTATTTACGCTAGGGAATCCAAGGTTCGAAGAAAACCACGAAAACTCCGAACGATTAGGCCGACGGGCGCGATTGGGTTCGAACCCAGCCCCTCCTGTCTACCAGCTTCAAGAGCAGAACCTTTCGGCCACTGGTGGGGCCCATGAAAATTAGGATCAATCTTGCAGAAAATGCCAAAACATAAAAAACTTAGTCTTCAGCACCGAAAAAAAAAAAAAAAAAAAAAAAAAAGAATTTTTTGTTATGTAACCGAATCTAATAAAGAAAATATTTTTATTAACATATGTTAAAAATGAAAAAAAGATACATGTACATTAAAAAATATATATATATATATATTTATTTAATTTCAGCAAACGCGATTGACGGTAATATATGTGTGCATAAGGTACTTATACAGGGTGTCTCAAAAAGAGTGAAGCGCGCTTTAACTTTTTACCTGTTGAAGACACGTAGGCAATGATAATTGCAAAAGTGCTCAAAATAAGGTTGCGATCAAGTTATTTGGATGAAATAGCCCGACATTAATTTTCAAAAAGTTACACTTTTTACATTGTGATATGTCCCTGGATCTTATAAGTTATATTAAAAAAAAAAAAAAAAATCTAAATATTCTATTTTCCTCCGACCAAAAGTTCCAGAGTTATGAAACTTTGAATTTTATGAAATTTCGCAGTGTACCGGCACTAAAAACGTACAGACGATTATCTTAGTATGTCAAGCGTGACTGTAATTACAGCGAAGTTTTAATTTATTGTTAAAAAAAAAAAAAAAATATCGTAGCACGAGAAATTACCCGGCGGCTTTGTGTAATGGGACTCAGCACAATTAGATAGTATTTTATTATTATCTGTCTAAGCAGATTTTGATAACGAAATTGGTTTTCTGAAGAAAAGAAAAATATATAATGCAGTTTATTGATTCTTTGCCTTGTTTCAAGGAAATCTGTTTCAAAATTTCAATTAAAAATACAAATAAATAAATAAATAAAAATAAATGAAATAAATAAATAAACAAAGTCATACGGATATAGTGTGCAAAAATACTTTCAAAAGGTCATTATAAATTTATAAAGTTGCCGTAAATGAAACACAGATTAAATACTTTTGAAAATTATTGAGTTGTCATCATTAAACGGCACTAAAATAGATCAATTATAGACTTAACTTGTTTAGAGAAATTGCTTAGAAGATATAAAAAATGCTTAAATCTAACATATTTTTTGAAGCTGTGGGCGTACGCAAGGTTTTCGTGAGAGGGGAAGGGGCAATCATACCTAGTTGGCATATTCTCTTAGCATAATAGCCAGCAGGGGTAGGCCATTGCCCCTCCCTGGATTTTTAAATTTAATTAATTTAATTAATTGCATCTCTGATTATTAAATAAAATGATAAAGTTTATTATTCCCAGTTGACCATAGAATAGTTAAGCACTGAGAGAGAATAAAAAAAAAAAACTAAGAATTTTTCGTCAAGGGGGCTCTGTCCTCCTGAATTCCCCGTGGAAGTAAATGTTTAATTATGCTTTCCTTTTAACGTTCACGTGTTTCAAATTTATGTTAAACGGAAGTGTTCAGGAGGGCACCTGACGGAAAAAAAAAGGAGGGACTCTTTCAGTTCACATTAAAAAAAATATTGTTAAAAACATTTTTTTTATATTTAATATTTCTTAATTGTTAAATTTTTGTATTGATTTTTATGTTGGTATATTTAAGAATTATTTTACATGAAAAATTCTGACAAAAATTCTTGTTTTAACTTATTTCATGTTTATATTTGCCTTAAAAAAGAAAAAAAAAATCATATTAGGTTGTGAACCAGCGGCACCACGTCTGCTCCAAAATCATTCCTCTTCTTAGATTTATTTCTGCCGGTGCTCATGTTTTTTAGTATTTCAAGTTATACCTTACTATTTTCAAGATCCATGCGCTCCTCTGCGTACGCCCATGTTTGCGCCACAGCATGTCAACAGATGTCAGATGATTATTCAGTCTCGACGACTTGCCGGAAGAAGCTGTCATTCCCGTGCATACGTTTCGTAGCCTGATATTAAATATGTATCATTCCTCCGTGCAATGATTTCATATTCTGATTTACATAATTAAAAATTATTCGAATGTGTTTCACATGATTTCTGACTATTTAAACAAAAAAGCTTAGAGTTGATCAGACGTATTTATCGTTCTCTATTAGATCTCATTTGTGTATGATACTCTTTAATATAATCGATCACGAATAATTGAATAATTAAAAATTTAAAATTACTAAAAAAGTGACCTAGTTATGAGTTGACATTTATAACTGAAACAAAATTTTACCTTAAAAAAAAAAAATCCTTTTTATGACAAAGAAAAAAGAAAATACACTAACATTAGAAAAAAAGAAACAAAAAAAAAAAAACCCCTCGCACCCATGACAATTTCAAATGAATATGTATGTAAAAACTGACAACTTCAAATGAATATGTATGTAAAAACGACCCCCCCCCCCCAGCTAGCAGTGCATATGTTATTTTTATTTCTGAATCATATAAAAACTTCATGTAACATTCAATAATATTTGCGACGTACAGAAATAGATAAAAAAGGCGAATATTTAATTGGAAAGCCCGCCATTGACAATTTTTACTTTCCGAACATATAATGTAAGGAGAGTATTGTAATCATGATTTGTGTGTGTTTGTAAGTGAACACGATAATTCCGGGGAAAATTCCATAGCACGGTGCATCTGGCGATTTTTTTTTCGGTGCCAAGCGTAGGCAATTTTTATTTCATTATGGTAATTCGAGATTTTCGTATCAGAAGCTTTGTTCTGAGGTAACCCCAAAATGAAAGTCACGTGATTTTTGTTTCGATCACTAATTTAATCCGTTTTGAATATTTAAAAAAGTTAAAGGAATATCACGTGATCGCTGTTTCAATGATTAATTTGAATCTATCTTTTCCCGACCATTTTAACCATTACCGACCAAATTTTAATGTATTGGGCTAGAAGATTAAAACCGGAGTTATTGACGAGTTTATACAATCGGAGTTATTCACGAATTTATAAAACCGCAGTTATTGACGAATTTACAAATCCGGAGTTATTGACAAATGTAAAACCGGAGTTACTGACAAATTAAAAACCTGAGTTATTGAAGATTTTGTGCATTTTTAATATTGCGAATTTTAGCCACTTACACTGTATTTGAAGTTGTTTTATGTTTCTGTTAAAAGTTCTTGGCTTCTGATATTTTGTTTGTTTAAAATTAACATGTAATGTTGGATTGTTTGGCGAAAAATATAAAAATTAACGTTAAATGTTATTTTGGTTTTGAAAAAATAAAATTTTTCACCAAAAGGTTAAATTTGGCGACAAAAAAATCGCCAAATGCACCCGAGTATGGAATTTTAGCCATAATTCTCAAACGGTACTTGCGATTGAGCTCCCATCTGATGTATATGTTATGAACCACTGAGTCCCAAAAACTGTATAGATTTTCGTAAAAATCGGTCGACGGATTAGGTATTTACTCCATTTGTAAACCATTTTACGACCGATTCTATAGTGAAAATCATCAGGGAAATGCGACAGCGTATAAGAGATAAATATTGCGGCAATGTAATGTAGCATTAGTAGTTCAGTGGTAACGTATCCAGTTTCAAAGCAAGAGTTTCAGTGTTCGATTAAAATGTGTTAAAATTTTTTGTATACGTATATTTTTTTACTTTCGGGACAAGTATTATTATACACAAATTGAGTGGATCCACTCCAGATTTTGTTGTCGTTGTTGTTCTGTGCGAGAAAAGATGATCTAAAACATTTCTACGCATGGATCTAAACAAAAACGTGACAAAATCTTTTTTTATTCACATTGTGGTAATGTGTCCAAAGTTTAAATTATCAAAAAAAAAAAAAAAAAAAACTCTTTAATAAATTTTAGTAATAATTTTCAATGCTTCTAAGCGTTATATCAAATTCTTTTTGTAATTTTGCAATAAATGTAAGAATTTTTTTAAATTAATAATCCTTAATAATTCTTAATAATCCATTTTAAATATACTTCAAGTGCAAAATATAGTTCCATCCTCTTAAAAATAGTTCATGCACGACAGAAAATGAAAAGAGAATGAGAAGAAAGAGAAAACAGAAATCATAAAAATAATTCATGCATTAATAATTCATGGATGAAAGATTTTCTCAAAAATTGCTGCTCATGCAAAAATGTTTTTAACTTTTTACATCGTGGTAAAGTGTCCAAAGTTAAAATTACTGAAAAAAAAAATCTTTATTAACTTTAAATAATATTTTTTTAATGCTTTTAAACGTTATGTAAGAATTGTTTTGCTATTTCGCAATAAATCTAATATTTAAAAAAATTCAACGCTATTTGTTGTTAATAATCCATTTTAAATCTGTTTTAAGTGCAAAATATTTTTTCATCCACTTAAAAATATTTCATGCGTGAGAGAAAATGGAAAGAGAATGAGAAGAAAGAGAAAAGATAAATCATAAAAATAATTAATGCATCCACTTAAATTAATTCATGCATGAACGATTTTCGCAACCATTTTTGCTCATGGATCTAAAGAAAAGTATGATCAAAAAGATTTTTTCACTTTTCATATCATGGTAAGGTGCCTAAAGTTAAAATTATCATAACAATTCTTTAATAACTTTTAATAATAATTTTTTTAATGCTTCTAAAATTTATATCAGGATCATTTTGCTATTTCGCAATAAATATAAGATTAGAAAAAAAAATCAACGTTATTTGTTCTTAATCTATTTTAAGTTTATTTTAAGTCCAAAATATGTTTTTCCTCCGCTTAAAAATATTTCATGCATGAGAGATTTAAAAGATTATAGCAAGTTTATTATAAAGAAAAATTTAAAAGGTTATTAAGCATTAGATATTCCGAATAATAAATATTAAAAGGAAAAAATTATGAAATCTATCTTCATTTGTCATGTTATTAACTCTTATTTTTTAAGGAAAAAATATACTGTGTTTTGAAAGGGACTATTTGAAACATTTGGACAGTGCTTTCCAAGCTTTTTTTTGTTGTTTCACGGCACATATGAAGCTGTTCCGCGGCACACTTCACTATTTAAGGGTAATATGGCTCCTCTTATTACAAACTAAAATTATTATGGTTATAATAAAGTTGAAAAGTGAAAAACATGTGATTATTAGTGCTATTTATCCTCTTTCAGATTTAAAAGAACGTTTGTTTTCACTTTCGAATTTAAAAATTTTCAAAACACCCTTTTTTTCTACCTAAAAGATAAATAATCCCGTCATGTCTCTAACCAAGAGATTTCTAAAACCTCTATTGCCAAACATTCTGGGGATCTGACCACAGTTTTAATTTCCAAAATGCTAAATTAAACTTTCTTTAATGCTAATTTCACCCCTGAATTGAAATTTCTTTAAAATCTAACTACATATTCATTTGTGATGTTATAGTTAATAAAAATCTGATTCCACTGTGGTCCCTGCAGTTTAGAAAAACATACTCAATTCAAATATATAACATTTTTATATTATTTTGGTAATTCATTTAATTAATTTTTAATTTCTTTTATTTGCTTTTTTTCTTATTTTCTTCTTCTGCTTCTTATATATATAGTTTTATTTACTTTTTTAATTCAATTAATTTATCTTTTTAATTAATTCACTTTTTTATATTAATTTTATTAACACATTGGTGACGGCTAGTTTTCGTCTTTTAAACAGGAAAAAAGGATTAAAAAAGATTTTCTTTGTTCGTGTTTATATTGTAAGTGAATTTATATAATAATAATAATCATGATATTGAGCCTAGTCGAAGTAGTTATATGCATAATACTCTGTAAAAATACGAATATTGTGTAAACTTTTTGAGAAATAATGTAACAAATAAAATGCAAAAGTACCGTACGTGGGCGTTATTACACACGTCCAAAAGATATGAATGCATGTTTCCCGTCGACAATGTGTTAATTTTTTTTTCATTCCTTCTTTGTTTGTTATTTATATTATATATTCTCTTGTAATTTCTGTTCACTTCTGTTCACTTCTTTTTGTTCAGTTTGCTTCATATTTCTCCTTCTTTCCCGTTTTCTTCTAATTGACTAGAAACAGATTAAACTGCTTTAATTATTTATTTTGAAAATAAATCACAAGTTTATATCTATATGTTCTTAATATTTCTTATTTGTTAAATTTCTTTATTGATTTCTATGTCGATATGTTTAAAAAATGTCTTGTGCGAAGTGTTCTGACAAAACATTCTTAGTTTACCCTATTCCATGTTAATATTCTAGATTTTCAGCATGGTAGCGGACTACAGGCGCATCTATTCCAAAATCTTGCCTCTCCCTGGATTTGGTTTTGCCGGTGTCCCTGGGAAAGTTCATTTCATATAAATGTGACTTTGAGTGTAAAAAAAGAAAAAAAAATCTGTCTCTTATTTGCGGTATATGGAAATTCTTCCTATATAAATAATCAAATGATAATAATTTAACCACTCATCTTTAAAAATGTTCGCGATACATTTAAAATCTTCTCATGACATAGTGATTGAAAACCATTGGCTTAAAACATCTTGATTACACATTTGCAGATTTCAAATGCAATTTCCTCAATCTAAAGACAACAATGAAACAAAATTAGTTTTGTATGAGCTAAATTTGAATAACAGAAAAGTGAAATTTCAAATTGCCTATTTCGCTCCTTTGTTACAAAATAAAAAATAAAATAAATAATTAAAAAAAAAACACGAAAGGAAACTTCTACATTTTCTGTGTCGAAACATTCCATTTTTTATAAAAATCCATTGTATTAGAGTGCACTGAAAATGTAATTACAAATCAATGTTTTCTGATTCTAGTCATCTTAAAATAATTAAAGTTTCCTTTAAATTTTGTTTACACATTTTGAGTTAATAACATAAGTTAGACTATGAGCTGTCCTATTCGAGGATTTTTTTAACATTTAATTTCTTATATACAGGTGCGAAAACAATATATATATATTGAATGTAAGCTTTAAATTTCTTTTAGTATTTATATATATATCTGAGTTCATTTAAAGTATAATTTTTAATGCAATTTTTTATGTAAAAATAGTCTAATAAACGCCATAAAATTAAATAAATCGAGACAATTATAATCACCTCATTTTGAGACAAGCAAATTCTTTATTGCGATTTTTCAAATTGTCCTTTCATAGTATTCTTTTTCAAATTTTTAATTTAATAATATGTATGAAAGAAGAACAAATAAGTATAAAAAGTCTCATATAGTACATACAATAGTTAGTTACTCATATGTTAAGTAACTAAGTAACTTAAAAACGCATAGTATGGAATGTACATAAAAAATATATATTTGACAAAGCAATAAGAATGAGGTACCTGTTTATTTAAACTGTGCTAATAATAATAATAATAATAATAATAATAATAATAATGAAACGCAATATATTCTTACTTTCATATACTTTATCGATTTAAAGCCTATTAAATATTTTCTCCTCAATCCATAGGTGTTATTCTTGAAAGTTTCATTATTCAACAAAAACCTATACTCTGAATTCTAGTTCATATAACATATGTATAATGCTTATAAAGATGTTAGTGAACTATTTGCCATAATACATGCACTTATAGTAAAACCATTTTTTTTTTTTAAATACAATGCGCGAATGCAACATCCAAGAACGGCGCTGTAAGATATTTTCATGCTATATCACCATTAATAAAGCGATAAATGATATTATTTTAGTATTTTAAACGTTTCAGTAAGTTTCTGTATATGATCTTAATGCTGTGCATTTTTTTCCTTTTCTCACCAATGTTTTTCACACACTTAAAAAATAGAATTTCTGAGGATAGAACAGTGCAAGAACATTTGTGTATTGAAAGATAGAAAATCTCAGATTTTCAATCTCATCAATGTACACTGTGTACACACCTCAAAAATAGGATTTTTGACAACATAAAAAAGAAAAGAAAATCCTCGATTCTTAAGCAATAGGGGTTAGTAAAAACTGTAATGTTAATGTATTATAATTTAACTAGCCGCCCTTGGCGACCAGTTTGGTCTCCCTTAAAATTTATGTTTGGGAAAGCTTGCTAAGCATTGTATCATGTTACTTTTATTTATAATTTAATTTACTTGGACTTCCTTAAATATAATTAATATAATCCCTTAAGCTAATGTTAGTTTTTGTTGCATTAAAATATCTCAATATCTTGATTTTCTGTAAGCAAGTAAACCCTATTGGTTTACAATGGAAGTCTATGGGAATTTGGTGGAATATTTGAAATATCGCTAAGTTGGCGTCCCTTTTGGCGACTCATTTTGGTCGCCAAGTTGGCGACAAACTTAGCGGCATTTGGCGACAGAACAGGGTCCCCTATGGTAACCCCTTATAAGTACGGTGATACATTAAATGCTGTTCAATAGCAAATGAGATGTGTTTCATTCGGGCGTTGCCATTAAACAGTTAACAAATAATCGCGATTTCTGTGCCACGTACGATAGCGTAATATATATAGATGTATTATAATTTTGATATTATATCATCATTTATAAATTATATAATTATATCTCAGAATGCGAAATACGATAATTTCTCCCCCTCATCTGTTTCAGATAAAAAATTATAAATGTAATACCAAATGCTAAAAAAATTCTAAGAGGAACTGAAATTTACTAATGTAGTCTTTCTATTTTAATCTTCAGACCAAGCAGTTCGGTGCATTACATAGGGATCAGTAAATAAGTCAACGACAGGAGGTTTTGAGGTTTAAAAAAGAAGTACATGTATATTAGTATGTATATTTATATACACTTAAAACAGTCTCACATATATATACACGTGTACATTATTAAGTATTTCTTGTTGTTATCAATTCCAATTGAAAGTAAATTCTGAAAAAGGTTAATGCAAATTTATATTTGTATGATTTTATCAGCTCTTTTTGAAAATTTACTCGCATCTATTCTCTGTAAGTATTACCTTTACTGATGATAGTTGGAACTTGAGAAAAAATATTTTTTAAAAGAACAAAAAAGTGATTGTTGTAAAGATATAAAGTGAATTATTAGACATTTCAGATTTGTCATATGTTCAAATTACCTTTGCTCAATCAGATTTATTAGATTATAAAGTAAACAATAAAATATTTTATATTAAATGTAGTTTCTGTCTGCACTGAAAAAGCATTAATCGAAAGGAATGCTATGTTATTTATTTTTTTTCTAATTTGTGATAAAATGTAGTTTGTTTCTTTACTGAAAAAAAAAAAATTGACCACAAAAAGTGAGCCATTCTATTATTATTGATTTTTTTAATTTATGGTGATATATAGTATGTTTGTTCATTGAAACATTTTAAAAATAAAAGAAATTTATTCCCTTAGTTTAATTTTTCTTATTGTTGACGATATGTAGTTTGTTTCTTCATTGAAAAGAAATTGCCATTATGAAAAGGAATTTATTCCTTTATTTTATTTTCCTAATTTTTAACCATATTTAGACTTTTTTCATTAAAAATTTTTTTATCATAAAAGTAATTTATTTAATTAGTGCATATTAGTTTATTTGTTTCTATACAAATAAACTATTATTGCATTGTTTTGTGATATGTAGTTCGTTTCTTCGTTGAACAGTTTTAAACATAAAAGTTATTTATTCCATTACTTTACATTACTTTATTTTTTTTTCTAATGTTTGACAATATATAGTTCGTTTTTTCGTAATAAATAAATAAATAATCATAAAATGGATTTACTTCTTTATTTTATTTATTTCTAATTTGTGATAGTATGTAGTTTGTTTATTGATCGAAAATATTTTAATCATAAAAACTGATTTATTATTTTATTTTATTTTAAGAGATTTTAATTATAAAAAGTAATTTATTGCTTTAATTCATTTTTCTAATTTTTGATGATATATAGTTTGATGATATATTTTCGTCACTGAAAAATTTTTAATGATAAAAAGTGATTTATTTTTTTTTAAATTTTATTTCGTCTCATTTTTGATGATGTGCAGTTTTTACTGAAATCATTTTAATTATAAAAACGGATTTATTCCTTTATTTAATTCTAATTTTCTGTGCAATGTTGTTTGTTTCTACATTAAAAAAATATTTAACTTTATGAAATAAATTCTTCTTTTATTTTATTTTCTTTAATTTTCGATGCAGTGTAATTTTTATCTACATTGAAAATATTAAAATTAAAAATGAATTACCCCTATATATTTTTTCTTTTTTATTGTTTTTAATACGATGTAACTCGTTTTTACAATGAAAAATTAACCATAAAAAAGTTTATTTTTCTCTAGTTTTTATCCTAACTTTTCAAGCAATGCTACTTGTTTCTACAGTAAAAAAAAAAAAAAAAAAAAATCGTAAAAATTGATTTACCCTTTAATATATTTTCTTCTAATTTCTGATGCGATTTAATTTGTTTCTACAATGAAAATATAATAAAAGGATTTTTTAATGCAATGTAGTTTACTACTTTATAGAAAAAAATAATCCAAAAAAGTTGTTATTCCATTATTTTGTTTTCACTAAATTTGAATTCAATATAATTTATTTTCATACTGAAAAACAATTAAACTATAATTTATTTGTCTATTTTTCGAATTTTTGATCAATTGTAATTTGTTTCAACTTTGAAATAAAAAATGCGAAAAAAATTTACTTATTCTTTTATTTTTTCTAATCTTTACTTTAATTCTACAATTTAAATTCTTTTTTTTTTTTTCGGATAAGGTGATTTAATTTGTAAAAATACATTTCTTGTCAAATGATTTCATTAAAAAGAAACGCAGTAGAGCTTCGACTCTCTGGTTTATTTCTTTTCAATCGGTAATGTCCGGAAATTTGAAAATCCGAATGATCGATTTATATTTGAAATACGCTTATATAACAACTGTAGTGAATTTTGCTTAGAGATCATGCATTAAACAAGTAAAACAAATTTAGTGGATTTTTTTTTATCCCTCCTTTCCCTTATGTCATATGTTGTCACATGCAAGCGATATCCTCTCCCTGCTGTTGTAATCACACATTTTTTAGAACTGTTAATTTATAGCTAATTTTCTGAATCTTTTCATATGCGATTTACTACCTGTTTATTAACTTAAATACTATAAAAAACCTTTATTTAGTGTGTCATTATTATAAAAGATCGTGTGTACTTAAATTCAAGCTGTTGCAATTCAACGAAAAGGGGGGGGGGGATATAACTAATACTACCTTAATAAAATGAACATTAAAAAAAAAAAAAATTATTATGATGTCAGCAAAGAAGGACTACCTTATAATTTATATTTTATCTATGACGTCACAACGTATTTACTTAGCCCCTCCCCATGTCACACTGTGTCACGCTTTGTGGACCCCTTTTTCTTCTCCTAAAATAGGAAGTAATTAAAGGATGGACCCTTATGTCGTTCAGAAATCTAAAATAAAAGTTCTGTATAGCGATAATTTTATAGTTGAGCAATAACATACCACTTTTGTGCACTGAGAATAAAGATCGCACCCACATAATTTTTGTATATATATAAATCTACCAAACAAATACACGCAATAAATTCGTTTTGCACAGGATGTATACATATTGCCTGTTTTTACATTCTTTGTAATACGGAATTGTATGGAATATTGATCATTCGCAGAACGAAAGTCCGGACAACCGATTATCGACTGTATTTTTATGTTAACTAGTCTTGCCTGTATATTTATGTTTTCCAATCTCACTACCAAAAATGTTGATTTAATTTGATTGTAAATAGTCATATAAAAATTGCTATCATTTTCAAGAACATGATAGGTTTAAATTTTGATGCTGCATTAATGTAAATATTTTTATATTAAAATTGATAGCTATTGAATTAAAATTGTAAAAAAAAAAACCTTTTTATGGTTTTGTTTAAAAATAATTATTTTGAAGTTTGTTACATATGTCATGTCGTACTACTTAAATTTGGTTGAAAACACTGACTAACAAAGTCGCTATCATTTGCATCTACGTGATATACTTAAGTTTTGAAGCTGCATTGCTGTTACTATTTTTACATTAAAATTGATGGCACTTATATTGAAATTGTTACAATAATTGTATATTATATTATGAAACTATGTAAAACTGATTGTATTAAAAATTAAGTGAAATGTTGTTGAAGAACTGAGAATTCAAGTTATCAGTTACTTTTTTATGATATTTATATTAACTATTAAAAGTTTAATATTTCGCAATATAATTGTGCACAGTGAAAAGTTTTATAAAAGCAATTGTTTTATTGTGATATTTTATTATAATGTACTAGAATTGCAATTGAAACTACAATATATTACATTTTTCAAAATTCACATATTAAATCTGGTTACAGTTACAAATAGTTTCATGTGTGCAATAAATTCATATTATTGATTATTGATCCATAAATTTATTGAAAATTTAAAATATACACATATGCAATTTTTAAATAATTTTTGAACTACTTTTCAGCAGTGAAATTACGCTTGAAATTATTGAATACCAAAGACGCGAACCATCACATTGCCAACAAAGCGCAAACCGACCAAGTGAAAAACGTCCAAGCCGGGAATGCTGGGCTGGGCATCGTCCTTGTGGCTTAGTGGTAGAGCACTGGAGATCTGTTCCGGGGACCCGGGTTCGGTTCCCGGCTTGGACGTTTTTAACTGGGTCGGTTTGCGCTTTGTTGGCAATGTGATGGTTGGCGTCTTTGGTATTCAATAGTTTCAAGCGTAATTTCACTGCTGAAAAGTAGTTGAAAAATTAATTAAAAATTGTATATTCACCGATGCTGGGTTCATTTGCGTCTCATGTTGCGCCACTAGATTGTGTGCTCATGAAGACTCTTTCCATCTAGTGCTGCGGTGGCGGCCTTTCCGACTTGTGTGGGTGGGGGATGCTGGGCTGGGCATCGTCCTTGTGGCTTAGTGGTAGAGCACTGGAGATTTTTTCCGGGGGCCCGGGTTCGGTTCCCGGCTTGGACGTTTTTCACTGGGTCGGTTTGCGCTTTGTTGGCAATGTGATGGTTCGCGTCTTTGGTATACACATATGTGTTCAATTGTCTTCAATACGTAACAATCAATGGAATATTTTTCACCTTAAAAGCTAAATAGGGGATATCTTTATTCTTATATTGCCTATTTAAATTCAGTTGAAAATAGAAGTAAAATGATTTTTTAAAATGAAAACTAGCCTTAGAAATGAGCATAATAATAATTATTATTATTAAGTTTTGATGCATATTTTCAATGTTTAGAACAGTCTGCATATAGAATAGCAGTTAAACACTTAGTTACTACTCAAAAGCCCCAGTTGTCGAGGAACCCGGTTCTTCAACAAGAAACTTCAGTGAAATTCGATTCAGTTCTCAAACAGTTAGAATGTCATTACCGAATGAACAAACGAACCAAAAGCAACCGAATTCATTTTTTTCTTTTGCATAAAACGCTCATACACGAGGTAAAATGATCGCAGCATTAACGAAATTCATGCATTATGAAATTCCTGTTCAGCGAGGTTACCGAATACAATTATTTTTATTTCTTTATCTTTTTTCTTTTTCTCCTCTCTCTCTTTTTAGCGGCACGAAGTATATATAGATGCGATGTTGTGGTAACAAATTGTATTTGTACTACAGGTATATAGTGTAGTTTGAAACAGGAGAATACAGGGAGTAACATGGTAGGTGGAAACCAGTTAATGGTATTTTCATTATTTCTTATGGCAAAATTTGATTCTGTTCTTGAACAATTTTTTTCAAACGAATTGCGTTCGAGGTCCAATGGCATATATAACTTCTATGGCCTACCAAACCATAAACGATCTGCAATGGGAAATTTTATTCCAGTTGTTTGGTGGTAAAGATATTGCAAAAATAACTTCCAGATTAACAAAAATAAGCAACAGTAAGAATATCATCACCGAATGAATAAACGCACAAAAAGCAACCAAAATGATTTTTCTTTTTTATATAAAGCGCATATACATGAGTTACAGCGATCGCAGCGTTAACGAAATTCATTCACTTTGAAATTCCTGTTCAGCGAGGTTGCTGAATCCAATGATTTTTATTTCTTTATCTTTTTTCTCTCCCCCTCCCCCCCTCTCTTTTTTTTATGGTTACGAAGCCGATAAATTTTGTGGTAACAAATTGTATTTTACTATATTTTACTACAGTTATATAGTGTAGTTCGAAACAGGAGAATACAGAGATTGTAAAAATAACATTCAAATTAACAAAAATAAGCTACAGTTAGAATGGCCTCACCAAATGAACAAACGTACCAAAAGCAACCGAATTGATTTTTTTCATTTATATAAAGTGCACATACACGAGTTACTACAGTGATCGCAGCGTTAACAAAAATCATGCATTTTGAAATTCCTGTTCAGAGAGGTTGCTGAATTCAATTATTTTCATTTACTTATCTTTCTTTCTCTCTTTTTTTATGGTGCGAAGAACATATAGATGGGATGGAGTGATCTCGGTATGGTAACAAATTTGATGCGTTTTGAGATTCAAAAGTAACGAGTAAATTTAGTGGTCCTATAATGATTTAAAAAATAAGAATGGAATCCCCATCTTCATCCCAATCTCAACTCATTCAGAGTTTCACTAATAAAGTTATGGGTATGACTTTTGTTAAACTTTTATAAAAATATTATAAAAATGTCATTGTCTTCTGTAATGTGGATCGTTGTAATGTGCTTTTGTATTTTACATGTACAACAAGTGTAGTGTAAAGTATAGTAGTATAGTACAATAAGTATAGCGAAACAGAGGAATACAGGAAGTAGCATGGGAAGTGGGAACCCATTAATTATATTTGCATTGTTTCTTATGGTAAAATTTGATTCGATTCTCGAACAATCCTTTCGAACGAATTGCTTTCGAGAATCAAGATATCAATCTAGTGCAAAGTTTAAAACCAAATAATCCGGATAGGTGCGTATAACTTGTTGCTGCTAATAAAGGTGTGTAAAACGAAAACGTTTAACAAATACAACAACATAATATTAGATGTAAATTACCAACTGGGCGAAAAATGTCCGGACCAGGATTCGAACTCGGGACCTCCTGGCTGAAGCCGCCAGTGCTCTGCCATCTGAGCTATCCCGGACGATTCTGGTCGAACTTTTTCACCCAGCTAACCTTGATGATTACAGCATCTGGTTTGAAACTTGGTTCAGCTCAACAGAATAAATCTCAGGTAATGGAACTCCAGAAATCGCTGGATACGAAATTACACTAGATTAATTTTAACACAATTATTGTGTTATAATTTTTGTGTTAACAATAATTGTGTTAAAATTAATCTAGTGTAATTTCGTATCCAGCGATTTCTGGAGTTCCATTACCTGAGATTTATTCTGTTGAGCTGAACCAAGTTTCAGACCAGATGCTGTAATCATCAAGGTTAGCTGGGTGAAAAAGTTCGATCAGAATCGTCCGGGATAACTCAGATGGCAGAGCACTGACGGCTTCAGCCAGGAGGTCCCGGGTTCGAATCCTGGTCCGGACATTTTTCGCCCAGTTGGAAATTTACATCTAATATGATTTGTTTACCAATTATAATAATTGTGTTAAAATTAATCTAGTACAACAACATAAGCCACTCAAGACTCAGCAGAGTTTATAAAAATACTAAAATTTAAGATTACAAAATTTTCGTTAAAACTAGAACTAGGATATGTTTTCGGTATGATTCGGTTTGGGCTCAACATTAACTGCCAAAATTAAATCGATATATAAATAAATTAATACTACATGAAATGTGTCCCAAACCATTAACAAACAGATTATTATTGCAGATGAAAAAGGGATTAAATACGCTAAGACACATAAAAGTCCTTCCGGCCAGTGCCGGGAGAAAGACGTAGCTTTCATATTCCTTATTTTAAAAAAGCCAACTTATATCATTCAAACACACGAAGCTCAATTTAGTGGAAACCGAATATAGGAGATTCAATACTAATTTTTATCAATATAATGAATGAGAATTTCGCGAAATTAGTCACCTTTATCCAAGCTGACACAAGCTTGACAAGCTCACTCACATCGGAATCGGTTGATATATACGAGTACTGTCGCATGCAAAAAATCAGATTTTTCAAAATGTCACCCACAATAGAAATTGAAACTGCTATATCCGAGCCATTTTTTAAGGTAAAGACAAACAAAAAATGCTCCTGAATCCTTATATCAAGGTCAAATTCTTAAGAAAGAAACCTTTTTCAATTTCTAATTTTTTTGCACCTCACTTTAAATATATCTATTTTTTTTAATTTAATGGCCGCCATTTTGAAACAAGATGGCTGATGAATCTGGCCAGCGAACATGGTCGAGGTACTGATGTATACTATCCACATGCCTTCTTACATCGAAATAGGCGAATACGTGTGTTATCGCGTGACAAATACAAGATCGTTTCAAAATGTTAGCCATGCTAGAAATTCAAAGTGCTATAATTCAACCATTTTTTAAGATATAAACAAAAGAACAAATTTTCAGAAACAAAAACTGCTCCGGAATCTTTGTATCAAGGTCAAACGCATAAAAAAAATCTTTTTCATTTTCCAATTCTTTAATACCTCATTTTAAATTTTAAATTTAATTTTTTTTAAATGGCAACCCTTTTGAAACAAGATGGCGAATAAAGCTGGCCAACGATCTCGGTCGAGACATTGGTATGTACAATGTACAGACCAAGTTACATCCAAATCAGTTCATAAATACGCCTGTTATCGCGTGAGAAAAATCAGGTCGTTTTAAAATGTCAGCCACAATAGAAATTCAAAATGCTCAGCCATTTTTTTAGATATAGACGAAACAAAAACTGTTCCGGAATCTTTGTATTAAGGTCAAACACATACGAAAAAAATCTTTTTCATTTTCCAAATTTTTGGTATCTCATTTTAATTTTTTTATTTAAAAATTTTTTTTAAATGGCTGCCATTTTGAAACAAGATGGCGGATGAAACTGGCCAACGAACTCGGTCGAGATATTTGTATGTACTATGTACACACCAAGGTACATCCAAATCGGTTCATAAATACGCCTGTTATTACGTGACAAAATTCAGGACGTTTCAAAATGTCAGCCACAGTATACATTCAAAATGCTATAACTCAGCCATTTCTTAAGATATAGACGAAACAAAAACTGCTCCCGAATCTTTTTATCAAGGTCAAACACATAAGAAGAAAATATTTTTTCAATTTTCAATTTTTTGGTACCACATTTCAAATTTAAATTTTTCTTAAAAATTTAAATGGCCGCCATTTTTAAACAAAATGGCGGATGAAGCTGGCCAACGAACTCGGTCGAGACATTGGTCTGTACTATGTATAAACGAAGTTACACCCAAATCGGTTCATAAATACGCCTTTTATCGCGTGACAAAATTCAGGACGTTTCAAAATGTCAGCCACGCTAGAAATTCAAAATGCTAAAACTCGGCCATTTTTTAAGATATAGACGAAACTAAAACTGCTCCGAAATCTTTGTATAAAGGTCAAATACATAAGAAAAAAACATTTTTCCATTTTCAAATTTTTGGTACCACATTTCAAATTAAAATTTTTTTAAACATTTTAAATGGCCGCCATTTTGAAACTAAATGGCGGATGAAGCTGGTCAACGAACTCGGTCGAGACATTGGTATGTACTATGTACACACCGAATTACATCGAAATCGGTTCATAAATACGCCTTTTATCGCGTGACAAAATTCAGGACGTTTCAAAATGTCAGCCACTTTAGAAATTCAAAATGCTATAACTCAGCCATTTTTTAAGATATAGACGAAACAAAAACTGCTCCGGAATCTTTGTATAAATGTCAAATACATAAGAAAAAAATATGTTTCCATTTTTAATTTTTTGGTACCACATTTCAAATTTTAAATTTTTAAAAAAATTTTAAATGGCCGCCATTTTGAAACAAAACGGCGGATGAAGCTGGCCAACGAACTCGGTCGAGACATTGGTATGTACTATGTACACACCGAATTACATCGAAATCGGTTCATAATTACGAGAGTTACAGTGTGACATAGGTCAGATCTCTCTCACTCTCACTCTCTCTCTCTCTCTATATATATATATATCAATTTTGAACGGAGGGTGGTTTCGGGGTCTAGGGGTCATGATCGATGAAAATATACCAAAATTTTCTGAAATCCCTTTCCTCCGAACGGCTGCAATAGGTAGCTTTTTGTAATGAAAGCTACCTAAAACTTCTGTAGCCTGCCAAACCTTAAATGATTTGCAATCTGAAATTTTACACTGGTTTATTGCGAAAGAGTTTTTAATAATAACAGCCAATTAACAAAAGAAGCAGCAAAGTCTTACATATTGAGTGTATAATATAGTTCTACTGATTTTTAATAGATACCGTTATCTGAAAATGTAGGTTACACATTCCCGTACAAGTAAACACAGCTGATCATACTCTACAAACAGTTACGTCGCATGATATTAAGTTTGAATATTAAAAAAAAAAAAAAAAGAAAAAACTAATGCTCTGTATTTGGTGAGATGAATTAGGGAGTGCTGTATTACGAGCTCCTCAAAGAAGATAAAAACTTTTAGTGGAGAACCCGTTACGCTCTTCAGTTAAATCATTTGACAGAAAAATCCAATAAAATAGACCTTATAATGGACATGTACACTGATATTACACCACAACTACGCTAGGGCACAAAGAAGCCCAAACCATAAATGATTTGCAATCGGAAATTTTACCCCATCTGGCTTACTAACCGGGCATGTGGCCGCCCCTCCAGGTGGTCCGTAACCAACCCCTTGAGTGTGGGGGGGGGGGAGACTTGGAGCCCGGCCGAGTTCGTAGTACACGAATGCGAGGGGGCCGGATGGGGACAAACCACAGCTTCCACGAGTGGCTCGCGGCCGACAGGCCTCGAGTCCGGCGGCCACGTCTAACGGACGTTGTGCATGGTGTGTAGGCCTTCGGGTCCGTCGAAATTGAGCTCCCCCGCACCCGGGTTCTCTGGGAAAACCGGACTACGACGGTCCATAGCCTGATCCCATAGCCGTTCATAGACCGGGTGATGACTCTGGACAAAGGGTAGCTAATGTGGTAGGACCCCATCCATCAACTGACTGAGAGGGAGCTTCAGAGAAGAGAGCGGACCTTGAAGAACTGTCTTGGTGCTCTCTAGTATCGACAGGACTCGCGGGATCGCCATGCAGGGTCTCCCGGAGTTACTGTCGGGAGAGGTTTTCGGACAGCGCCTGATGTACTTTTTGCGTCAGGTGGCTCATCCCGCCAAGGCTCCAGTAGCTATGGTAGTTGTGAACCACACCCGACCCCAATGTGGGCGGGCTTGGTGGTGCCCTCGTCGACAGGGAGCGGTCGCAGAGGGAGGCCAGTATGGCTATGTTTGCCAGATGTCGTGCCGTGTCCCCTGGGAGAGGGTCGGCCGGCAGGTCCGCCATTGAGTTCCATCCCTGCAGGGAACCGGGCCGGAGGCTCGCAGATTAACGCGGCGGCGCTTCGAATCTCAGATGAACTCTCGGTCCGACTCAGATCCTGCGTGCCTATGCGCTACTGGAGTTTGCGGGGCCCAGTGGTGAGGATCTAGCAGTGCCTCAAGCTAAGGTTGCATACACACACTTGTTGTGCCATCCTTCTCCTGTTTTCGTGGAAAATCTTTTGTTCTGGACCCATTTGCGGTTTATTCACAAAGGAATGAGGGGAATCTACAATGGGTCAGGAGATAAGGAGTTCAACCCTACTTGAAGGAAGAGTTTCTCTTTTTCAGGGCATCAATCCCTTTCCTTTTAAAGTCATTAAAGTTCAAAAACACCGCGTCACCACAAGAAAGACGCCGATACTGATAACAGTTAGAAAGATGGTCTGTGCGAAGTCTAACTTTCGAACGCACTAACAGGTAGCGGTCGCCACTGCACGGGGTCAGGAGAACTTGTGCTCGGGTACCCCGGAGACCGTGGGGTAAGGTAGCGGGAGCCGGGCTTTTGCTGGCGTCCCCCCTTTTGGGTGGGGTCAAGTTGTGGGGGCCCGGCAAGATTCTGGACTCTCCAACCCCCTAGCGAGGCGGGGTCTATTCCGTCTAGGAGGAACTTTCCGTGCCCTCCTGGGGTCGCTAACGGCACATAAGTCTGGTCTCTCGTGCGTCCTTGCGTGAGCCGCGAGGAGAGTTTAGCGAGTTGAGCAGGGAGACTGGCCGAAAACCCCTAACGAGGCAATGTATTTGTCGTCAGAAGAGGAGCTTCCTTGTCTCTTCGAGGTCTGCTAATGGCATCTATATGATACCCAGAGCGAGACGTTGTCTGTGGCGTCAGGAGGGATTTTTTCTGTCCCTCAGGGGCTTCCGGCTAGGGCACCTCCCTCTCCTATCGGTTCTTCCTCGTCTCTGCCGGAAAATGGTATTTGATCTTGAGGAACTTCTGTAATTTAACCGTGACTCGGGAATCTTCGGCTTCGGTTCGTGGGCTCGACTCCTTTGTAGGTGTTCGATTCCTGCGGGCCGTCGGCGTGAACCTGGTTGGGCAACAAGCGAAGGGACCGCTTGGCTCTGATCGTGATGGATGATGAGGGCTGTCGTTTTCTACCAGTTCGTCTCTTTGTTTCGGCGATAAGCCGCGTGACGCGCGTTGGGCGGTGCGCGGTCTTTGGTTGGAGTCTTCGTGAGGGGTGGCCTTCGGGGCGCGTCACGGGTGGTGGCCTCCGGGTCACTTCGAAGCGAGGACGCAAAAGTCGGTTACGGACACAGGACCGGATGGTGGGACTCCTTAACATTAGCTTGCGATTATTTTCGAGTGATTGAATTAGGCTCTTAAGCGTTCAACACAGAAATATCCCCGCGGAGGACAGTGCCTCCCTCCCCTCTGCCTATTTCCCTCTTGTAGGTAATCGGCCATATCAATACGCCACCAAAGGGTATAGTAAGAAGCTAATGATGGTTATATTGATTGAGGTTTGTATTTTATTTTATTTTTATTATAAAAATGTGCTAAAAATAGGTACAACTTTTTTTGTACACCCAAAAATGCACATGGAATTCTTTTTTTTGTGCTTGGTGAGATTTTAAAGTGAATCGTTTCATTACATCTGAAAGTACAATCTGATATCTACTACTCACACGTAGACTAACTTTGCAAAATACTCGAAGTGAACATCCACAAAGCAGATGACTCTGTTTCACCTCGCCACTGTGAAGCATCACGAGCTTTCGGTGAAATGAAAAAAAAAATGCATGCGATAGGCTGGGATGCTTTAAAACATTCAGCATACACACCAGGAGTTACACCATCTGACTTTCATTTGTTTTGCTAACACTGAAATTTTTTAAGTGCGAAATTCTTCTGTTTACAGAACAGAATTTTGAAAGAGCCGGAAATGTAGCTTAAAGTTTGAGGAAAGAGCCTTTGAAATATAGTCTATTTTTATTTATTTCTTGTTTGCTTAAAATTTCAGAACAAAACAGGTCAGCACTTTTCGGAAAACACCGTATAAAATTAAAAAATATCTATAAAAGCATTTACCTAAAATGAAATAAAATAAAATAAAATTCTGTTCAATGTAGTGAGTTGAATTCAACGAAGTGTCAAGAAATACTTTCAAATCGACTGTTTATATTTCAGATTTTTATTCAACAAGTATTTTTGGTACGAGACTTCGTATGTATATTTTAAACTCTAGAATTTGGAAATTTTTCTGGAACTCAGAGGTAAGGTATGTAGACTGAAGCGCCACGGATCTAATTAAACTTCTTTTCTGAAAACACTTTAAACTTGTCTGCCAAATATGGTAAATAGAAAGACTGATTTCATCTCAGTAGTTTCAAAGTTTGAAGGTTAATCCTTTGAGACCCATGCCATGGAACTTTAATGAGCCATATCTTCGACTTGTAAAATGTCAGAACTAATAGAAAACCTTCATTTACATATTCAGTTATTGCACAAATATTGAGGTAATGCTAAGAGACGAGTGGAAACTTAGGGGGCAACTAAACTTGTGAAATAAAATGTAACACAGCTGATATTTACGTACCCTTTTTTCGGGAAATACTGAAGCGATTTTATAATTTTTATTGTTTTTGGTATTATAATTGGCTATATTTTGATCGTTTTGACTTTTTCGAAAATGAATTCTGTTTTAGTAACGTTATTATTATTTTTTTTTTTACTTAGAATATATTACTTATGAAATTGCCTAACTATTGCATTTTTTATTTTTATTTCTTGTCATTCGATCATTTTATATTTTAGCTACTTCCAAAACTGTTAAAAAAATATATTGAAGTTGTTTCAGTATTTCGATAGAAAAAGGCAAATCAATATCAGCTGTTTTTGTCATTCTTCCTGGTTTGGAAAGTACATCTTTGGTAACAAAATGTAAGTAATTTTTTATTTTAACATTGCTGTTTTTTGAATTAAAAATCAACATTCAACAAACGTAGAACATCATGAAGTGAAAGCTGTTTTCAAAGCACCGGACAAAAAGTAGTTTGACATTAAGTATAAATGATTGCAGAAATTGAAGTTAATAATTGGTCACATCAGTCTCTGACGATTACGAAAAAGGTTAAAGATGACCTTTACGCTACTGATGCGAAGACACTCGCACGCTAATGTTAAAGTAATGGGGCCGCTATTTACAAATTTCTCGTTTGCATTTTAATATTTTTAAAGTAATTTTTTTTGGTTGGGGGGGGGGGGGGGGGCATAAGGTAGCTGAGGTAATTACTTTCACTTTTTGAACAGGTTTCGAAAGTGAAAGTATCCCTATAAAAAAAAGTGGCCGAGAGGTTCTGCTCTCAAAACTGGTAGATGGGAGGTGTTGAGTTCGAACCCAATCGCGCCCGTCACGCGGTGGGTGATTTTCCTATTCTAGCTGGCCAAAATTATTTTTAGCGTCAATATGGTCGCATCGCCATGAAATTGAAAAATGTTACTGATATTCACTATTGAATGTTAGGTGTTGCAAAATGTACCGTGTATGTCATTGCAGGGACATTCAAATTACGGCCTATGGGGAAAAATCGTTTTGGGTGGTTTTTAATGATGTTTCATAATTTCAAACACTTTGAAATTTATATACATACCTATGAAGTTCACTACAAGATGATTGCTATAGAATATGATATGGATAGCATTTATCGATCATTTACAGGGACACTTAAAATAATTATGTTACATTACGGTCTATGGAAAAAAAATATTTATGGTGTATTTTGTTCATGTTATACTATTTCAAAAGTATTTAAATTGCTATATATCACCGAGGTGCTCTATAAGATGCTTACTATTGAATATTATGTGCATAGCATTCATCTTTCACATACAGGGGTACAGAAAATAAATCAGCTATATTTCTTTCTCTATGAAGAACAATTGATGGAAGTGCGTTTTCAGTTGTGGAAAACTTTTTTAAATTATAAAAATTGCATACTATTTAGTGTGTATAAATTCTATAAATCGTATACAGGGCTGCACAAAACATCTCAAGTGCATTTCCGCTTATTGGCGGATATTGCTGTCGAGGAATTTTCAACTGTGCTACGCGTTCACTAACAGTTCTAAATTTTAGCATATTGTGAATTATAAGATAAATCTATAGTTCATATACAGGAATGTACACAATTTTCAGTTTTATCGACTTTGGTTAAAATTGCGTTTTCAAACGTGTTATATGTTTTACAAACTATTATTTAGACATTGTTTTTCACGTTATTAAGCTAAGAAGTTTTATTATAGTAGTCCGAATGCATTTAAAAATGTTTCATAATCTGAATGACGCATGATTTTAAGTTCTTCTTGATAATTTTAATGATACTTTCTTAACGGCATGGAAGCTAATGTGATAAAACTATTTTTATATTATTACAACAAATCCTAAAATTTCTTTTTCTAAAATTTAAGATACGGGGCAAACATTCGACAGCTTTAATGAAAATTGCTGTGTTGTATATTGTTTTGTATATTTATATTTATCTCTGCACAGAGGAACCTTATGTAAAGAATGGGAATCATAAGATATCGTAAGAAAATATCTACATTATGTTTTGCATTGTATCAAATCTGAATTTGGAGAATTTTCCTAAATCAATTTTCTAACCATTCGAAATTTGCAGCCTATTTTACATCATTTCATCCTGAGATATCTATATACAACTGGCAACTTTTGTCTAAATTTGGTCATAAGTTTAAACATTTCGCGCTTGCAAAACTTCATGTGCTCTTCATTGTAATTTTCCTCTATAAACAAAACATTTTCAACCGAATTCGCATTCTCGTTATATTTTAAATCTTGTTGCCGTAGCATAATGTTGCAAAAGTTTATTTATGTGACTAACTTAAATTTTTAATTCTACTGTCTTTGATTAAAAAAAATAGTACTTGAACTAAAATTAAAAAAAAAAATATTTAGACTTAATAAACCAGAAACAATTCTAAAAACTAGGGGGCACTTAAGGGCAGTCAAATTAAATTGGAACGAAAAGGTAATAATCTAAACTCTTTAATCATATCAAAAATTGAGCTTAATCGTGCTTTATCATATAACTTTTTCTATATTAAAACTGAAAAATTGAAAAAAAAATACAGAGTTTTTTGCGACATTAAGTATGAAATAACAGCTGATATGTGCAAAATTTATGCACATAAATCCGATAAAATAAAGTCCATATTTTGTTTGGAAGCGTCCATAATCGAGCAATATATTTTATTTCACTTCAAGTAACAGATTAAAGAACTATACTCAAATTGACTGATTCATTCCCAACTAAGAAGTACCAACTTTGCACTAGTCTATGTACCATACAATTATATTTATAGCAAAACCAATAGCCGGGTACAACGCCCTAACAATTTAGCTATAACAGGCAAAAAATAAATTACGCTAGGATAAACTTTTAAAAATCGACTTTTGGCCAGCTAGAATCGGCAAATCATCCACCATGCGTCGGCCTAATCGTTTGGAGTTTTCGCGGTTTTCTTCGAACTCTGGATTTCCTTGCGTAAATATGGGTTAGGTTCCCTTAGAAAGACCCCCACGGAGGGCATCCTCCCTTTCGGGCCCATATCCCACGTGTAGATAATTGGCCGTCGTAAACGCCGCCCACCCATCCTTATTAAAAAAAACAAAACAAAAACAACCAAAATAAAAAGTAAAAACTAGTCAAGTTAGAGATTGCTATCTATTGAGACCCCAGCTATCCTACGCAGGAAAAAATTCATTTAAAAATATTAAAAAGGAAGCGAGAATTTTGAAAAAAAAACCCGCTCCCATAGGTTTAACTTAGCTTGCGCGTTTCATCGCATGACTAGCCTAAGCCCTTCAGAGCCCACGCTAGTGACGCAAAAGCAGTCACAAGGTAATGTTAGTTATTGATTTTTTTTCATAGAATATCTCAGATGGATGTTTCACCGGGTACTTTTGTACTTTCTCGATTTTGGTAGTAGTTTTTTTTTTCCTTCATCTTCGAAGCTTTCGAAAGTGAAAGTGTCCCGAGAATAATAATAGAAAAAACTGCAACAAGAATCAAAAAGTACGAATGTACCCGGTTAAAATCGACCTGAGTTATCCAATAAAGAAGAAAAAAAGAAATTTACAAATATTAAAATGCAAACGAGGAGTTTGAAAAGAAACGTTTCCATTGGTTTAAAATTAGCTTGCGAGTTATTTCGCGGTACTAGCGTAGGCTGTTTAGACGATTGCTTATATTCCTCATTATTTTTCAAAAATTCTCCTTATTCTTAGGTGTATTGTTAGAAAGCAAAAGATAAAATAATTATACATGGTGTTTTAGTACCAAGGGTTACAAACTTCAAGTGGTGGTAGAGAGTACCACAACAAACAATTAGTACAAAGGTTACAAACTTCAAGAGATAGTACAGAACACCACAGCAAACAATTAATACAAAGGTTACAAACTTCAAGAGGTGGTAGAGAAGAAGTCAAACAAATTATTTCAGGGAGTAATTTCACTTTCTTGCAAAGGTTTTAGGAGTTTTTAAATTTTAGAAGTAATTTCTGAAACATATTTTCTTCTCCCTTTTTTTAATTTTACCTTTAATATAAAAAAAAAATGTTAGTTATACATTAAAAAGCAAAATTTAAATACAAAATTACATTTTGTCTTTTTCCATGTTTTACGAAATTTAAAATTCACATCACAATTTATGCTATCATTTAAGAATATCTAAAAAAAGTCCTCTAGAAGAAATCCCACACTATACGTCTACAAGTTTATCTATTTTTATTTGATTTTTATTTCTCTAACTTCATTCTATTTTGAGACTAAAAGTGTTTCTGAGATCACTCCGATATCGATGATAATAAATTATTGTGGAAACACAAATAATTCTCATCTAATTACACATACAAATTTGCAACAGGTTACCATTGATAAAGATTTATATTTATCAATGTTAATAAGCAATTTATTACTTTTGTATCCATGAATGTATAGAAAGTTATGGTTTGAACTTTAACCTGGGGAATTTGCTTCGAAAATTTCCAAAAAGGCTGATGAGTATTTTCACCCATTGGCATTTTTTTTCCATGAGTGGAAATGATTTTAAACGAGTAAAATATTCGATTATGCGAGTAATGCCGAACTCAGGTCACAACACATTTATTCATTCAAAAATATAGGGTACCTCACTCCAATCCAAATGCAGACTTTTTTCGTAACTTTAATGAATTCTTCATGGCTTTAACAATAATGTATTATTTTTAACAATGCAGTGAAATACGTTTAACGCGAAACTGAGGGGACCGAAATTTGTTTTCGTCTTAAAAGAATTTCGTGTTAAAAGATTCGTAAAAAAAGAACAAAACTCACTAATATTTTCGGTGCCGTCAAATTTTATTTTGATTTTTTGTTAAACTACTAGTAGGTTGCATCCTTTGGATAAAAAGCAAGTAAAAAAATTGTTGTCATTTTGAGAAAGAATCAGAAATCTTTTTTTTAAGTGTCTTTTTCAGTACCCTACTGTCCACAAATTGTTTGAGAACATCCATTGTTTTATTCATCTCTCGATTCGAATACGCATCTAAAATAACTGCGCATACTTTTAATCATTTTTTGTATTTCTGCAGTAGAGGGGACAAGAACTGCATCGTTGATTCCGTTCGCAGATTCCTCGTCGGAATCTACATAGGTGGAATCATTTGGATTATGAACGATCTCCAAAATCTCTTCGTCTGTCAGAATCGGTGCTGTTGTCAGATCATCATCGACTGCAACATATTCATTTAATGTTCTCATTTAATCTCGTCATCTTAATTCATTTAATATTATTCTACAGTGACTTGTAGCAAACATGCCAATGACGATCGAAAGCGATTTTTTTCGTGTTAAACGATATTTGTTTCGTGTTAAAGGAAAAAAAAAATTATTAAATTGCATACTATACTGTCCGGACCGCTATATCATTTCGTGTTAACCGATTTCTCATGTTAAGAGTTTTCGTGTTAAACGTATTTCATTGTAATTATCTTCATTCCGTCAACAATGATCAAGATATTTTAACGGGATTTGCAACAAAATTATAGTCCTTGACCCGGTAGCATCGAATGTTCCGTCATCGTGGAATTAAAGATTTTTTATGTAAATCGATAGTAAAAAGTCATGCGAACACAATGAGTTAGGTATGACTAGGTTTGACAAGCCGAAAATAAGGTTAATTAAATTGTTATTAAAAAGCACTAATGATTTACCGTTTTTGCGGAAAGCCGACACTTGGCCAGCATCCAGACGCGAAATAAAGTAGCCACCGGTAAAAATTCAAAGCAAAATAAATGTGAATTTTTATCACTGTCCACCTCCTTAAAATAGGTATGACAGACTTTTCCGGCAGAAAAAAGTTTGTCATACGAATTTTTTCTGAAAAAGCACAAAATTTTCTATAAAATGCTCTAACTAGGGAATTGCGAGAAGTGTTACGCGCCCATTTTGACAAGAGCGGTATCGTTGGAAAGATCTCGTCGTGGGGAGCATAAAACTCAATGGGACTACCCGTCGTAAATCAGCCGTTTTCGAGATATCCGACAATGTATGTCACACCATTTGTTTATTTATTGCAATGCATTTATGCTGTTACATTTGTCATATCGTTAAATTTATAATTTTTGCTGTTAAATGGCTTCCTGTTAACTTAATTATATTACTTATGTTTAAAAATTAAATGTGCAAAAAAAGGGGGGAAAACCTTATGGAAGAAATGAAGAGAAGTTCGTGGCTGTCCGTGCAGGGCTGCCACGGACGACTATTTTTATATTCTATTCGCACCACTATTTTTGAAAAAACAAATTTTGTAGTACATTTCTCTTGCACATGTTGTCAAAGTACACGTGAAAGATTTTTATTTGAGAAAGCGATGCGAGATGAATTAAAAAATAGCCCCAATGGTAGCCTTGTAAATGTATTGCTTCTTGTGCTGTGTGTGTGTGTTTGTTGATGCTCGATATTTGTAGTGTTCACTGGTGGTTGTGGTCTTTTATAGTGAAGTGTGCAGGAAGCCATTTAACAGAAAAAATCATAAATCTAACGGCATAACAAATGTTACAGCATAAATATAATAAATAAACAAACTGCGTGACATAAATTGTCAGATATCTCGAAAACGGCTGATTTGCGACGAGTAGCTCCATTGAGTTTTTACTCCCCACGACGAGATATTTCTAACGATGCCTCTCTGGTGAAAATTGGCGGGTAACACTTTTTGCACTTCCCTACACTGTTAAAAATTTGCAGCATTCTGGCAGGTCATTTGACCGTTTTTTCCGAAAACGGTTACACAACCGTAATTTAACACTATTCTGACCATATTATTGGCCATTTTATGGTCAGAATGTAGTTAAATTATGGTTATTAAACCGTGTTTTCAAAAAACGGTCGAATGACCTGCCAGAATGCTGCAAAATTTTTAACAGTGTAGTAAGAGTGGTCAATATCCGTGATGACGATAAAACATTATGGCTTTTTAATAATTATTAATTCAATTAAACATATTTTCGGCTTGTCAAACCTAGTCATACCTAACTTATTTTGTTCGTATGACTTTTTACTATCGATTTACATAAAAAATATCAATTCCGTGATGACGGGCTTCGATATCACCGGTTCCCGGACTATTACCTTGCTTTGCGTGAATGGTAATGACATTACTTAAAGTGCTGAAAGTGCACTGTAATCAGGTCAGTGATACCGTATGTAATGTCAGCCACGTTCCGAACTATGTATGGAACATCTAGTTCAGCAGTGTTTGAATGCAGACGATAGTCATTTCTGTCAGTTCTTGTGATATCGTTACGTTTAACAGAAAGCAAGGTAAATCTGTTGCAAATTTCATTGAACTATTTTCATTATTGTTAAAATTATAAACACAATCTGATCTTGGATTTAACACTTTATCTACTTCATTATGACCTACGGCATTTATTCAGGTCATTTTTTTTTTCGTTTACTTCAATGAAAATTAAAGGATATTCATAAAAAAAAAACTTACCCATGAGAAATTTAATTCGTTAGAGCTAATCAATTAAGGTGGTATTTTAAAGTCCCGTCAATACACTATGCCTAAAATATTCTCGTAATAGAAAAACCCACATGATATTTCAAATAAAGTTTAAGCTCTTAAAAATACTAAATAAGTAGAAGACACTCATAAGTTAACAACAAAAAAATATTAAATTGACATAATTTTATTTTGCCCATGAAAAATCAGTAAAAATTCAAATTTGATAGCATTAAAAAAAAAAAAACAATTTTTTTTTTAGGTTTGTTAGGTTGTTAGGTTCTCATGTTTGTTAGGGTTTTAGGTTGTTAGCAATCCTTTAGTTATGCAACGTCTATATTCCAGGGACGACATGCTCTCTTGCATCTCCACATATGCAGTATATGAATTAGATACGCCATTTCTTGCATAGCAAAAAAGAGCCGGTGCCACCATTTTTTCGATTTCCTGCAAAAAAAAAAAAAAAAAAAAAAAAAAATAATAATAATAATAATAATAATGAAACTGAAAAGAAAGACTAGAAAAAACATTACTACACTACAATTTAGTAATTACACATTATAAATTATAATATTATAAATATTATTATAATATTATAAATATAATTATAAAGCACATAAAAGAGCTAGATACTACACAGACGAAAAGTGAACAAGAAGTTCTTCTCCAACACACATTGTACTGACGGTACTTTTATGTACCGCTGAGTAATTCAACTGTTAAATCAATTACATACACCGTTCACTTAAAATAGCTAGTCAAATTTTATTCTAAGGTGATTAGGAACACATAAAAAAATCCAACACTTAACTTGTGTCCTTTACTATGTTTCCAGCAATAAAAAGACAAGCTTGACAATCCGTACAAAATGTCGGCAAAAAACACACCGACTGTTTCAAAGATAGCCCCCTTCTTTGCTAAAATAACGAATCTAGAACTACCGCTGCCATATATCCTGAAAAAGTGAAGTTCAAAGAGTGTTCTTGTAAAATACCATTAGAATATTAGTAATACTCGCTTTGAGATGAAAGCTCAAAGTGAGTGGTTCTTATAAATACCGTCAGTAGGTAAAGGGTTAAGGGAAAATACAGTACTTTTGCTGAATATATTGGATCGGAACCCTAATATCTTATACAAAAATTGTTTGCTGTGATGTTCTAGCACCTCTTAAATTTTGTACGTACAATTTTGAATCACCCTGTATAATTTATATATAAAAATGGTACATTTGTTTTCGTTAAACGAAAAATAGATATTTCGACAGAAAACATCAGACAAAATTTACAAAGCAATGGTTTTAGATAGTTAAAAATGTTGTTATTAACATGACTATCTAATGATCACAGACTTGCTATTAATTAATATTGCTTTGTTTACTTTATTTAAAAGTGAAATTCATGTATACGTATGAACTAGCAAACATAAATTCACGTACAAGTTTATTAATTGCATCAGATTCTAAGATTAAATTAAAAATTTACGTTCCTTCTAATTCAACAAAACCTTTTCAGTTCCAAATTCAAAATAATTGGATTCTGAAGTTTACTTATTGTTTTATTTATTTCTGAATGTGTTTAAAATTACCACATAATTAATTCCGTGCTCTTAAGGCTGTTTTCAATTATTTTATTTCCACCGATCAACAAAGCGAATATTTTGACATACTTTCATTTTCTTCATGTACTCATTGTTTAGGCATTTTTATTCAAGTGACAAATAATTAAACAACACGCAAAAGCGAATTTCTCCAAAATCTTGGACAAAACTCGAATATCTTTTGCTTTTCTAAGTCTTCTTCGGAAACAAGTATTATACATATATAGCTAATCTTATCTGATGTTTCGTGTCGGAATATATATGTTTCGCTTAACGAGAAAAAAATTTACCCTTTTTATATATAAAAAATACAGAGTGAATCAAAATTTCACGTACAAACTTTGAGATGTGCAGTTTTAAAAAGGTACAATTTGCAAACAATTTTTATATAGAAAACTAATTCATTTATTCAGCCAAAAATACAAGGCTTTTCACATATGGCTATTCTCAAATCCAAGCCGCCTAATACTCTCTGGCACATTTTTAATTCATTTTTGTTCGTAAACGTTTCAAATTCACAGTTGCTCTTAATCCGAAACTATGTAATCAAACTGGTTTTCCATATTTCGGTAAAGGTAAAAGATTTTTCAAAAAATACTGTCAAGTTGGTGTTTCGAACCGAATTTCTGGACGCGACAGCACAGCAAAGGGGAAAATCTTCCGTTCTGAGACAACAATCGCTTATAACTCAAGTTGTAATTCATTTGTCGGAAAAGGGAAAAAAAGATGTTTGATTACAAATCACTTCAATAATCATGCCTGCAAGTATAATGCTTTTACGTTTAAAAGGAAGTCAGAAATTGTGTCATAAAGTTTCGCAGCGATAGAAGAATAAAGTTAAAAAGATAAAAAGATAAGAAGAATAAAGGTAATTAGAAGAATAAAGGGCTGAGAAAAGAGGCCGCTCGCCGCGGCGGTTGACCCACCCCCACCGCCGACCGAGACTAATAATAAGCTCGATGTAGCAGTGGTTGGTCGGTAGCTTCAGGGCCCCAAGTCCTCCCTTCCCGCTTTTCGGTGTCTTTAATTTGTGTAATTTCCCTTTTAAATTTGTCCTGTTTCAATTTTTGATTTTTTTTTTCCAACCCGGCTTTCGCTAGAGTGTCTTTTACTCGGGACGTGGCTGGGGACCTATGAACCTAGCTTCCGCAAAAGAGTCGGAATAAGTAGAAGAATAAACGGACGAAAAGAGGCCGCTCGCCGCGGCGGTTGAGAAATTAAGGTTTTTAAAAACAATCAATAAATATTTTTATAAAAATTCAAAATTTCTAGGTTTTAATGCTAAATTGCATTTTCATATTTTTATTAATATCTCCTCATATTATAATCCTTATACGATAATTTTTTCTGTGATTATAATACTTAAAGACCCAAACATAAATACACTGAATTTGTAATTTGTAATTTTAAATATTTTATGATATGAATTATAAAATTAATATTCGAAAAAAATACGAATTACAATCTACAATTTTTTGATAAATTTATATTTACTGTGTCAAACTTTATGCGAATTCTCAATTTCAAATTTTTATTCCAAGTAGTTTTCGAATTATGATTAAAAAACGTCAGTTAAGAGATTTTTTTTTTTTTTTTTTTTTTTTTTTTTGAGAACCGCTTTCAATCCGAACCCGGATTTTTGTTCATGATTTTAAAAAGAAGGAAGATATTTTAAGGAAATTTGCAACGATGCTTACTCTGAAATGTAACATTATCATGAGCATTGACAGAAGTGGAAATCATCTTCATACAAATATTGTTGAACAAGATCTACTGTAGTTACACTGTAAAAAAAATTCCGTCAAAATACGGAAATTGTACTGGCAATCGAAACGCCAGTACTATTTCCGTATTTTAAAGGAATTTTTTCCGTAATTTTTGTGAAAAACCGGATTTTTTTCTGGGATTTACGGGAAAAAAATTCCGCTAAAATGCGGAAATAGTACTGGCGTCTCGATTGCTAGTACAATTTCCGTATTTTAAGGGAATTTTTTTACAGTGTATAATGGAAAATTACGTTATTAAAGAACTTAGAGGTGTATATTTTTTAAGTGTAGAGTAAATGGATACAATATAGTGTAATTTTGTGAAACTTAGGGTCCAAAATTCAATTAATTTCATGAATTTATTGACTGAAATATATCAGCAATTTTATTAAAAATGTAGCAATTAAAATTAATCACGTTTGAAAGTAAAACTACAAACTGTTTCTCTCATCTATTAATTCATTTGGTATTGCTTAAATATCAAACTCTTTTCATTAAAATATGGATGGAAATATGAAATTGTTCATTCTGTGATGACTATTTGAAAAATTCGTAAATACTTTCGATCATAACCTACTGACAAAAAAATTCCATGAAACCCAATCCATCATATAACACTAAAAACTATCGCCAGAAAAGATAAATTTTCAGTGCATTGTTTTGAACAACGGATGTAATTATTTTTCAAAGTATTCAACATCACGATAGTATGATCTAAAATATACCGTTAATACCTTCCCAGTTAGTGCAATTTCGTTTTTAAACCATTTAAAAAACGATAGAGCACTTCGTTGGAAAAACGTTGTTCGGAGGCGTAATAATCACTAAAATGCGTCTTGTCAGTTCCACGATTTTTCATCTGTATTTTTAACAGCATTTTGAATGCAATAAAAACCATTTTGAAACCGTTTTTCGAAGTCTTAATAAATCCACAATACTATCTGATTAAATTATTTTTCAATGACATTTTAAGGCTATAAAAAGTTTTGAAAAAGGAAAAAAAAACTGACATTTTCATGTTATTAATACGGAAATAAAAAATAAGCTTTTCACTTAATTTTCTGTTTGAAAAAAAAATTGTTAATTGTAAATGGCAAGATTTTCCTCTTTTTAAAGACCGTTTACATAAGTATTTTTTACTTGTCATTTTATAGACATTTTTGTTTTCTTAGACTAATCAAATTTTCTTAATAATCAATTTCACAAAATTATTTTTTCAAAAATTTTCTAATAAACATAAAATAAAGATGCTTTAAAAATATTTTAAAACCAATTTACTAGCTTTTATAATTTTTTAAGTATACTTTTTTATCAATAAATATTATAAAAAAATACCTAACATTTTATAATTTTTGTTTCACTCTTCATATACTAGATAATATTTTCATATATATATATTATCACACCTCAAAACTCAAGCCGATATATTTCTATATTTTAGTTTGTTTTAAAATTTAGATCAATACCTAAGTGATAGTCTCATATTTTTCCTTTTTTAAACTTTTATTCCATAGTTTTCCGTAACTTCTATTTGTATTAATTGGCTATTATGTATAGCCTTGCGATTCGATTTTTAAAAACAATAGAATAAGAATATTTGCCTTAATCAGTATTATTTTTCCACTACACGCGAATTTGTGATAAATCCAAATTAAATACAACTAGTGATCTTTTTTTCCCCCCACACATATTTGTCGTTTTAAATTATTGATAATTAAAAGTAATATTTCATTTTGACTATTTATTTATGCATAATCAATAAGTTTGCTTTTCTAAGTCAGTTTTTATAAAAAGGGTAGAAGATACATAAAAATTTTGATTTATATGCGTTTTTTCCCTCTAAAGTTCTTATATTCAGATTTATTTCATATTTTTTACTTAAAATAAATCACATATTTTGTTACCTGAAATAAATATCAGGGAACGTTTTGGCTACTATTTCCAAACAACTTTAGCTACAGTTTTTTATTGAAAATGTCGTGCTAACTTGAAGTTTATTGTTTGAGAATAGTGGTAACCCAAAAGAGTGAGCAGCGAGATCCCTTCAAAGTTTACATACTCATGTGTCTTTTTTTTCTTTCATGAAAATTGTGAAAGATAAGTAATCATTAAAATCATTAGCATTCGTTAAATTTAAAAAACAGTTAGTTAAGTTATTGATTTTCTTTCTCAATTTTCATAAAAGAATAAAAGATAAACGTACAAAACAGCAATAAATTACATTGCAAAGCAATAATGCTTAATGCAAACATATTTTAATCTTACATATTTTAGAAATTCTAACGAAGATGGTTTTTGGTTATCGAGGCATTAACTGGTGTTAAATTTAGAAAAAGTATTAGTGTTTTATAATTGGCGTTAAAATGTTTAAACTTTCAGTTTATTATATGGCACAAGTTCAGAAAAGCATGGTTTTAAAATAATATTCAAATACATTTTGAAGAATTGAGTTTGTTTACATTATACAACCGACAAGCGAGAAATGTTGGACGTTCAAAATTCAAAATACTGCTATTAAAACAACATTACTGAAATATGTAATGAAGACATGTTATAAAATTTTACTATTTTAAGATTTGGGAGTAAGCACAATAAACTTTAATTTTCAAAAGTAAACACATTAAATGCATATTAAAAAAAAAAAAAAAAACCCTCAGTACTTTGCGATAAGCTTTATTACTCAGACATGTTTATAGATATGCTTATAAACATTTTGTGTATGTATTTTTTTTCATTTATAACTATGAAATGAACTAAATGTGAAGTCTAAAGTGATAGTATGTGATTTTGCAGATATTTATTAAGAACAGAGACAAGATATTTTAAAATGAAAATTCTGATTTTTCTCGACAATTTCAATATATTTCATCCAATGTTTGGAAAATTTCCAAACTTTCAGTTTTTTACACAGAACGAATTCGAGACAGCATGATTTTAAAATAAATTTAAACACGTTTAGTAGAACCGAATTTGTTTACATACACGTACTATCTAACGTGAACAATCGACAAGTGGGAAACTTTGAACTTTTAAAATTGAAAATGTCACTTTTAAATCAAAATTACTGAAATATGATATCAAGGCTTGTCTATTATATAAAGTTTTATTATTTTGAGTGTTGCGAGTAAGCTCTATGCAGTTTTATTTTCAAAACTAAAAACTTTATGTGCATAATTTTAAAAAGTTATTGCTGAGTAATTTTATTTTGCGATAAACTTCATGCCTCACATATGCTTATAGTTTATAGAAATACTTATGAAAATTTTGCTTCTTAGTTTTATTGCATTTGTAGCTGTGCAATGAAATAAAAAGGATCAAATGTGATTTTATAGACATTTGCTCTTTTTAAATAAAAGAATTTCTGAGGGAACTGGGAAGTCTGCGATCAGTAAGCAGCTGGAAATTCAAGCTATTCTTTTGAAGTGCATTGTATCGTTCAAATATGCATTCATCATTAAGATTTTTTTCATCCTATTTTAGTAAGAACTTTATGATATTTTAAGATCAAAAATTACTATTTGGGTTTAAAGATAAATTTAAAATAATGTAAACAAACATATTTTTTTCTCGTGAAAGTTTTGAGGTACAAACTTTGGAACACATAAAAAAAGTAACTTATGAAAATCTTCCCTTGAAATCTGCGTGATGATCAAAAGTAGTTTATTTTATATACTGAACCTAATTTTAATCTTTATTACATATTTTCAATAAAATTTTAAAAATGATAAATTTTACTTATCAGAAATCTGCATATTTTTGTCATATATATTCCCCATTTACAAAACTATCCTAAGGTTTAAAAATAAAAAAATAGGATCAGAAGATGCAGTAACAATTGCTATATCATATTTTTAAACTACAGAGATGTACTTGAAACAGATTTTGCACAAAATGTAGCATTACGTGAAAAAAATCACATTGAGAAAATTGCAAAAATTTTGTCCCTTTAAATGGGATTTAAATGTTTGTTCACATTTTTAAGCTGGTAATAATCAGTGTTAGATTATTAAAAGATACATAAATTATATATATTTGTATTCTACAGAATCTGCTCCATTTTTTCAGCTACAATTTGAAAAATCAGTTTTTTAAGGCATTTGATACCCCAGCCCCCTTAAATAAAATTTCTGATTTTTTGCGAGTTTTAAAAATCTATCACTTTAGGCTTCACATTTAGTGTTCGCAACACTCAAAATAATAAAACTTTATATAATAGACAAGCCTTGATATCATATTTAAGTAATGTTGATTTAAAAGTGACATTTTGAATTTTAAAAGTTCGACTTTCCCATTTGTCGATTGTTCACGTTAGATAGTACGTGTATGTAAACAAACTCAATTATACTAAACGTGTTTCAATTTATTTTAAAATCATGCTGTCTCGCATTTGTTCTGTGCAAAAGACTGAAAGTTTGGAAATTTTCCAAACATTGGATGAAACATATTGAAATTGCCGAGAAAAATCAGAATTTTCATTTTAAAAGATCTTGTCTCTGTTCTTAACAAATATCGGTAAAATCACATACTATCACTTTAGGCTTCACATTTAGTTCATTTCACAATTATAAATGAAAAAAAAATATGCAAAATGTTTATAAGCATATCTAATAAACATGTCTGAGTAATGAAGTTTATTGCAAAGTAAAAGTACTGAGAAGTTTTTTTTCTTTTCAAAATATGCGTTTAAAGATTTTTATCCAATTTCTGAAAAAATTTTGAACATCCAATTCACTGTACAACAGGCGTTTAAGAAAACGTGGTTTTAAAATAAAATTCAAACACAATTAGTAGAATTATATTTGTTTACACATTCAATCAAACGAGAACAATCGACAAGAGGGTAAATTCGAACTTTCAAATTTCAAGATATTGCTTTTAAATCAACATTAGTGAAATAAGATATCAAGAATATCTGTTATGTAAATTTTTGCTGTTTTAACTCTGTAATGCCCATGGTATAATGCGTTCCAGAAATTGCGTAATTCATAGAATCGGAATTCATATCAGAAAATCTGAATAGTAAATTTGGGTTTATTTAATAACAAAATGGGTTGTATAAAATAAAGCAAAAATTCCGATTTTAAATTTCTGATGTGAATACAGAATATGTGAATAAAAACATGCACTAAATTAGGAACACTTTTGATAGCATAAATGCTACCATGGACATTAGAAGGTTAAGTATTATGAGTAAGATAAATACAGTTTAACTTTCAAAAGTGTTAACTTTAAAATGAATATTTTGGAACACTTTTTTTCCAATAATTTTATTTTTCGAAAAACTTCATTACTAGGTTATATTTATAGTTTATAAGAGTCTTCCTACAGTATATATACAGTTTAACTTTCAAAAGTGTTAACTTTAAAAAGCATATTTTGGAACACTTTTTTCACAGTAACTTTATTTTGTGAAAAACTTCATTACTAGGTTATACGAGCATATCTCGTAAATATGCTTATGAAACTTTTGTACCTTACACTCTAAAATTAAATTCCGTTCATTGAAAGTAGAATTTCCGGATTTTTACGGACTTTTTTCTCCAATGATTATCGAACATGAATTTAAGAATATTCTTGACAGATAATAGTGCTCAAAGTCCGATTAATTTGTGGATGTTGCTAAGATTTTGGGTTTTTTAAATATTTTTAAATACTGAAAAGAATTTCTGTATTTGTCAGTACAATTTAAGTATTTTTACGAGTTTTTTTTAAACTTTTGCAGAGTAATAATAAAACCACAAATTTAGAAGAAATGAAAATTTAGCATAATTTGTCAAATGTCTACTTAAATCCATATTTTTTGACACATTCACGAAATCACTTAAGAAATCCCGTAAAAATACGGAAATTGTACTAGCAATCTAGAACATTTTTTTTCGAACAGTGGTCTTTTTTGCGTTCGTAACTGCTCAACGAACCAAAAGTGAAAATAAATTGATTAAATTTGATTTTACAAACATTTTCTGAAAACAAAACAAAAAAAAATATTTTAATTACAAATTCCGATTTTTTACGACTATTTCAAAAATTGGATGTCATGCATTGAAAAAGGGAGGGGCACACGAAAACATTATAAAATTACAAAAATAAAAAAATACTTACCCTACTTGAGTATGTAATAAATATTTAATACCTTATAAATATGTAAAAAATAATAGTAAGATAAGGAGAATAATTAAATTTATTGATGTGATTATTTACAATATATAATTATCTTGATACAGATGCAGATATATATATATATATACAAAGTAAGGTTCAGTAAAGCGTGATTTTCAAACTAAAATTAACAGCAATGTCTCCAGCTTTAACAAGCTTTTAAAATGAGTTTTGTTCTGAAAAACCCAAACTGAAAATGCTTTCACAAGCAGCGTTATTGTAAGAAAATGTTAATATCCCAACCTGTAATCTTGAAAAAAGTGTTTCATACTTTAACTTTTTTATAGGTCCCTTTTCTTTTAACAGCATTATCAACTGCCTATTTGATCTTTCTACTGCTAAAATATTTGTTAAGAACTATAGAAAACAGATCTAGAGCTGCATGCCCTTTATATACTTTTTAAAACAATTCAACATCTTTTTGATTTGCATTAAGAGCTTTTGCAGAATCTACACGAGGAATTAAAACATTTGGCCATGTTGTTTACCACAACTCATTGTAAAAAAAAAGGGACTAATAAACGGAAATACTACTGGCAATCTAGACGCCAGTACTATTTCCGTTTTTTACGGGAATTTTTACCCATAAATTACAGAAAAATTTCCGTTTTTAATCAGAAAAACGGAAAAATTTCTGTAATTTATGGGTAAAAATTCCCTTAAAAAACGGAAATAGTACTGGCGTCTAGATTTCCTGTAGTATTTCCGTTTTTTAGTCCGTTTTTTTTACAGTCCTGTTGCAAAAAAGGTTGCATTTTTTCACTGTATCCTAAAGATATTTTAGTATTTACATTTAAATTATAATTTTTAAATAGTATGCTTGAAGAAGTTTTTCTTGATCTTAATATTCATTATTATAACTATGGTTCAGAAAGAGTTTATGGGAACTTAGCGTTCATAGTTCTCTGGCGTCAACCAAAGATGTGAAGGTGTGCTGATGTGTGATGAAGGCAGGAACATTTTTCTTTATTTTACTTGCAGATTTCTTTTAGGAGTGGATATTTTCTGATTTGATCTTCATTAAATCCTCTGACATGTTACGGCAAAGAATTCTGTTAAAGTCTTATTAAAGGCTTAAAGTTAATATTAATGGTAATAAGAAATAGCTATGAAAAAGGGATTATGGATGAGGCTTCCAGTGCATGATGACACTCTAGCATCGAGACCACGCGGTCCGTGCGACATATTCAATTCCGTACGCTGCGCTAAAACACACCTACATATCGTGAAGCAAATACCATCGACTGACGTTTCCGTGCGAGCATTTCAAACTCTCCGCGGAAAGAAATACGCCAAACAAGGCCAAAAAGATAACGCGCCAAAAAATACGGCCGACAGAAAAAAAAGCGCTTGCCGAGGATCGACTGCAAGGAGAATAAAGAAATCCACATACTCAGATACGCGTGAAACACATAACCCTTCTTGGCAGTCGGGTAAAAAGCGCACACACGCTACCTACCATCAAGCGATACGCCGTGCATTCATAGAAAAGATCATACGATCCCAGAGTTGGCATTTTGCCTGAACGGTGAGAATAGCAGGTTACGTTATGAATGAAATTCCGAAATTAAAACTATAAAAAGTGATAAAAAGGTGATCGTTTGATCAAAACATAAAATAAGGAATATTAAAGGGAAATACTTAAGATGATTAAATATGATACATTAAAATTAAAGATTGAATAATTAAGACTAGTGATTTACAATATTAAATTAGAGATATTGAATTGGGAAGTTTAAGAGACAATATATCAACATGATATATTACTCCCCCAACAATAGGAAAAAACTGAAAGAACCATAAATGAACAAAATAAAAACTTATAACTCACCGATAAACCAGGAATTCTAAAACAAAATTACGAAGATTAATAAAAAATGACTTATCAATCGAAAACAGATGTGAATTAAGAACACTCTCTATAATTATATAACAACATATGTCGATTGAAAACAGAATAAGGAAATTTAAAAAATAAATGAGAAAATCAAAAATTAAACGAGAATATCAAATATTGATCAAGAATACCAAATACGTATGAAGAACACTAAAATTGATCCAAGATTCTCATGTTAAAAAATACTAAAGGCTGAATAAAACAAACATTGTATAAAAGTACTAACTGTTAAAAATTAAATAATGGATGAGATTATGAAATGTTGATCAAAAACATTTATTCAACTATTAAAAAACAACTAAGATATTAAACCTAAAAGAAAACCAGATGTCATTTGAATACATCAAATGTCCAAATAGAACTAGCAAAACTATCAGGATGCTAAAAAGGAAAACAAATGGAGAACCAAATGTCAATCAAGCCAGCACTGAAATACATGGGGTTTACAGTGACATACCCTACAGGTGGGTACCTGAAGATGATATACCATATTGTAAATGCACACTTGTACAGTTGAAATGAAGTTACAGAATACATGAACACATATTATAGAAATTATAAAACTTAAAATTAAACCCTAAAAATTAAACCCAAACTAAATTTTTAAAAAATAAGGAAAAGTGGGGAAAAGTGAAAAGTGGTACCACAAAAAAATTAGAGACAAAAATAAAAATATGTATTGTAACTCTGTAACATTATATAAACACACTTACTGCAAAAAATAGATTGTTCCATAAAATTTTTTATGTATTAACACAAAGTAAAAACATGATCATGTAAAATATTGAATGGGATTGGCATGCATGCACAATATCGTCATCAACAGCTGACACTATATTTGTATTTGCACTGACACATTTATATTTACTTTTACTTATATGTATGCTTATCTTATACTTTACATTTACTTGTCCATTAATACTTATCCTTATCCATGGATATAAGGTATGAATAAAAATTCATCATTGTTAAAAGTTAAAGGATATTATTTATATGCATTTTGTTGACGTACACAATACTTAAAGTTTTACCATAATTTTCAAAGGAGTACAATGCAAAAAATTAAAATTTACCGTATATTTTTAAATCTGTCAACAAACAAATTTACACATTACAAAAAAATACAACTATTATTATTATTTATCCAGATAAAATTTTCAAATTGAAAAGCAGTTGTATTTATGATGATTTCAAATTTGAAATTGTAAATACTTGTAATTATTTAAACAACAGAAAAATTTATTAAGAAAGAAATCTATCATAATGTAAAAAAATCGTTTAAAGTCTGAAAAGACTGAAATGTGAAATAAATCACAATTAGGATAAAATAAATTGCATTATTGTTTAAGATTTTAAAGTTAAGTAATAAGAGAAAAGATGATTAACTCAAATCATAAAAGACAATAACTCCAATGTAACAACTCCACAGCATAAAGAGAAAATGAAAAAATGAAGCTTCATACCTATAAAATTTTCAAAAAAATTGAATTGTTGAATGATAACCTTAAAAGTTTAAATTTAAATGAAAAAAAAAAAACATCTCTCGAATGCATCACGTGCTTTAAAGCATGAAATTGTAATTTTAAAGGAATACGGTAACTATTATACGATGCAATTGAAAAAAAAAATGCAAAAGGTAAATAAAAATATTGATTTAAGTAAATATTGCATATTTTTAAATTATTACATGTTGCAAACCATATTGGGAGGAAAAAAAAAACTATAATCTTGTCAGACACATGAAAAACACAATTATGCATAAGAAAAGTTTAAAAAAATGAAAAATTAGTTCCTTTTTGCTAAGAAATAATATGCGGTTTTCACAAGTATAAGAAAATTTATAGCGAAAAGAAAATTTTGCATGGAATGACATAAAAAGGTACGAAAAAAAACTTACGATTACTAATGTTATTGAAAAAATATGAAATTTTGCATCTGTTGGACGAGAGTTAATGAAGTGTCAAGATAGCTCGAGAGTACCGCTCCATTGGGTACTACATATAACTCTTTCAACAAGATACAAACACACATTAAAAAAAGGTAAATTAGAGAAAAAAACATAGATAAATTATGGTAAATAAAATGCATCAGCTTCAAAACAAAATGTTAAGAAATTCTGTAGTTGAGCTTAAGCCTCAATTTTAAGATGTGATACTTCTGAGATTCACAGTTCTTTGAAAATTCCATATGATTGGCGTCAAAGTTATGTCCCTTGGAGTTATTATGAGCGCAATTGCTGCAATGTGCAGGGTTAAGACAATGTCCTTGTTCGTGGTTTTCACCACACCACACACATGAACGCGGTTTTACACAATGTTTTGCAAAGTGGTTAAAAGAATTGCAGTTGAAGCATCTCAATATCCTAATAAGTCGCTTCGCTGGATATGAAATATCACCAATCAACAGAGATTTATCCTTTAAAATTGAGTGAGCCATGTCACCAGGGACTTCGATCACTTGATTGCATCTTGTACAGTCCTTACTTCTGTACTGTTTAATTTAACTGAGGGAAAGTCACTGTTATCGATATTGCCTATTGCTTAAATTAACTGTTGGTAATCAAGATTGTTAGGAAGATTATAAATAATTTAAGTTGTTTAGGATTTCTTAAATTAGCTGATACATAAGAGAGATTTAAATGATCAATAGACATGGATCTAGTGGCTATTGTGGTATCTAGGAACGACCGATTAAGGGATTCAATAGACGGATTGCACATGACGTCACATGTCTGGCACCGCTTCATATGGCGCCCAAACATAAGGCGAATGTGGTGCTCTCCATTTGACTTATTACACTTATTAGCACTATAATAATAAAAATAGGAAAGATCTAAATTAAACAGAAAAATAACATGTGCTTTTAACGGCAAACGGGCAGTTCTGTGCTCCACGTGTGTGCTCCAAATGCAATGGTTTCTGTCGTTGCTAATAGCAATGTGACGTCAATGCAAGGGGTCTATAGGAATAATGGAGTCCGCAAGGTCTGTCTGTGTTTCTTATTCACGTGTTGGCACTGTTTTTTTCAGTAGATGCAGTATTTTTTAACTTTTCAAGAATCTTCTTGTTTACTTGTTTCAAGTTTTCTGTGTCCTGTATGACTTCTTTAAATTTATTTTCGATGAAAAGTTCATGTAACTTAATTAAAATTTTGGCTTCAAATTCAAAGGTTTTTATTATCAGTTATATTGCTTTATCATCAATTGAAAAATTACAGTTGTTTGATTCGATTAAATATTTTATGGTGTTAGGAATTGATTTATAGAATTCGTTTAAAGCAATACTGAAAACTTGCGCGGTGTTCATTTTCCGATCTATAACGGTATAAATTAAATAATCATTGTATAAACATAAGATATGGGTAAAGAAAATAATAACTTTCGTATGGATATCTTCAAAATAAAGAAAACATCTACAAAAATTTCAGAAATATTGCATATAACTCTTCTTAAACATCCTCTTTAATTTTGAAATTTTCATATATTTTAAAGAATTAAGATTGTATATCTTTAAATTTATAAAGATACGCACATTACTACTATTATTTACTTATATTTTAAAACTTAGAAATATATATTGAAAAAATTTTAAATCAGGATTCAATGTGCATCCATATTGCATGAAATAAAATCAGATGTAATCTTATATCATCTGTGAATAATTTCATAAAAATTACTAAATGTTTGCTTAAAATGATCCAAGATCTTCATATTTAAAATAATATTCACTTATTTTATGAAAAAGGAAATGGATTATTACAGATCAAACAAATTCTTTTGGCGAATCACGCACTGTTTGGGCAACAAGCCCATGGCACCAATTTGTTAAACAGTATGCTTAGGGAGGTTTTTCTTGATCTAAATATTCATTATTATAACTATGGTACAGAAAGAGTTTATGGGAAATTTAGTGTTCATAGTTCGCTGGCGTCCGTGATCGTTGTGACAGGGCTCGGTTTGTCATCAGTTTAAAAAAAATCCCTGCCGGCCCGGCCTACAGGCAGAGGTAGATTTCGAAGTTAAGTATACTAATTTCACCAACAAAAACTAAATCATTATTAGATATAAATCCACTTTCACAGTTTTATCTGTCTGCTTTTGACGAGTTTTTATTTACTTTTTATAAAATAGCAGTTTTATCAGAATCATGTTAAGGCGATATTAAAAAAAACTATTTTACCATACTCAACAACTCGAAATTTTCTGGCACATTTTCAGTTTCATTTTTAATAATAATAAAAAAAAAAAAAATATGAAACATGCTGACGTAATTTTTGAAAAGATTTACAAGCGACCTGTGTTTTTATTTTTCTTTCAATTAATTAAAACTTGATTAATAAACAATTATTTTCTCAGTAGGGCAATATTTTTCGTTTCTAACACAATCGCTTCGAGAAATTCTGTTCAAAATGCCCACTTTGACATCATTTTTGAAATATATTCTGCCTCTATCAAAAAATCGATCATTACTGTACATTATAAAGTTTCTGAATAAGATAATCTAGCAATTGGATGCGTTTGAGAGTAAAAATGAATTTAAAAATGAGTAAAAAAATAAGCAGTTTGGATTTGAATGCACCCTTAATAAGATGATTTTTTTTCTTCAACCGCTATGTATTTTTAATTTGTTTTTGTTGTAAGAATTGGTCCTATCCAAAACTTGTCTATATAGATGTTGTAGACAATATTAAGAAGATATATGATAAATTCATAAGGATTTCTTATCGTTGGAATTGACCGAGTTATGGATTTTTTACTTCTTCAAACCCCCTTTTGTTTTAGTTTTTAATTTTTTTTGCGGTACGAATTGGTCCTATCAAAAACTTGTGAATATAAAAGTTGTAGATTATATTATGGAGATTTATAATAAAATTAATTGGAATTGATATCTTGAGAATTGACGAAGTTATGAATTTTTTTCTCCAAAAAACCCTATTTTTTGCGCCCCTTGAGCCCATTTTTAATTTTATCAAAAATCTGTGATACATAAATTTTTGGCCCTATTTTTAGAAGTAATAAAAACTTTAAACTGGTTTAATATGTACAAAAATTAAGAAGTTACAGGGTTTTTCGGTTTTCACAAAACCCCTCCCTATTTCCATCCCCTTGGTCCGATTTTGCCCATTAACGAACTTGACCGAGATTTTATGCCCCTTGATTTTATGTATCAGTTTAGAAGAGATTGGTGCAGAATTGTGAAAGTTATAGTGTCCAGAAGAAAGTGATATATATAGATAGATACATACATATATATATATATATATATATATATAACCAATAATTAAACATAACCTTCCACCGTCAAATATTATAGTCCAGTCATTTGGTAGAAAATAGGGGAAAGTTTTGGTGTAGTTTTGATATTTGGTGCCTTTATGTTTTTTGCGTCGCTGAACACGAATCTGAAGTTTGCCAACAAAATTTATCCCGGGAAACACGTTTTTTTGGCAAAAAACTGGAAAAAGAACGGGACTTTCTTTGTTTTTTCAAAATAACTTCAAAATTATGCATTTTATGCAAAAGTCCTCAATACATAAATTAAAGAGGATAAAATTTCCTACATTTTACGCATTAAAAGTTTTTTTCTCTGATCAATGGTTTAGCCGTGACAACGCCGCAAAAATGGGTGTGAAAATAAAAAATTCTGAAAAAACGGGAATTACGGCAGTGCACGGTGGGTGATTTACCGATTCTAGCTGGCCATAATTATTTTTGTCGTTAATATAGTCGCATCGCCATGAAAACTGTTATTGATATTCACTATTGAATGTTAGGTATTGTAAAATGTTGCGTGTAGCAGTCATAATTTCGTTACAGGGACATTCAAAAGTATTTCATTATATTACGGCCTATGGGGAAAAATCGTTTGTGTTTTTTATTTTTTTTTTTCAATAATGTTTCATAATTTCAAACACTTTGAAATTTATATACATATCTATGAAGTGCACTACAAGATGATTTCTTATAGAATATGGTATGGGTATTATTTATCGATCATTTACAGGGACACTAAAAAGAATTATGTTACATTACGGTCTATGGAGAAAAATTGTTTGTGGTGTATTTTGTTCATGTTACACCTTTTCAAAAGTATTTAAATTGATATATATCTCCGAGGTGCTCTATAAGATGCTTACTATTGAATATGATGTGCCATTGATCTTTCATATACAGGGGCACACAAAATAAATCAGTTATATTTTTCTCTGTATGAACAATAATTGATGGAAATGCATTTTCAGTTGTGGAACACTTTTTAAATTTTAAAAATTGCATACCATTTAGCGTGTATAAAATCTATAAATCATATATAGGGCTGCACAAGACATCTATATACCCGCTTATTGCCGGAAATTGCTAACGAGGAATTTTCAACTGTGCTATGCGTTCACTAACAGTTCTAAATTTTAGCATATTGTGAATTATATGATAAATCTATAGTTCATATACAGGGATGTACAAAATTTTCAGCTATTTTTTCGATTTTGGTTGAAATTGTGTTTTCAAACGTGTTATATGTTTTACAAATTATTACTTAGACATCGTTTTTCACGTTATTAAACTATGAAGTTTTATTATAGTACCCCGAATGCGTTCAAAAATGTTACATAATCTGATTTACGCATGATTTTACGTTCTTTTTGATAATTTTAATGATACTTTCTTAACGGTATGGAAGCTAAAGTGATAAAACTATTTTTGTTTCATTATAACAAATTCTAAAATTTCTTTTTCTAAAATTCAAGGTACGGGACAAACATTCGACACCATTAATGAAAATTGCTGTGTTGCATATTCTATTGTATATTCATATTTATTTCTGCACAAACCTTACAGGAAACCTAACAGGAATCTTATGTAAAGATAGGGAATCATAAGATATCTTGATTAACATATCATGAGAAAATGCCTACATTATGTTTTGCATTGTATCAAATCTGAATTTGGAGAATTTGTCTGAATCAATTTTGTAACCACTCAGAATTTGCAGCCAAGTAATATATTTTAAATTATTTTGTCCCAATATATCTATATACAACTGGAAATTTTTGTCCAAATTTGGTCATAAATTTAAACATTTTTAAACATTCTTGCAAAACTTCATGTGCTCTTTATTGTAATTTTCCTCTATAAACAAAATATTTTGAACCAAATTCACATTTTTGTTACATTTTAAATCTTGTTGCCGTTGCATAATAGTGGAAAAGTTTATTTATGTGACTAACTTAAATTCTGCTGTCTTTGATTAAAAAAAAAAAAAAAAAAAAAAAATGGTACTTGAATTAAAATGTCAAGAAAAAGTCATGCCAGAAGGTATCAAATATTTTTTATTAAAAAAACATTTATTTTATACTGTTGGTAGTAATAAAAACACCCACTAATTCTATACATCTATTTTCTATGCTGTAGATGTCGGTGAAAAGCAGGGACCCTCAAGTAAAAGAAAGCGGAAATAATATTTTTTTGTTTTTTAAATAAATGTACTTACTAAAGTACATGTTTACTTATAATTAAATAATGATTCATAATGAGTCGTCCTATTTATTATTAGCCACTTCATTGTAAGATGTAGTCATTCATATAATCTTTAGCATAATTTATAGTCAATGCTTGTGTAAAATGGTCAGTTTTCATGTTAAATCTACGTACAGCGGGGTAATTCCCGTTTTCTATGAATTTTTGATTTTCACTCCCATTTTTGTGGCGTTGTCACGGCTAAACCATTGATCAGAGAAAAAAACTTTTAATACATAAAATGTAGGAAATTTTATCCTCTTCAATTTATGCATTGAGGACTTTTACGTAAAATGTCTAATTTTGACGTTATTTGGAAAAAACAAAGAAAATCCCGTTTTTTTCACGTTTTTTGCCAAAAAAACGTGTTTCCCGGGATAAATTTTGTTGGCAAACTTCAGATTCGTGTTCAGCGACCCACAAAACATAAAGGCACCAAATATCAAAACTACACCAAAACTTTCCCCTATTTGTCCTTTTTGAGCACCTAATGCCTGGACTATTATGAATTAAAGCTGTAAGTATTAAAAAAAAAATAATAATAATAATATAAGAATTATTATGGAAGAAAAAGAAAAAATGGACACCGACAAAAATTGAAAAGCTTATACATTGAATTACGTTATCAAGGGCACAGAATATATATATATATATATATATATATATATATATATATATATATATAAAGTTTTTTACTGAGGGTTGTTTTGGGCTCTAGGGGTCATGACCGGAGTAGATCTGCAAAAAATTTCCAGAAATTCCAACATAGGAACGACGCCAATAGGTAGTATTTCATACGAAATCTACCTAAAAGGGACAATTAAACCTTTACCTGTATAACCGAAGATGTGAAGGTACGTCGTTGTGTGATGAAGGCAGGAACAAGATAAGCAGGAACATTTTTCTTTATTTTAGTTGCAGATTTCTTTTAGGAAGGGATATTTGCTGACTTGACCTTCATTAAATCCTCCGACATGTTACGGCAGAGAATTCTGTTAAAGTCTTATTAAAATAGGCTTATAGCTAATATTAATTGTAATACGGAATAGTTATGAAAAATGGATTATGGATGAGGCTTCCAGCGCATGATGATACTCTAACATCGAGACCACAAGGTCCGTGCGACATATTCAATTCCGTACGCTGCGCTAAAACACACCTACATATCGTGAATCAAATACCATCGACTCACTGACGTTTCCGTGCGAGCATTTCAAACTCTCCGCCGAAAGAAATACGCCAAACAAGGCCAAAAAGATAACGCGCCAAAAAATACGGCCGACAGAAAAAAAGCGCTCGCCGAGGATCGACTACAAGGAGAAAAAATCCCTGCCGGCCCGGCCTACAGGCGGAGGTAGATGTCGAAATTAAGTATACTAATTTCACAAACAAAAACCAAATCATGATTAGAGATAAACCCACTTTAACAATTTTATCTGGCCGCTTTTGACGAGTTTTTATTCCATTTTTATATAATAACTGGTTTTATCACAATCATGTTAGGGAGGTATTTAAAAAAAAAATACTTTTCCATGCTCAACAACTCGAAATTTTCTGGCATAACTCCAGATTCATTTTTAATAGGAAAAACATGAAACTTGTTGACGTGATTTTTGATGAGATTTATAAGCGACCTGTGTTTTCAATTTTTGTTCAATTAATTAAAACTTGATATATAAACAATTATTTTCTCAGTAAGACAATATTTTTCGTTTCTAACACAATCTCTTCGAGAAATTCCGTTCAAAATGCCCACTTTGGCATCATTTTTTGAAATATATTCTGCCTCTGTCAAAAAATCGATCATTACGGTACATTATACAGTTTCTGAATAAGCGAATCTACCAATTGGATGCGCTTGAGAGCAAAAATGAATTTAAAAATGAGTCAGAAAATAAGCAGTTTGGATTTGAATACTCACTTAGTACGATGATTTTTCCAACACAATCCGCTTCGGGAAATTCGGTTCAAAAGGCCCACTTTGACAGCATGTTTTAAGATATATTCTGTCTCTATCAAAAAATTGACCATTACAGTACATTATATAGTTTCTGAGTGAGAAAAGGTACCAATTGGACGCCTTTGAGAGTAAAAATGGATTGTAAAATGAGTCAGAAAATAAGCAGTTTGGATTTGAATACACCCTTACGATGATTTTTTTCTTCAACCGCTATGTATTTTTAATTTATTTTTGCTGTAAGAATTGGTCTTATCCAAAACTTGTCTATATAGATGTTGTAGATAATATTAAGAAGATATATGATAAATTCATGGGGATTTTATATCTTTTGAATTGACGGAGTTATGGATTTTTTTCTTCTTCAAACGCCCTTTTGTTTTCGTTTTTAATTTGTTTTGCGGTACGAATTGGTCCTATCAAAAACTTGTGAATATAAAAGTTGTAGATAATGTTAAGGAGATTCATGATAAAATTAGTTGGATTTGATATCTTGAGAATTGACGAAGTTATGAATTTTTTTCTTCTTCAAACGCCCGTTTTATTTTCGTTTTTAATTTTTTTTGCGGTACGAATTGGTTCTATCAAAAGCTTGTGAACATAAAAGTTGTAGATAATGTTAAGGAGATTCATGATAAAATTAATTGGATTTTATATCTGGAGAATTGACGAAGTTATGAATTTTTTTCTCCCAAAAACCCTATTTTTGCGCCCCTTGAGCCCATTTTTAACTTTATAAAAAATCTGTGATACATAAATTTTTGGCCCTATTTTTAGAAGTAATAAAAACTTTAAACTGATTCGATAGGTACAAAATTTAAGAAATTATGGGGTTTTTTCTGTTTTCACAAAACCCCTCCCTATTTCCATCCCCTTGGTCCGATTTTGCCCGTTAACGAACTTGACCGAGATTTTATGCCCCTTGATTTTATGTATCAGTTTGGAAGAGATTGGTGCAAAATTGTGGAAGTTATCGTGTCCAGAAGAAAGTGATATATATAGATACATATATATGTATATACCGGGTGTCCCAAAAAGGACTGACTGATTTTAATATTCAATAACTTGCAAACGGTGACAGATATTAAAAAAATTCTTGCAGGAGGGTTATGCATAAGGTCAAAAGTTTTATTACAGTGATTTTCGATTTTAGTTTGAATTACAAACAATAGATGGCGCTGTAAGCAATAGTCGCTAAATACAGGCTCGATTTCTGGTCCTTTCTCTTGTTCCATGCTGAAAAAGGAGATGGAAATGTATTATCCGGGCCACGAAGTACCAAAAATCGAGCCTGAATTCAGCGTCTATTGATCGCAGCGCCATCTATTGTTTGTAATTCGAACTAAAATTGAAAATCACTGTAAAAAAACTTTTGACCTTATGCATAACCCTCCTGCAAGAATTTTTTAAATATCTGTCACCGTTTGCAAGTTATTGAATTTTAAAATCAGTCAGTCCTTTTTGGGACACCCGGTATATATATATATATATATATATATATATAAAGTTTTTTACTGAGGGTGGTTTTGAGCTCTAGGGGTCATGATCGGTGTAGATCTGCAAAACTTTTTCAGAAATTCCAACATAGGAACAACGCCAATAGGTAGTATTTCATACGAAATCTACCTAAAAGTTCACGCACTCTACCTACCATCAAGCGATACGAAACGCCGTGCATTTAGAGAAATGATCGTACGATTACAGAGTTGGCATTTCGCCGTTACGTTATAAATGAAATCCCGAAATTAAAACGATAAAAGGTGACAAAAAGTGATCGTTTGATCAAAACATAAAATAATGAATATTAAAGAGAAATACTTAAGCTGGATTAAATATGATACATTAAAATTAAAGATTGAATAATTAAGACTAGGGATTTAGAATATTAAATTAGAGATATTGAATTGGGAAGTTTAAGAGACAATATATCAACATGGTAATAATCATCACACTTTATATTTGAAAATACATAATGGTGGCCACATTTTTCTACTCGTGAGAAAGTAATTTTTTAAAGCATCAGTTGGGAAACATATCGAGACCTTTTACTATTTTTTGTAATCTACCACATTTCTTATCAAAAATATCATTCACAACACATAATTTGGTATATATATATATGTGTAATTAAAATGAAATCACATGTGTGAAACTCAAAGGAAAAGGTGATATGAAAATCAAGCCCACTAAAATGAAAAATAAAATAAGAGAAAATATGACTATCTTATGACTTTATCAGAGGAACTTCATAAGAATAATTCATAGCAAAAATATGTTATTTCTTCAAATAGTGTTAGCATTAAGCCTAAAAATGACATTGTTAAGCTCTATATAACATATCAAGAAATCCCAAGAAAAATGAAAATAACAAATCCAAAAATTAAATTATGATCCACAAGATAAAAACTTTAAAAAATATTAAACCAACTGACCAGGATAGATAATTTGCTGATGATGAAGAATGAAATACGAATGTGTACCTTGCCAAGCCAATGCTGCAGGTAATGTTAAAGTTTTGTCAGATAGAGAAAAATAACAATAATAAAAAGTCCTTCCGGCCAGTGCCGGGAGGAAGAGGTAGCTTTCACATTCCTTATTTTAAAAAAGCCAACTTATATCATTCAAACACACGAAGCTCAATTTAGTGGAAACCGAATATAGGAGATTCAATACTAATTTTTATCAATATAATGAATGAGAATTTCGCGAAATTAGTCAGCTTTATCCAAGCTGCTTTTCTTTAAAGTAACTTATATTTGGCTGCCAAATTCGGCAATTTCTTAAAGTGCCTGCCATTTTAAGACAACTTGGTGGATGCGGCTAAGCAGTGAACTTGGTCGAGACCTTAGTAATTGCTGTGCACATGCTCACTCACATCGGAATCGGTTGATATATACGAGTGCTGTCGCATGCAAAAAATCAGATTTTTCAAAATGTCACCCACAATAGAAATTGAAACTGCTATATCTGAGCCATTTTTTAAGGTAAAGACAAACAAAAAATGCTCCTGAATGCTTATATCAAGGTCAAATACTTAAGAAAGAAACCTTTTTCAATTTCTAATTTTTTTGCACCTCACTTTAAATATATATATATTTTTTAATTTAATGGCCGCCATTTTGAAACAAGATGGTGATGAATCTGGCCAGCGAAATTGGTCGAGGTATTAATGTATACTATCCACATGCCTTCTTACATCGAAATAGGCGAATACGTGTGTTATCGCGTGACAAATACAAGATCGTTTCAAAATGTTAGCCATACTAGAAATTCAAAGTGCTATAAATCATCCGTTTTTTAAGATATAAACAAAAGAACAAATTTTCAGACACAAAAACTGCTCCGGAATCTTTGTATCAAGGCCAAACACATAAAAAAAATCTTTTTCATTTTCCAATTTTTAATACCTCATTTTAAATTTTAAATTAATTTTTTTAATGGCAACACTTTTGAAACAAGATGGCGAATGAAGCTGGCCAACGAACTCGGTCGGGACATTGGTATGTACTATGTACAGACCAAGTTACATCCAAATCGGTTCATAAATACGCCTGTTATCCCGTGACAAAAATCAGGTCGTTTTAAAATGTCAGCCACAATAGAAATTCAAAATGCTATTACTCAGCCATTTTTTAGATATAGACGAAACAAAAACTGTTCCGGAATCTTTGTATTAAGGTCAAACACATACGAAAAAAATCTTTTTCATTTTCCAATTTTTTGGTATCTCATTTAATTTTTTTTATTTTTTTATTTTTTTAAATAGCCTCCATTTTGAAACAAGATGGCGGATGAAGCTGGCCAACGAACTCGGTCGAGATATTTGTATGTACTATGTACACAGCAAGGTACATCCAAATCGGTAAATAAATACGCCTGTTATTACGTGACAAAAATCAGGACGTTTCAAAATGTTAGCCACGCTAGATTTTCAAAATGCTATAACTCAGCCATTTCTTAAGATATAGACGAAACGAAAACTGCTCCCGAATCTTTTTATCAAGGTCAAACACATAAGAAGAAAATATTTTTTCAATTTTAAATTTTTTGGTACCACATTTCAAATTTAAATTTTTCTTAAAAATTTAAATGTCCGCCATTTTTAAACAAGATGGCGGATGAAGCTGGCCAACGAACCCGGTCGAGACATTGGTATGTACTATGCATAAACGAAGTTAGATCCAAATCTGTTCATAAATACGCCTTTTATCGCGTGACATAATTCAGGACGTTTCAAAATGTCAGCCACGCTAGAAATTCAAAAGTCCTTCCGGCCAGTGCCGGGAGGAAGAGGTAGCTTTCATAATCCTTATTTAAAAAAAGCCAAATTATATCATTCAAACACACGAAGCTCAATTTAGTGGAAACCGAATATAGGAGATTCAATACAAATTTTTATCAATATAATGAATGAGAATTTCGCGAAATTAGTCAGCTTTATCCAAGCTGCTTTTCTTTGAAGTAACATATATTTGGCTGCCAAATTCGGCAATTTCTTAAAGTGCCTGTCATTTCAAGACAACATGGTGGATGAGGCTAAGCAGTGAACTCGGTCGAGACCTTAGTAATTGCTGTGCACATGCTCACTCACATCGGAATCGGTTAATATATAGGAGTGCTGTCGCATGCAAAAAATCAGATTTTTCAAAATGTCACCCACAATAGAAATTGAAACTGCTATATCTGAGCCATTTTTTAAGGTAAAGACAAACAAAAAATGCTCCTGAATCCTTATATCAAGGTCAAATACTTAAGAAAGAAACCTTTTTCAATTTCTAATTTTTTTGCACCTCACTTTAAATATATATATATTTTTTTTAATTTAATGGTCGCCATTTTGAAACAAGATGGCTGATGAATCTGGCCAGCGAACTTGGTCGAGGTGTTGATGTATACTATCCACATGCCTTCTTACATCGAAATAGGCGAATACGTGTGTTATCGCGTGACAAATACAAGATCGTTTCAAAATGTTAGCCATACTAGAAATTCAAAGTGCTATAAATCAACCATTTTTTAAGATATAAACAAAAGAACAAATTTTCAGAAACAAAAACTGCTCCGGAATCTTTGTATCAAGGTCAAACACATAAAAAAATCTTTTTCATTTTCCAATTGTTTAATACCTCATTTTGAATTTTAAATTTAATTTTTTTTAATGGCAACCCTTTTGAAACAAGATGGCTAATGAAGCTGGCCAACGAACTCGGTCGAGACATTGTTATGTACTATGTACAGACCAAGTTACATCCAAATAGGTTCATAATTACGCCTGTTGTCGCGTGACAAAAATCAGGTCGTTTTAAAATGTCAGCCACAAGAGAAATTCAAAATGCTATTACTCAGCCATTTTTTTTAGATATAGACGAAAGGAAAACTGTTCCGGAATCTTTCTATTAAGGTCAAACACATACAAAAAAAAATCTTTTTCACTTTCCAATTTTTTTGGTATCTCATTTAAATTTTTTTATTTTTTTATTTTTTTTATGGCCGCCATTTTGAAACAAGATGGCGGATGAAGCCGGCCGACGAACTCGGTCGAGATATTTGTATGTACTATGTACACACCAAGGTACATCCAAGTCGGTTCATAAATACGCCTGTTATTACGTGAGAAAAATCAGGACGTTTCAAAATGTCAGCCACGCTAGAAATTCAAAATGCTATAACTCAGCCATTTCTTAAGATATAGACGAAACAAAAACTGCTCCCGAATCTTTTTATCAAGGTCAAACACATAAGAAGAAAATATTTTTTCAATTTTTAATTTTTTGGTACCACATTTCAAATTTAAATTTTTCTTAAAAATTTAAATGGCCACCATTTTTAAACAAGATGGCGGATGAAGCTGACCAACGAACCCGGTCGAGATATTGGTATGTACTATGTACATACTGAATTACATCCAAATCGGTTCATAAATACGCCTTTTATCGCGTGACAAAATTCAGGACGTTTCAAAATGTCAGCCACGCTAGAAATTCAAAATGCTATAACTCAGCCATTTTTTAAGATATAGACGAAACAAAAACTGCTCCGAAATCTTTGTATAAAGGTCAAATACATAAGAAAAAATATTTTTCCATTTTCAATTTTTTGGTACCACATTTCAAGTTTTAAATTTTTAAAAACATTTTAAATGGCCGCCATTTTGAAACAAAATGGCGGATGAAGCTGGCCAACGAACTCGGTCGAGAGATTGGTATATACTATGTACACACTGAATTACATCCAAATCGGTTCATAAATACGCCTTTTATCGCGTGACAAAATTCAGGACGTTTCAAAATGTCAGCCATGCTAGAAATTCAAAATGCTATAACTCAGCCATTTTTTAAGATATAGACGAAACAAAAACTGCTCCGGAATCTTTGTATAAAGGTCAAATACATAAGAAAAAAATATTTTTCCATTTTTAATTTTTTGGTACCACATTTCAAGTTTTAAAATTTTTCTTAAAATTTAAATGGCCGCCATTTTGAAACAAAATGGCGGATGAAGCTGGCCAACGAACTCGGTCGAGACATTGGTATGTACTATGTACACACCAAATTTCATCGAAATCGGTTCATAATTACGGGAGTTACAGTGTGACATATGTCAGATATATATATATATATATATATATATATATATATATATATCAATTTTGAACGGAGGGTGGTTTCGGGGTCTGGGGGTCATGATCGATGAAAATATACCAAAATTTTTTGAAATCGCTTTCCTCCGAACGGCTGCAATAGGTAGCTTTTTTGTAAAGAAAGCTACCTAAAATGCTATAACTCAGCCATTTTTTAAGATATAGATGAAAGAAAAACTGCTCCGCAATCTTTGTATAAAGGTCAAATACATAAGAAAAAATATATTTCCATTTTCTATTTTTTGGTACCACATTTCAAATTTAAAATTTTTTTAAAAATTTTAAATGGCCGCCATTTTGAAACAAAATGGCGGATGAAGCTGGCCAACGAACTCGTTCGAGACATTGGTATGTACTATGTACACACCGAATTACATCGAAATCGGTTCATAAATACGCCTTTTATCGCGTGACAAATTTCAGGACGTTTCAAAATGTCAGCCACGCTAGAAATTCAAAAGTCCTTCCGGCCAGTGCCGGGAGGAAGAGGTAGCTTTCATATTCCTTATTTTAAAAAAGCCAACTTATATTATTCAAACACACGAAGCTCAATTTAGTGGAAACCGAATGTAGGAGATTCAATACCAATTTTTATCAATACTAAATCATTATGAATGAGAATTTCGCGAAATTAGTCAGCTTTATCCAAGCTGCTTTTAATTAAAGTAACTTATATTTGGCTGCCAAATTTGGCGATTTCTTAAAGTGCCTGCCATTTTAAGACAACATGGTGGATGAGGCTAACCAGTGAACTTGGTCGAGACCTTAGTAATTGCTGTGCACATGCTCACTCACATCGGAATCGGTTGATATATACGAGTGCTGCCGCAGGCAAAAAATCAGATTTTTCAAAATGTCACCCACGTTAGGGATTGAAACTACTATATCTGAGCCATTTTTTAAGATAAAGACAAACAAAAAATGCTCCTGAATCCTTATATCAAGGGCAAATACTTAAGAAAGAAACCTTTTTCAATTTCTAATTTTTTTGCACTTCACTTTAAATATATATATTTTTTAATTTAATGGCCGACATTTTGAAACAAGATGGCTGATGAATCTGGCCAGCGAACTTGGTCGAGTTATTGATGTATACTATCCACATGCCTTCTTCCATCGAAATAGGCGAATACGTGTGGTATCGCGTGACAAATACAAGATCGTTTCAAAGTGTTAGCCATGATAGAAATTCAAAGTGCTATAACTCAACCACTTTTTAAGATATAAACAAAAGAACAAATTTTCAGAAACAAAAACTGCTCCGAATCTTTGTATCAAGGCCAAACACATAAAAAAAATCTTTTTAATTTTCCAATATTTTAATACCTCATTTTAAATTTTAAAATACATTTAAAAAAAATCGCAACCTTTTTGAAACAAGATGGCGAATGAAGCTGGCCAACGAACTCGGTCGAGATATTGGTATGCACTATGTACAGACCAAGTAATATCCAAATCGGTTCATAAATACGCCTGTTATCGAAAGACAAAAATCAGGTCGTTTTAAAATGTCAGCCACAATAGAAATTCAAAATATTATAACTCAGCCATTTTTTTAGATATAGACGAAACAAGACCTGTTCCGGAATCTTTGTATTAAGGTCAAACACATACGAAAAAATCTTTTTCATTTTCCAAATTTTTAGCATCTCATTTTAAATTTAAAATTTTTTTAATTTTTTTAAATGGCCGCCATTTTGAAACAAGATGGCGGATGAAGCTGGCCAACGAACTCGGTTGAGTTATTTGCATGTACTACGTACACACCAAGGTACATCCAAATCGGTTCATAAATACGTCTGTTATCACGTGGCAAAAATCAGGGCGTTTCAAAATGTCAGCCACGCTAGAAATTCAAAATGCTATAACTCAGCCATTTTTTAAGATATAAACGAAACAAAAACTGCTCCCGAATCTTTTTATCAAGGTCAAACACATAAGAAAAACATATTTTTTCAATTTTCAATTTTTTGGTACCACATTTCCAATTTAAATTTTTCTTAAAATTTTAAATGGCCGCCATTTTTAAACAAAATGGCGGATGAAGCTGGCCAACGAACTCGGTCGAAACATTAATCTGTACTATGTATAAACGAAGTTACATCCAAATCGGTTCATAAATACGCCTTTTATGGCGTGACAAAATTCAGGACGTTTCAAAATGTCAGCTTCGCTAGAAATTCAAAATGCTATAACTCAGCCATTTTTTAAGATATAGACGAAACAAAAACTGCTACGGAGTCTTTGTATAAAGGTCAAATACATAAGAAAAAAATATTTTTCCATTTTCAATTTTTTGGTACCACATTTCAGATTTTAAATTTTTTTAAAAATTTAAATGGCCGCCATTTTGAAACAAAATGGCGGATGAAGCTGGCCAACGAACTCGGTCGAGACATTGGTATGTACTATGTACACACTGAATTACATCCAAATCGGTTCATAAATACGAGAGTTACAGTATGACATAGGTCAGATATATATATATATATATATATTACCATTAATTAAACATAACCTGCCACCGTCAATTATTATGAATTAAAGCTGTAAGTATTAAAAAAAAAAAAATATTAGCTAGAAAATTAAAAAACATTAAATAAATCGTTGCAATGATAGGAATGAAAAAATTAATGGATATATATATATATTGATATATATATATATATATATATATCAATTTTGAACGGAGGGTGGTTTCGGGGTCTGGGGGTCATGATCGATGAAAATATACCAAAATTTTTTGAAATCGCTTTCCTCCGAACGGCTGCAATAGGTAGCTTTTTTGTAAAGAAAGCTACCTAAAATGCTATAACTCAGCCATTTTTTTAAGTTATAGACGAAACAAAAACTGCTCCGGAATCTTTGTATAAAGGTCAAATACATAAGAAAAAAATATTTTTCCAGTTTTAATTTTTTGGTACCACATTTCAAGTTTTAAATTTTTTTAAAAATTTTAAATGGCCGCCATTTTGAAACAAAACGGCGGATAAAGCTGGCCAACGAACTCGGTCGAGACATTGGTATGTACTATGTACACACCGAATTACATCGAAATTGGTTCATAATTACGGGAGTTACAGTGTGACATAGGTCAGATATATATATATATATATATATATATATACAGGGTGTCCAGCGATTAAGAACCTGATTTCAAAATTAAATATCTCAAAAACAAAGATCAATAGAAATATGCGGACAACGGTTTGTTCATTAGCTAAGCTGTAAAAATGTTATACAGAAGTTTCAAAAATTAGTTGCAAAAACCACTAACAGATGGCGCTGTAATCGCGATGCTTATAAATTGTGTTTTGAAGTCCAGAGTACTAGCGTCTCATTATTAGTTGGCTTCCTATGGAAAAACGAAAATTGGGAAAGACCATTTTTAGGTAGCTTTCATTACAAAAAGCTACCTATTGCAGCCGTTCGGAGGAAAGCGATTTCAAAAAATTTTGGTATATTTTCATCGATCATGACCCCCAGACCCCGAAACCACCCTCCGTTCAAAATTTATATATATATATATATATATATATATATATATATCTGACCTATGTCACACTGTAACTCTCGTAATTATAAACCAATTTCGATGTAATTCGGTATGTACATAGTACATACAAATGTCTCGACCGAGTTCGTTGGCCAGCTTCATCCGCCGTTTTGTTTCAAAATGGCGGCCATTTAAAATTAAAAAAAAATTTAAAATTTGAGATGTGGTACCAAAAAATTGAAAATGGAAAAATATTTTTTTCTTATGTATTTGACCTTTATACAAAGATTTCGGAGCAGTTTTTGTTTCGTCTATATCTTAAAAAATGGATGAGTTCCAGCATTTTGAATTTCTAGCTTGGCTGACATTTTGAAACGTCCTGAATTTTGTCACGCGATAAAAGGCGTATTTATGAACCGGTTTGGATGTAACTTCGCTTATACATAGTACATACTAATGTCTCGACCGAGTTCGTTGGCCAGCTTCATCCGCCATCTTGTTTCAAAATGGCGGCCATTTAAAAAAATTAAAAAATAAAAATATTAAAATGAGATACCAAAAAATTGGAAAATGAAAAAGATTTTTTTCGTATGTGTTTGACCTTAATACAAAAATTCCGGAACAGTTTTTGTTTCGCCTATATGTAAAAAAATGGCTGAGTACTAGCATTTTGAATTTCTATTTTGGCTGACATTTTAAAACGACCTGATTTTTGTCACGCGATAACAGGCGTATTTATGAACCGATTTGGATGTAACTTGGTCTGTACATAGTACATACCAATGTCTCGACCGATTTTGTTGGCCAGCTTCATTCGCCCTCTTGTTTCAAAAGGGTTGCCATTTAAAAAAATTAAATTTAAAATTTAAAATGTGGTATTAAAAAATTGGAAAATGAAAAAGATTTTTTTTATGTGTTTGGCCTTGATACAAAGATTCCGGAGCAGTTTTTGTTTCTGAAAATTTATTCATTTGTTTATATCTTAAAAAATGGTTGATTTACAGCACTTTGAATTTCTAGCATGGCTAACATTTTGAAACGATCTTGTATTTGTCACGCGATAACACACGTATTCGCCTATTTCGATGTAAGAAGGCATGTGGATAGTATACATCAATACCTCGACCAAGTTCGCTGGTCAGATTCATCAGCCATCTTGTTTCAAAATGGCGGCCATTAAATTAAGAAAAATATATACATTTAAAGTGAGGTGCAAAAAAATTAGAAATTGAAAAAGGTTTCTTTCTTAAGTATTTGACCTTGATATAAGAATTAAGGAGCATTTTTTGTTTGTCTTTACCTTAAAAAATGGCTCAGATATAGCAGTTTCAATTTCTATTGTGGGTGACATTTTGAAAAATCTGATTTTTTGCATGCGACAGCACTCGTATACATCAACCGATTCCGATGTGAGTGAGCATGTGCACAGCAATTACTAAGGTCTCGAGCAAGTTCATTGGTTAGCCTCATCCACCATGTTGTCTTAAAATGGCAGGCACTTTAAGAAATCGCCGAATTTGGCAGCCAAATATAAGTTACTTTAAATAAAAGCAGCTTGGATAAAGCTGAATAATTTCGCGAAATTTTCATTCATTATGATTTAGTATTGGCAAAAATTAGTATTGAATCTCCTATATTCGGTTTCCACTAAATTGAGCTTCGTGTGTTTGAATAATATAAGTTAGCTTTTTTTAAAATAAGGAATTTGAAAGCTACCTCTTCCTCCCGGCACTGGCCGGAAGGACTTTTTCGTTGGGGTGATGTGCAGAAGAGGGGACATCTGGTCAAAGCTTCAATTTTAGGGAATTTCAATTAATAGAATTTTCAATAAAAAGTTTAGCAATCATTATAAAAGAACTTATTAAAATCTTTTATTTGGGTAATGTGCAGAAGCTTCCATGTATTGACAGAATTGAGATTTGTTTCAAATTTTGTTATAAGCTACTTCGGTCCGGATACCAGTATCTCTGTGGTATGTCTTTTCTCTCCTAATTGGTAGATCCCCACCAGTGGCCGAGAGGTTCTGCTCTCGAAGCTGGTAAACGGGAGGTGCTGGGTTCGATCCCAATTGCGCCCGTCGGCCTAATCGTTCGGAGTTTTCTTGGTTTTCTTCGAACCTTGGATTTCCAAGCGTTAATACGGGTTAGGTTCCCTTAGAAAGACCCCCACGAAGGGCACCCCCCCCCCCTTAGGGCCTATATCCCTTGTGTTGATAATTGGCCGTCATAAACACAACCAAACAACCTAATTGGTAGGTCGTGGAATCGAATCCAAGGAGAGGAGCATTTGAAGAAAATGGAAATCTTTATATTTTAATGTTTATTTAAACTGTGAAAAAAGTTTGAATAAAAAAATCGAAAGTTTCTGTTTTTAAAATTTAATTAAGCTAAAAGAAATTATTTTTTAAAATCATTGTGCATTTTTAATAATGATTCATAAATCATTTTTTTTTAATTATAGAAAATAGTTTGAATGAAAAAATTCAAAGTTTCTATTTTTAAAAACTTAATTAAGTTAAAAAATAATTTTAATTTTAAAAACTCGTTTTCATTTTTTTTATCACTGAGCACAGAAATATGTTGCAGCATCTAGCTATAGGATCCGAAGTGCTGGAAAGGAATGCAGCATCCAAAATACTTTTGTTTTGACGTTGATGATATGATTTATCATCAATTCCTTTTAAAAAATAAATAATTTAATGCACAATTTCTGTCTCTAAAACTTTGTTTACAAAGAAAAGAAGTATATGTGTTATGCTAAAACCAAAGTATTATGCCGTGATTTAAAAATAAATGAAAAGTGCAAAATTACTTTTTTATTTAGAATAATTTAGGTATAAACAATAATACCAAAATATTATGCCGTGATTTAAAAATATAAAAAAATAAATGAAAAGTACAAAATTAATTTTCTAAATATATGCATTTTGATTTAAATAATTATATGGCATTAAAAATTGAATTTAATAAAATATTTCAATAAGTTCTTATATAATGATTTCTAAAATTGTTATTGAAAATTCTATTAATTGAAATTTTCTAAAATTAAAACTGATGCAATAATTTTGTGACCAGATGTCTCTACTTTTGCACGTCACCTTAATGAAAAAGTGGGCTTTCACAATATTCGTTCTTCCGTAGGGAGCTATCTAGGAATAAGGCACTAGTGCTCTGGACTTCGAAGCATACTTTACAAGTATTGCGATTACAGCGCCATCTGTTAACGGTTTTTGTAACTAAATTTTGAAACTTCCGTATAACATTTTTACAGCTTAGCTAATAAACAAACCGCTTACCGCATAATTCTATTGATCTTTGTTTTTGAGATCTTTAATTTTGAAATCAGGGTCTTATTCGCTGGACACCCTGTATATATATATATATATATATATATATATTTTGAACGGAGGGTGGTTTCGGGGTCTGGGGGTCATGATCGATGGAAATATACCAAAATTTTTTGAAATCGCTTTCCTCCGAACGGCTGCAATAGGTAGCTTTTTGTAATGAAAGCTACCTAAAAAAATAAAACAGATGTGCTGGTACTGCCATAGGGAAAGCTAGCGCAGCAAACTATCTTTTAAAAATTATTAAATAGATTGGCTTTAAATAAAGGCGAGGGAAAGATATCTTAAGGCCATTGATATACAAGTTTGCAATGTTGTACGTAGAAAGAGTGTAACTTTTGAGTTTAGGTTTTGCCCAGTATTATGAGAAATTTCGTAACTGTGCGAAGTTTTCATTTTTCCTCAAAAGACACAAACTTTATATAATATCTTCAGACAGGACTTTTTCAATTTGTTTTGGATTGTCAAAAAATATTATTACTAACACGAATATCTAATGATTAGTTACAGACTTCCTTTTTATTAATATTGCTTTAATTACGTTACTTAAAAGTGACATTGATTTACAGTCATGGGAAAAAGTAAACATCCCCTACCAACTCTGCAACAAATTATGATAGAAAAAAGTTACAGGCACCGAACTATTGGAAATAAATCAACTTTTAAATGATGCATATAAAATTTGCTTAGGGGGCCATCTACAAATCAAAACCAGACCAAACTTTGTTTTTGTCAATACACCCAATTTTGACTATACATGTATATTTTAAATATTCGGTTCAAATTAAGCCTAGAAATGAAATTTCAAGTTATTTGGATGATAGGTTTTTGAATTATAAATATTCAAAATTTAGAGCTTCTAATGTTCAATTTACAGGTACCAAACGATTGGACATAAAGTCTACTTTTAAATGATGCATACAAAATTTGCGTAAGGGGACATCTACAAATCATACCAGATCAAACTTTGTTTTTGTCAATGGCAACACCCAATTTTGACTATATATTTCAAATCTTCGGTTCAAACTATACCTAAAAATGAAATTTCAAGTCATTTGGATGAGAAGTTTTTGAATTATAAATATATTCAAAATTTTGAGCTTACAATGTTAAATTACATTTTCATATTTTCATTAATATCTCCTGAAATTATGATCCTAATATGATAATTTAAATTCGCCTCGTTTGAACATTGTGAGCAGTGGTTTAAATAGCTCATTGGTTCGTCGAATGAATTGCATTCGTATAAGTGTGAAGGATTGCAACATCTTTAAGCTGAAATACAGCTTCTAAGACCAACAGACATTCGGTGCTGAAAATGTCCTGAAGTTTTCTAGTTCAGTTATTCCTAGTGCTTGCAAGAATGCGTTTTTTCGGAATAATCTGAATCGCTACAGATACGTGAAATTCAATTCACGTATTCTGTTTACATCGAATGTTTAAAGTGGACGCAGACCGGAAAATACATGATGCGTACTGAACCATTGCATTATCTTACAGGATTTGTAGAGGGGTTTAAAGGAACACATTTTTTTTTAATTTGGGATCTGGATAATAAATACATTTCGTTACCTGGTACTCGCAGTTGGGACCGTATATCAAGTGATCCTCATTCAAAAATTTTTCTTGTATCTGGCAAAAAACCAATAGTTTTTTGTTATAGTGTGCCTGCTATGGTCAGTCGCTATCTTGTTTAATTATAATACCAAAAATCCCAAACATAAATACATTGCATTTGTAATTTTAAAATTTTTATAATATGAATTACGAAATTAATATTCGAAAAAAATATGAATTGCAAAGTACAATTTTTTTGACAAATTTATATTTATTATGTCCTGTTTTATGCAAATTCTCAGTTTCAAATTTTTCTTCCATATTGTTTTTGAATTATGAATAAATAACTTCAAAATGATGGTTTAATTGGCCGCCTATGATGTCCAGAAAAGCATAATTTGAAAAATAATATACATGGTGGTCATAAAAAACTTTGCCGATATATGGCACTCTAGCGGCCGGTCCGTTCAACCGATCGAGATGAGATTTCAGATGTAGTTATTCACAGGTATGAGCTCGAGATTCTGTGAACGGCAACAAATTGACGCTCACGGTTACGGTTATAGGCACAGAAACTCGAAATTTTTGAATGATAACGCCCATCTTTTTTTCGTCGCAAAAAGCGAAGCGCATGTGAAAACCCTAAAGAGCGTTGTAACGGTACGTGTACCGCAATAAAAGGACGCGTTATGCACGCACAAAAAGCAGCTCTGCGAACGGAAAAAAAAAAAAAAAAAAAAAAAAAAAAAAAAAAAAAAAAACGATCGGGGCGCACGAAGGAAATTTGCATATGACAGAGGCAAGACACCAATCACAGAACGCCGTTCGCCAAATATTCAGCGTAGAAAATGGATGAAAAGCGGGTTGGGAAATGTTAGTACTTCAGTCGGGAGCTCGCACAGGCCGACGAAATGACTCTGCCAGCGAAAGTTCATGGTGAATTGGTAAAACTCTATTATCAAAATGGAATGAATGCCGCCGAAACCTTGCTTGCTTACCGTCGAAACCATCGCCAAATACCTGGACCATATAGCCCGCAAGCTCTTCGTGATTTAGTAAAGAATTTCGATGGCTGCACCTGTGATAGACCGCGATCCAGACGACCGACTGTTCCTGAGGATACTGTCATGGAAGTGCATCACATAGTGACTTCAGGACACATGTAAACTCCAAGAGATGCAGCTCGTGTATTGGATATACCGAAATCAACGGTCCTAAAGCTACTGCAGTCTGTAATGCGCATGTTTCCATACCGGTACCAGCGCGTTCAGATGTTGGACGTGAGGGACCATCAACAACGTTATCACTTTGTAAATGAATTTCGTATCCAATATGATGGCAATAACGACTGGCCTCTTCGCATATTATGGACGGACGAGGCACATTTCACCTTAACTGGCAATTTCAACAACAAAAATTGTGTGTACTGGGCAGACATGAATCCGCACGTTGTGGCACCTGTACCTTTATACGACGTCAAAGTTACTGTGTAGTGCGGCATTGCAGGCACAATTGTTCTCGAGCCGTACTTCTTTGAGGAAGCGACACCAACGGGATTTGTAACTTGCTCTATGACAGGCTCCCGCTATACAGCCATGCTGCAAACTTACATCATACCAGAATTACTGCAGCGAAATGCACTGAATGACATCCTTTGGATGCAAGATGGTGCACCTCCACAAATAGCGATGTCTGTTTGCAAGGTCCTGGAACAGCATTTTGGCGACCGTGTCATCTCACGCCATTTTCCATTTCCATGGCTTCCGTGATCCCGCAACCTCACTCCTATGGATTTCTGGTTCAGGGGATATCTCGAATCCAGATTGTACATGTACAATCGGCTAACTTTGCTGGATTTGAAAGACTCTATCAAACATGAGATTGCAAACATCCCTCATGCTATGTTACGTTCTGCTGTATTGTTCACAGTTGCCCACATGCAATGTGTAATTGTCTGTGATGGCACCCATGTGGAAAATGTGTAATCCAAATACAAGGTTCCTTTTCTCCAATCTGTGTTGAAATCAGTGATTGGTGTATTGACTCTCTGTTATATGCAAATTTCCTCCGACACGTGTCTTTTTTTTTTTTTTTTTTTTTTATTTTGACCGTTCGCAGAGCTGTTTTTTGTGCGAGCACAACGCGTTCGTTTCTTGCGATACACGTACCGTTCCAACGATATTCAGGGTTTTCGCATGCGCTGAACATTTTGCGACGAAAAAATATGGGCGTTGCCATTGGAAAATTTCGAGTTTCTGTATCTATAACCGTAACCGTGAGCACCACTATCTTGCCGTTCACAGAATCCCAGGCTCATACTTCTGGATAACTATATCTGATATCTCACCTCGATCGGTTGAACGGACCGGCCGAGTTCCATATATCGGCAAAGTTTTTTTTTATGTCCACCCTGTATTTTACTCATTTTATTGAAACATTTGGATTGGCAGTAGTCGAAACACATTAAGCGAGCGAGATGTTTGTATTAGCAAAAAATAATACATTAATAGAAGTGACATAGTCACTCTGTAGCATTTCAACAATCGAGTACTGAAGTTCAATTTGGATACAGCCCCTATAATATGCAAATTTTAAAATAATTAATTTCTTGGAAACTAATAATACGAATTTCCTAAAAAATTGGTTTTAGGCTAATTGAAGGGCGTAGTGTATAATCTATTTATTTTGTCAAACTCGGGTATTGCTATATAAAAAGCAAATTTTCGGTTCGTTTTGATATGTAGACGGCCCCCTAAGCAAATTTTATATATATCATTTAAAAGTAGACTTTATTTCCAATCGTATGATACCGGTAACTTTCTTCTAAAATAATTTGTTGCAGAGTTAGTAGGGGGTGTGTGCTTTTTTTCCACAACAGTACAGTTAACAATGCTTAACTATACAAAAATATCAAGAAGGCAGAAAACATTTATCTTTTATAATGAAAAGAAATATACAAGGAAAAATTTCCTATGAAAAAAATCATTTTTCATAAAATGCCACGCAGGGAAAAAAGCTTTGTTGGTTGAACTAAATTCTTATTAGATCATATTTAAACGAAATATTTTATTCAGCCGAAAATATTTTGTTTTATCAACAAATCAAAAGACAAAGTATTACTGAAACATTATGAAATTTCTCTGTTCAACAAAATTTTCCGCTTAAATATGCATGTTAAAAGCTTTAGATCAAAGTTAAAATATTCAATGATGCAGAGTAGTTAGATGAACCACGGTATCGTTTTCTTAATTTAAAAAAATCTTTTTCATGCTTCAACTTCGAAAATGATTTCAAATTTCGACTCCTAAAGGAGTTGTTCAATAGCCAATTAGAACAAATAGTTTTATGAACATAAGGATAATCGCCTGCTTGTTTCGCGATTAGAACACGCTCTACATGGCAAGTGATGTCAAGTTCGGATGCCGGTTCAGACTTTGGCAAATTTGGGATTTTTTTTTTTCTTTGAGACAATAGGCAAGACTTATGAGCATTATATTTTTTCACAAAAGTTTATTAATCTTTTAAGAATTGAATAATATTTATATATATATATATAAAAAGAAAATCAAGATGGCGTCCAGTATGGCGGTCTGAGGAATCCCGGATTTGAAAAACACGGCAGATCAGTGTAGGCACCAGCTTATTCAAAACATGATCTGAAATCAGAAATACATTTCTTTATATTCGTTAACCATATTTTTTGTCCAATAAACCTAAAATAAACGGTCAAGTGCGAGTATTACTCGCGCACATAGGGTTCCGTAGAATAAATATATGGATTTGTAATTGTATTAAAAAAAACCGTTTCTAAAAGAATACTAACACTTTGTAAAAAAAAAAAAACAACAAAACTATACAACGTAGGGTTGGGTATAACTGTATACACTAGAAAAGTGTAAATATATACCATTAAAGGTCAAAGAGATAAGGAATCTAAATAACATCAAATATAGCTATTCTGTATAACTCATTTTTTAATATTATCCTAATCTGTTTATGAGGAGCTTAATTCGGTACTGACAATAAAAGCAGTGCATATTTAAACTTCATTTGGCATTTCATCAAACTAAATTCAGTGTAGTAATAAACCTTCATTCTACAGTGTAGCTAAAACAAAACCTTTGTTCAAAGTTTAAATTTGGCATTGTGCGAAGCGCGCATCGAAAGGAGGTTGCAAAGTTGCAACGCCGCATCTGTCCCTGCCGCGTTTTCCCAGATAGATTTGTAATAAACATTTAAAGTCACTCGAGGCATATTGAGAGATCCACTCAATGCAAAGTAGTCGCGAATGACATAGTATTTATGCGATTCATTCTAATTAAGTGGTCTCAGGACTCTTAAAGCTTCAAAATATTAGAAATTTAAATTTTTTTAGATGTTAAACTCCTATTTTTTTGAACATTTTCATATAATTGTTTCCTTGAAATTCCTATTAGAATAGAAGTTTTAGCTTTTAGAATTATACCCGCTGAATAGCTCAAGAGGCGTTTCCGAAACTATGAACTCATTTTTCTCCAAATGACGTTTTTGGGCATAACGCGCAGGATACCTCAAAAACTTCTGATATTTTTTCATGAAAATTTCAAAACATATATTTCATGTTAGTCTGTATAAACTGAACCTAAAATTTCCGTTTTATTGTTCAAAACAATATTTTTTAGGTCATTATACTGTTGAAATTTTCAAAATTTTGTTTTAGCTAAATACAACTTTGCATTAAAAATATAAAAAAGCTTTAAATACAAATTTATTTAAATTCTGGGTAATTATTACAATCTGAAGTATAAGTAGGCATCAAAATTTTCATTCTAGTGCAATATTTATTTTGTAATCCTGCGCGGAAGCTGTTATGTCATTTTTCTGCTAAACAAATGTCTAACAGTTTCGAGTCCCCTATAAATACTAATTCTGCATCTTGGAATTTTTTAAATACATTCAATGAAAGAACATACTTATATCTTTCATCCAAATAAAAACTGTGTTCTAAAATCATATACATTTTAAGACATTAAATTTTGAAAATGGTCTTTTTTTTTTTTCATTTTTTCCAATTTTAAGAATTCTGAGACCCCTTAAATTAGTCTGTTTTAACAGTTTGACGATTATTGCTTTTATACTGCTACTGGACATTACATTACTCATATACAGGGTGCAATATGTTATCTATCGCCGACCTTTAATTTCTCAACCGTTGGTCGTTGACAGATAGTTCCAATTACAAAAATGCTTCAAATGAGATAAATATTCATGTTGTGGCATTAATTAAAGTAAAAAATCAGTTTTATAAAAATTACGAAATCTAACTTTTTATACGGCCCCCAGTCCCTATAGTTATATTTAGTAAAAGTTTACTCATATTATAACAGATATAACACAAAAAGTTTGACACCTGTGCTACAAAAATTGACACAGTTATTAAATTTTAAAGTTTGAGATTTTTTCACACGAGTTTGTCCTTCAATGAGGGATCAGTTAAAAGATGAATTAAAGCAATTCGAGATCAAAATCAGGGTGCAATGTCCTTTTTATGGCGAAACCACCTTTAGCCGTTATCGCCAAATTGGGGTATCACCAAAGAGGGTTATTTCATTTAAAAATTTGAGCTGACTTTTAGGGGTCGTATACAAAGCGAAGAATGAAATATTGAAATTAAACAAATAAATATCAATTTACTATGATATCAGAAAACGATCTACTATAAAAAATGAATACATCAAACGCCGGAATCTACTAGAGATACTGTTCGAAGTGTTATTTAATATTTTTATGGGTCGACAACATTCAAACGTCAATGTAGGTAGAATCGGCAACCGGAAAATGAAACATACTCACTAAGGACTACATAATCAGCAGCGGAATGCAATCGACCAGCCAAGTGATAACGAGCATGAAAACTGGGATTATGCAAATTACAATAGTACTGCAGCTCCACACGTTCGGGATAAAACACAAGCCTTCCTGCAGTGGACATGCTATAGCCAGCGCTGAGATAGTGATGGCAAGCTACGCATACATGCAATATGCCAGAATGACACTTATGATTTGGGTATCACCAAAGAGGGTTATTTCATTTAAAAATTTGAGCTGACTTTTAGGGGTCGTATACAAAGCGAAGAATGAAATATTGAAATTAAACAGAAAAATAAATATCAATTTATTAGAATGTCAGAAAACGGTCTACTATAAAAAATGAATACATCAAACGCCGGAATCTGCTAGAGATACTGCTCAAAGTGTTCTTCATTGGTGGCAATGCCCAATTGAATGCATGACAGTACTGAGTACTGGACACGTTAGAGCATAACAGGTGTGCAATCTGTGCGACAATCAAGGATGATGCGCTGCTTCAGAGAAACCATAGAACTGGTCTCCGTCACATAGACCTATGCCTTGATGTAACCCCAGAGGTAGAAGTCCATGGGAGTCAAGTCCGCCGAACGCGGTGGCCACTCTATCGGACCACCATATCCAAAGTTCTGTTGATCGAATTCTGTGGCCAGATACGCCCGGACGTTTGATGTTTTATGCAGAGAGGGCCCCATCATGTTGAAACCACACCCGGTATGCGTGTCGGAGAGGCAGCTCTTCATACCAGTCAGGTACCGTGTTTTGTAGCAGATGCACGTAACGATCACCCGTTAAGGTCCCATCGTAGAAGATGGGTCCTACAATATGGGTTCTCCATATGCCGCGTAACACGTGTCGTACTGTACGGGCGATGTGGAGGTTTTCCAGAGACCAGTAATGCACATTGTGCACGTTCACAATGCCACCCCGTATAAACATTGACTCATCTGTCCACAGAATATCACAAAGGAACGACGGATTTTATCCTGAGGTGTTGAGCATGAAATTACAATAATCAAATCGCCGTGCGTGGTCACACAGCATCAATGCTTGCACTAGTGTCGGATTTTATGAATGCGCATCATGTGCATGTAACAAATGCCAGACATGCTGTCCACGTGCTTCGCTTATTTCCGCCGTGCTCAGTTGTGTAATTAAAAAGGCGAATGCCAGCACCTCCTCCGGTGTCACTCGAAGATTACACCTGGCCCGTCTACTTGTGCTGAGTCGTGGTGAAACAGAGCTGGTCTTTCTAAGATAGTGCAATGCATCAGTTATAGTTTCATGCGTTGGATGTAGAATCCTTAGGGAAACGTTCTGAATAAACACTAGCAGCCTCTCTGGCATTCTTTTGACATTCACCACAAATAAGTGTCATTTTGGCATATTGCATGTATGCGTAGCTTGGCATCACTATCTCAGCGCTGGCTAGCATGTCCACTACTAGAAGGCTCGTGTTTTATCCCGAATGTGCGGAGCTTCAGTACAATTATAATTTGCATAATCCCAGTTTTCATGCTCGTTATCGCTCGGCTGGTCGTTTGCATTCCGCTGTCGATTATGTAGTCCTTAGTGAGTATGTTTTATTTTCCGGTTGTCGATTCTACCTACGTTGACGTTTGAATGTTGTTCGTCCCATAAAAATATTAAATAACACTTCGAACAGTATCTCTAGTAGATTCCGGCGTTTGATGTATTCATTTTTTATAACAGATCGTTTTCTGATATCATAGTAAATTGATATTTATTTGTTTAATTTCAATATTTCATTCTTCGCTTTGTATACGACCCCTAAAAGTCAGCTCAAATTTATGAAATAACCCTCTTTAGTGATACCCAAATTTGGCGATAACGGCTAAAGGTGGTTTTGCCGTAAAAAAGACATTGCACCCTGATTTTTATCTCGAATTGCTTTAATTCATCTTTTAACCGATCCCTCATTGAAAGACAAAATCGTGTGAAAAAATCTCAAACTTTAAAATTTAATAACTGTGTCAATTTTTGTAGCACAGGTGCCAAACTTTTTGTGTTATATCTGTTATAATATGTGTAAACTTTTACTAAATATAACTATAGTGACTGGAGGGCCACATAAAATGTTAGAATTCGTAATTTTTATAAAATTGATTTTTTACTTTAAATAATACCACAACATGAATATTTATCTCATTTGAAGCATTTTTGTAATTGGAACTATATATCTACGACCAACGGTTGAGAAATTAAAGGTCGGCGATAGATAACATATTGCACCCTGTATATCATTAAAAATTGTTAAGTAGGCATAGATTACGCCACCCCTGTCACTATGTATGTCTAAACTCTCCGTATCTTTAAGGATTAATATATCGGCTAATTACTGACAATTTTTTTCGAAAATCATTTTCCACAATGCTTTTATACTTCTGCTACGATAGGCACCTCCAGAGCTGCTCAACACTTTTGCTCAATGCCCGTAAATCGAAATTTGTGTGTAACAGAAAAATGCGATTTTCTCAAAAACTATGTGACCTAGGGTAATCGCTATAATTTTCCTTCAAAGTTTAAATTATCTTCTACTACTTCTAATTTTTTTCATAATTTTAGTTTCAGTAGATTCGGAATTAGATGGGGAGGGGGAACATATTTTTGCGCTACATTTTCGACGATATCTTTGAAAATATAATACCTAATATTGAAAGAAATGATATTTTTGAGTTCAGCGTTACGAAAGCTTCCACAAGATACACAACACAATATATAAAGAAAATAATTTTTTTTAAGTAGCTTAATTAGTCCTTCTACAGTTTTACTAAATATATTTATGAATGTTTAATAATCTGAAAATATTTGGGTCAATTGTCTTTATTACTTCCCCGAGTTTGAGCTTTCCACGATCCATAGTTTAGCAGTAAAATGGCTGTGACAGACAGACAGACATAGGAGTTATTTTATAATGGTTCCGTTTTTACTTTTTAAGTACGGAACCCTAAAAATGACAAAATGTAGGATATTAATTTTGCTTTAGACCAATTTTTTTGGCCTTTGACCTGTTGTAAAATATATTTAATATGCACATGGACAATTTTAACATATTATAGGTTCATTCCATGGCATAAAGTGTTTACTTTGGTTTGAAAAAAATCCAAGTCAATTAGTTCAACGGTTGAATCGCTAGAACCTATGCAGATTTGAAAAATAAGGTTTCTTACAAAAAATGGTTTAAAGTTTTCGTGAACTTTCAAACCCATAAAATTTTTGTCATTCGTCCGTTTTACACAAAAATTATTTTTTAGGCTGCCGAATGCGAATTAGAGGTCATATTTTCAAAATTCAAAAGAGGCAACTTTCTACCAAGCCATTCCTTTCCGGGCAGAATGCCAGTACATTAGACAGGCTGTAGCAACGTCAATAACGAATGAATTAAAACCTCGTTTAACCCTTTCAAGCGCAGTGATCCCACGGCGGGACCACCTAATTTTAATTCCAAACTTACAGGCGGCACCAAGAATATTTTAATAAAATTTTGCTTTTATAATGAAAGCTTTAAAAAACGAGTTTTTACTTTCTAAGAAATTCGTTTGTAAATTCTGGTGTCAGTCAATCATTTCATCATTTTACGAACAAAATTCTTCTGTAGCGGAAAGTGTTAATGGCACATTCTACACACTTATACTATTCAGTATGCCTACTAAAGTTCCTTGCCACCCTCTTAACTTCGGAACAGATATGGTGTCTGGGTATAGTAAAGCAGCCATGCGCTACTGAATGAAATCTCCTACGGCGCCACCTGGTGGAAAACTGCGGAGTTAGCATTCTTATCTCGAAAACGGAAAAATATAGGAAAAAAAGGGATTTACAAAGTTGTAGAGCATCATCAATTTAGTACGAAAAGATACCTTGTGGACATTAATGAGAAGAATAGAATGATTAAAACGCGCATTTGTTTTCGTGATTCCCTACACTGCGGCAAAACAATCTTAGAAAGAGAAAAAGGAACTAGTTATAACAATATACCTTTATTTGAGATGTTCAAACTTCTCACCGTCAGGTGCATGCACATTTGGATGCACATTTGTCCGAAAGATAATCATTTCTCCTTCCGTTCAAGTTTCGTGACGTCACAGTGTAGGAAATCGCGAAAAAACAAATGCGCATTTTAACCGTTTTATTCTTCGCATTACTGTCCACAAGGTGTTTTTTCGCACTAAATCGACGATGCTCTCTAATTTGTAAATCACTTTTTTTCCATATATCTTTTCGGTTTCGAGATAGGAATGCTAACTCCGCAGTTTTCCATCAGGTGGCGCCGTAGGCGATTTTATTCAGTAGCGCATGGCTATTTTACTATCCCTAGACACCACTTTTATGAATATAGCAGCAGCTGTTCCGAAGTTAAGAGAGTAGCAAAAAACTTTAGTGGGCATACTGTATATTTCATAAAAAGCAAAAAAGAAAATCGATTTAAAAAAATTATTCGATAATGTGACCTTAATTACAGTGCATTGATTGTATATTACTTGATTACTTAACAGCTTTGTGGGTCAAAATTTTACCAGTTTATTCTTAAGTATTTAACCAAATATCAAACTGAGAGAAATTTAAATGAACAGACGAATCTTAATTAACTAAAATTAACAACATCTGCAAAAATATGCTTTTTTAAAATCCCTTTGTATGCGATCAATAAGGGGGTGACATGGCAGCAGTTGCGATATCGCATGTACTAAAATTGGCTGACACTGATGTGCCTTTTTTCTTGAGAACTATTGAAGCGATTTCAAAACTTTAACACCTTCAAACTGATGGGTAAAAAAATCACACGAGTAGTTGTTTTTCTGACTGACTGAAAATGTGTCCAGGCCAGGATTCGATAGTAGAACCTTTGACTTTAATTGCCAGTTCTCTACAGACCACTTACTTTGTACAATCTACTGTCATATTTTAACGTCTGGAATAAAATCAAGTACTGTTCCGATTCGGATGTTGTTCGAGCTACAAAAGATGCATACGTTGAAATGTACTAGTAGATTGTACAAACAAATACAGTGTGTGACTGCTTTATCTCGCATTTTTTATGCTATATTTGCATCTTTGACAATGAAGCACCATCAATGGACAATTTTTGGAACTATGTTTTAAAAATGTTTTAAATAAAACATTTGATTATGACACGAATTTAGTTTGTCTAATTAGTTTTTCTTTTATATGGTTTTAAAAGTGTATCAAAGACTTTTGGCCCATCCTGTATAAAGCTGAAATAAGTAATCATGATGAAGTTTATAAATTTTCTATACCGTAAATTTGAAGCTAGTTCAAACTTTCGCCTTCATATGGTGCTTCACTGCCTCTATTTGTAAGAATTCTCAAACATATAAATCGAAATCAAAGACCTGTAATTTTCACTCGACATTCTATTTAGCTGTTGAAATTCAGGTCCTTCGAAGAGAAAGAGCGAATCCCGAAATTGGGTTGTTGGAAAATCAAGCTCAAAGTTTTGCAAGTAGTATTATAGAATATGGTACTACTCACTTTAGCTTGACACTGTGAGAATACTATGGGCGAACCAGGACAAAGCGACTCACCTACACTTTTAATTCAAAAGAACGAATTATTAACTCAACAAAAGAACGAAAAGTTTTACGCGTGTTTTTGTTCTTTCTGAGTATCTGTTTTATCAAAAAGAGACATTTTCCACAAAAAAACTGGTTTTCCAAATTACCCTTTTAGGAGTAGCATCCCAGGACCGCTCATTTCAGAGCGGAACAGGAAAATATCTCTAAAAGAGCGGTTTAAGAAGCTTCCCTATTGGTTGAAATACTGTAACGAGATATTAAGTTTGGCAGAGGGAGAACCGAGAACCGTTTTTAAAAGGGAGTCGCTTGTTTGCTTCAAGCGTCAAAGCTTAGCGTTACCTACGCGATTAAAACAATATTACAATTATAATTTGATTGATTTAAAAATGGTATGGAATAAGATAGATGGATTATGCCCACGAAAGCAGGGGGGAGGGCAATCATAACAAAGAACTGAATAAATTTCGTTTTCGTTTCCCAGCTAAAACCAAGATGGCTACCGGCGATTCTAGGATTTTACTAATACTGAAAATTCTAAGGTAAAGTACGTTGTTTTACTTCATCTTTCTTGTAATTCCTTCGCCATTCATTGTTGTATTTTCACATTGCATATATGTTTTTTTTGCGTTATTTAATGTTATTACTTTTAAACAGGAAACATGAATTTCTTAGATTACCTTTTTTTCTTTTTTTAATGCATCTGTTCCGTAATTTTTATAATAAAAAATGGGCTTAGACATGTAGTTTTCTCGTATTCAAATTGTGTAAAATTACGCTAATTGGTATTTACATTATTAAACATATATCATTTTGTGCTTATATTATTGATTATTAATATACTACTATGCTCATGACATTCAGAAATATTTGCGGAACACAACAAATGATAATGAAAATAAATTATTATTAATTTATGTTCTATTTTTTTTAAATGTTTCAGTAAGTACAAGTATTTAATAAATTATGTTCACTTAGATAGTTGTACACATCTGCACTTTATTTATTATTTTTTTTAATTGACACAGTGTTATGTAAATAGTACGAAATGTAAAAAAAGTATCATAAAATAATAGATTAGTAAAATAAAAATTATTTTATTTTATGACACAACTAGCTTGACTTTTTTTTTTAATTGTCATTTTGTGCTTTTTTTTAAATACTCCGCTCTGTTCATATTCAAAAGTTTAACAAAACAAAAAAGCCTGCAGTTATGTAACACATGAATTCTATGTTCTATAATTATTTATATGTGCCATAAGCAAAATATATTAAGAAGATATAATAACATCAGAAATAATTAAAGAAATCCACATTTCCGGATTAAAACTAATAACGTTAAAATTATATATACAATGTGAAAATATCAAAAAGAAAAAAAAATCATAATAAGAAAGATAAAAAAAGCGCACTTCAGAATATTGACAAGGTAAAAAATCTTGTCTTGGTTTGGCACGAAGCAGCTTTTATTATTATTACTAGAAAGATAGCCCGTCAAAAATGACGGAATATGAGACATAAAGATTTATACAACACATGTGCAAGAATTTGAGTTTTTCTCGCTTGTTCCGCAGTGATAGATGAAAATAACAGATTTTAAAAACAAAACTCATTTATGAAAATTTCTTCTATTCTTTTGCATATGGATTAAAATAAAACAAAATGGAGTTTTAAAAATAATACATTTTGCAAAATGTTAAAAAACAAAATTAGAGAACTAATTTCTGAAAATAAGAGGGAAATAAGTTATTTTGCCTATTAAATTTGACAAAAAATGGGTTTAAAAATGACTTGTCAATAAGGAGTGCAGTCACTCGTTTTGCCTATTAATTTAGTCGAAAAAAGAGCGAAAACAGCTTATCAAAAAGGAATGAAAATAACCACTCCGCAAGATGGATGAAATTCACTCCTATAGGATAAGTGCATTTTCAATACTGGAAAGGAGTGAAAATACACTCAGTCGGAGTTAAAATCGCTGAATATTTTAAGAGAGTACTTGTTGCCTACATCTATCTGACTTGGAAAAAAACAAAAGAAAAAATAAATAAAAAAATCGATTTTTTGGGATTTGCCCTTTTTCATCCAAGGTCCTGAATTGAAATGAGTAAAAAGATTTGTGTCTTGAAGTTAATTTGAGCATTCTTATAAATGGGGATAGTGCAATACTCTCTACATGGAGTCCCCCAAAAACCACTAAAGGGAATTTAAATAATCCATACACTAGTACGATAAGCTCAAAAGCCTTTTGTCTGTTATGTAAACGGCTAAATCGGCGTAGCGAACGGAATCAGAATTATTTCGAAAAACGTGCATGCGTGTGTACGTTAACATGGTACTTTTCACCGGAAGAGTGTTTTTACATTACTGAAGCTATTTTTCTAACAAGAAATCGTTCAAAGAAGTAAGACGATTGTTTAGTGAGAAAGTATCCGATGCAGCAATTAACTGAATTATGCTACGATTCCGTAAAGATCGTACAATAATCTGTTATGCTGAAACGAGTCTTCGTGAGCACGATTAATTATACACATTTGAGTCTAGAAGTTAGAGAAGGACAATTATAACATCTATTGTAATTTAGAACAAATAAATACGTTTTTGGAATTTCTTTGTAGTTCTTCCAAAATTTAACAGCCTTTTTTTGTGTGTGTGCAAGTGTCTGTGTGGGGGAAGGAGACCCTGTATTAACTAATATTTGAAAATTACGCTTTAAATTATTCAATGCAAAATTTAAGATTTGCCTTATAAACGTGTCAGTTGTTCACTCTTCACATCGATACAAATATTACTAAGGAGAAATGTTCGTTTGCAAGAGGTAATATCTAGATCTACTGAACCCGGCATAATAATGGTGATAGTTTCTGTTTATACGTAGGCTATTTTTTTATCTCCGTGCTCTTGCCCCAGAGGGAACGCAAGAGCGAAAAATATTCTAAAATTACTATTTCACTGAAATTGTTAGACTAGAAACTTGAAATTTAACAAGATGGTTATCTTTAACCTCTTCGGTCCCTGGGTCCCCATACGGGGACCTCTGTTATTTTCCTTATAAAAACTAAAATGCCCGATTTTTTTACGTTTTCACATCACTTCTTAATAGCTGACTGTTTTGTGCGTTTAAAGCAAACAAATAAATGGTAGCATTTAAGCTGATTCCCACATAAAATAAATGTTATTTTCATCTGAGTTTGCAAAATGCCTAAAAATGCCCAAAATATAGTATGACCGAGAAAATGAGAAATTTTCATAAGCAATTTAACTTAAATCTTTTTCGATAAAAAAATTTGAGGATTTGTAGATTATTTTCTTGCTTAAAGCTCTTAAATTTGTGATTGCGTTAATTTTAGTTAATGGTTATTAAATTGATGCTTTTAAGAGGTTTGTAGTTTTAGATCCATATTTTTCAACTTCAATTACTACGCGCCTAAAGGATCGCTTTACAAAAAGGATATTTTTTCTGTCATTTACGATGTCATTTTGTTTGGAAAAAACCCCAATGAATTAGCATTTGTAATATTATTTTAGCTTCGGAACTGAAGAGGTTAAGACGTAAATGCTCGCTAAGGACTTTTTTTTTAATCAAAATTTTAAAGGGAGAATTGAACAGAAAACGTTCAAAAATTACGATTTCACTGAAACTACCAAACTAAAGTTGTTTCGCAAATCTAAAGTGATTTCGCCCTAACATAGTTAAGGGGTCTCAGGACAATTAAAATTGGAAAAAATAAAAGAAAAGTCTATTTTCAATCTTTAATATCTTAAAATGTATATGATTTTAAAGCACAACTTTTATTGGGATGAAAGATATATATGTTCTTTCATTCCGTGTATTTAAAAAAATTGTAAGATGCAGAGTTAGCATTTATAGGGGGCTCCAAATTATCAGACATTTGACGATCAGAAAGATGATATAACAGCGTATGAGCAGGATTACAAAATAAATATTGCAAATAGAATGAAAAATTTTGGTGGCTACTTACACTTCAGACTGTAATAATTACCCTGAACCTAAATAAATTTGTATTTAAAGCATTTTTATATTTTTAATACAAAGTTGTATTTAGTTAATACTAATTTTTGAAAGTTTTAACAGTATAATCACCTAAAAAAAATATTTTTTAAACACTAAAAAGGAAATTTTAGGTTCAGTTTATACAGACTAACATCATGAAACATATTTTGAAAATTTCACGAAAAAATATTCAGAAGTTTTTGCTATATCCTGCGCGTTATGCCCAAAAACGTCATTTGGAGAAAAGTGACTTCAAAGTTTCGGAAACGTCGCTTCAGCTATTGAGCGGGTATAAATCTAAAAGCCGTAACTTCTGTTCTAGGGAATTTCAAGGAAACAATTATATCAAAATGTTCGGAAAAAGTACGAGTTTACCATCTAAAAAAAATTAAAATTTCGAAAATTTTCAAGCTTTAAGAGTTTTGAGGCCTCTTAAGAAAATTATCTTATTCCGAAACTATGAAATCAAATAGCTTTTTGCCATTTTTCGATAAACGCAAAGGATTTCGCTAACAAGTTATCAAATTTGACGTTCTGAACAGATGTTCGGAATGCGACAGTCTGAAGAAAGTCGTCCTCATGATACAACAATCTCTCATATACAACATCTCTCACTTAAAATGCATTACATTTATCGATAAATGAAAAACTCTATTCTATTCCAAATAACTTCTGCAGCAATGCCTGATATAATGTCATGTCTTTATGTTTAAAAATGCGTCTATAAATATGTCAGAAAGTTTATCGTTATTGAGCGGGAAATAACACTTTTTTTTTTAAAGAATCGTCTTAAGGCTGTTCTCAAATCCAAAAGGGCAACTTCATGGCACAAGTTTAAATTTATTTTTGTTCGGAAATGCATGAAAATAGAAGGTGTTCAGAAACTATGTAATCGAACTGTGTTTTCCGTTTTTTTTCTGCAAACGCAATAGATGTTTCAGAAAATAGTGCCAAAGTGGGCGTTTTGAACCAAATTTCCGCGCGAAAGAAGAATAAACCCTCAAGGAAGGGTGAAAAACGTCTTTGTCATGTGATCAAAATCGCTTATAACTCTATAGGTAATTTATTTATCAAAAAATGGATAACACAGTTCAATTCCAAATAGCTTCCATTTTTATGTCTTTCCGTTAAAAAATGAATTTGTAAATGTGTCAAAACTTTTTGCGCTTGCTGATCAGAACAGTTGAAAACAGCCTTAAACATAGATTACACTTTATCCCTTTATCATTTCTTCTCAGTGGCCTCCAAGAGAGAAAAATCTTCGAAAACTGCGATTGCTACAAATTTGTTAGGGCCAGAAAATTGAAATTTGAGTGGTTATTTTTAAGACGTAAAAGCTCGGTGAGAACTTTCCCCCTTCCCCAAGAAAACGAAATTTGAAAGGATGAAATGAATGGATTTTTTTAAAATCATGATTACTTTGTAATTATAGAACCTAGGGTGAAACCCCCAGTAACTGACATACCTTAGGGATTCTTTCTTGTTCAAATCACTATTACAATGTTTTAAATCTATTTTATAGTCATCTTTGTTTTTGAAAGTATAGCAGAGATACATTAAAAAATTATTGTTGACAAAATTTAGAAAAATTATACTTTTTATTACAAAAAATTACTTTTTTCCATTAAGATGCTCTATAACTCCAGTAACTGAACCTTCTCTATTTTGAAAAACCATAACTGACACATGTGTTATAACAGAACCCTCCGACTGTCTTGGAAAAGGGCAAAATTGTAATGTTGTTTTCTCTGCATTTTGTTTTAAATGCTAAAAAAAAAATGATTCTTTGAACATTTTATAAAAAAACTTAATAAACAATATGAATGCAATCCTTGGAAGTATTAGTCATTGTTCAATGTGTTAAAAATACATGAAATCAATAGAATTATATTACTTTAAAAATTGCATGTATTGCAGTGAAACCTGGAGCTTAGTGAACGTATTAACACGGGCTTGTCAGTGAGGGGGTTAAGAGGCTACTTCAGTGAAGTGAAAACACCCGTTCGCTAATGCTAATCCTATGAAAGATATTTATAAAGATATCTCGGTTGCATTTCAATATTTTTAAATGATTTTTTTTTTTTTTTTTTTTTTTTTCTGCATTGGATAGCTCTGATCGATTTGTACAAGGGCCGTTTTTTACATTTTCGATTTTAATTGCACATTTTAGGTAGATTTCGTAAGAAATACTACCTATTGCAGTGGTTACCATGGTGCGACTTTTGAAAAATTCCTTCATAACTTTCATTATATGACCCCAGGAACCCAAAACTACCCCCACTTAAAAAGTTTATATATATATATATAAGTATGTATGTATGTACTAAATTTTGTCCTCACGATAAAAGTCGCAATTATGCACGGATCGTCTTCAAACTCGCCAACAACTTTGAGATGGCTGATATCTCGACGGGGATTGAAAATGGGAAAATTCGGCCCAAGGGAATGGAAATGGGGAGGGTTAAAAATTTTGAATGCCGTCTTAACATGATTCTGATAAAACCAACTCTTTTACAACAATGACAGGAAAAGATAAATATTTTTCGTTATAGCAGCTGCCAACAATTAAACAAAAGCAATAAAATTCTCACCACAACAATTGCTTTTCTATTGCAAGAATTTCACGTGAAAATTAAATAAAATAAACAGTTTGATGAATTGAAAACAAATTGAATATTACGTCATAAGTTTTCTAGAGCAAGATTTCCGCATGAAAACTCAAAATGAAATAAATAATTACACGAATTAAAAAAAAATCAAAATATTGCGTCATATTAGAAATATAATGGACCTCAGCAGGTGAATATGTAACGTCATGTGAGTTTGAAGAAACGTGTTAAAACATGATAAAAACCCGACTATGGAAATATTAACATATTTTAACACTTTGATGTTCTCTGAATTTGCTTTAGCCATTTTTAAACCTATTCCATATACATGCGTGTGTGTATTCGTGTATATTACAATTTTTACAAAATGTTTAGCTGCCTAGAGCTCATTATTAGTGAAGGAACTGGGTTTATCTGTAATATTGTTTTAAGTTTTGTTGGTGAATTTAGCACTTAACTTCGAAATCTACCTCCGCCTGTAGGCCCGAGCCGGCAGGGATTTTTTAAAAATGAGGATGCTTTTAGTTTCGAAATCTGTCCCGAAAATGAAAGTGTCCTCATTAAAAATATTTGCAATCAAAACCGAAAAAGTAAAACGCGGCATTTGTACAGATCGATCTCAGCTATCCAATGAAAAAAAAAATCATTTAAAAATATTAAAATGCAACCGAGATATCGATATACATTTCTTATATAGGATTAACATTAAAGAACGGGTCTTTTCACGTGACTGAAGTAGCGTCTTAAAAGAACAGTTTTATCAATTTCTTCAGGCTTGTGTCTCACCTGTGGCGCAATTGGTTAGCGCACGGTACTTATAGAACAGTACCCGTAAGGTATGCCGGGGTTGTGAGTTCGAACCTCACCACGGGAAGTTTTTATTTTAATAATTAAATTATCTGCTTCGCAAATTACCAACATTGCAGCGTGTGGAATGACTGCCATCCAAGTTCCAAAGAAGATGGATTGTCGTAGAAAGTCAGTTTAAAAAATATATTAATATTTACAGAGAAACAGAAAACTTTTAAAGCAATCTCAAAACACGAAAAAGAATATAGAATCGTACGATTTTTTTAATAGTAGGGGAAGGCGGCCTAAAATGATCCTAGTGGGCAAAACGATCCACATAGGTTTTCTTCCAGACAGGTCGCACTATCTACACGATAACACATAAACTAGTTGTGCCAAGTGAACAAGAAGCAATGGTGGTATTCAAGCGATCGCAGTATTACATGTCTGAATAGAATTCTTTGAAAAAGTGGTTTTTATAACATCTCTTATAAGATAAGCACTAACTTTCATATTTATTTAGATATACAGTCTTTCATGTACAGAAATATGACTTGGTTTATTTAATAGAGTGTGTTTTTAGATGTGAATTACAGTTACTAAGTTTGTTATGTTTCTCGGCGTCATCCAGTTATATGACCTAAAATGTACGGCCATGTTGTCGGGTAAAATGATCTATTATGTGGATCGTTTTACTACCATTTCATTGGCTGAAGAAAATCTGGTACCGCGTCCTAGCCATCATGAGAGCCAAATGTTTGACTGCCCCAAGCCTTTCTCTTTGAGTCCACGTGTGGACCGATCATAATTTTCAATTATTCCATTTTATTGTTTTTTCAAAATTATTCGTGACACTTTTTATTTTAAAATTCACTTAAAATAAATTATGTATACTAGTTGATTGGAAAGCTTATTTTATTTCATTATGTATTGTCATAATTACTTTTATATCATTTATTTTGCCGATAAAAAAAATTACAATTATTTTTAAATGAAGGATCATTTTGCCCTTGGGTGAGGGCAAAATGATCCTTTGGACACTTTTTCAAAAATCTATTTTTTTCATTCCTCAATTTGGGTTTAAAAAATTATTAAAAAATGTTTATAATGCAAAATATAGTGTAAAACATATTAGCATAGGGCCAAAGTTTCATTTAAACAGTTATGTTATTTTACACAAGTTTTCACCTTAAGGGGATCATTTTAGGCCACCTTCCACTAAATATTAATATATTATCTTTAAAAAGTACACCATTATAAAGGAAAAAGGTACCCCAAATAAGTGGAATACTATTATGTTATTAAGTATTATTATATATTTTTGATTTCCAAAAATATTGCTATTTATTATTTTAATAAATTATTTCTCCATGAAGGTGAAAAATAAAAATAAAATAAAAATAAATAAAAATAAAAATTTAAAAATATTGAAATGCAACCGAGATATCTTTATAAATTTGGCACAACTAGTTTATGTGTTACCCTGTAGATAGTGCGACCTGTCTAGAAGAAAACCTGTGTGGATCGTTTTGCCCGCTAGGATCATTTTAGGCCACCTTCCCCTATGTATAAAAGAATTGACTTGCATTGCTTTCACCCCATACACATATTTTCACATGGCTGTTAAGTTCTCTTAAAATAGGAAGATACAGTTTTACTCTGTTAAAAAATAAGACATCTGCTCATCATTGAAGTCTTAAAAATTAAGAAAAACTATCCGTCGGCAACCGATATCGTACTCACCATGTGTTATATATTAAATTACTGTGTTCAAATTTTAATTTACATGTATTTCTTACGTTCTTTGTTAGATTCCCCCAAATAAGGGCATTACTGGTACAGGGCCAGACTTAGACTATATAGGGCCACGGGGCAAGGATAATCCTGGGGGGCCCCTTCTATCTATCCATGGAGATTATTCATGACTAATGTCGAAGGTGCTAGTACTAAATTTCATGCATATTATATGTATGGACAAGTTTCGTACCTGGTACTATTCACATCTATATCAGGGTATCACAAAAAGATGGTCACAAATTTAAAAAAACATACCAGTAGGACAACAGTAGAAAAAAGTGTAATTTGGTTGACCTTTGGTTGTATTTGTTTTTTGCATATCTACGCACGTTATATCTAAAAGAAAATGTCCTCAACTGGTCATAATTAAGGGTTTTAATTCGCCTCGTTATGAGGAAAACATGAAGAAAGAGTTTTTCGTGAAAACAATAGAATACTAAGTTGCAGTAATAAAATTTTAATCATTAGTTTTCTAATGATATAGATCTTTTTTTGCGTGGGTGGAAGAGGTACGGGAAATAAAGCGGGAAGAGGAAGGGGGACTGCACGCCCTTTCTAAAGCTTTAAAAATGTATGAATTTTATCACTTTTCACCAGTTTTAACCATTTGACACCTTATAATGAAAATCCTGATTATTTCCATGTGGGCCCCCTAAAAATAGGGGGAGGGGCGAGAACATCTGCCCCGCATGCCTCTGCATTAGTCAAGACCCTGATTACTGGTGGTTGGTGCACAGTGTTGAATTCTGACATTTTTATTTGGGAGGGACTTTTGCAGATCCAGGAAGTACAGGATGAAGTTCCGGTGAAGAATTTTCAGTTTTAATATATTACCAAACACAAATTCTCAAGTCTGTCGGGTGGACATTTAGAATCGGGGGAAGATTCCGTCCCTCTGAACAACCCCTTGAATTCATCATTATTGAATTAGGTAGGACCTCTATGACCAGGATCACTAAAATATTAGGCACGGCATTGACTTGAAGGGAACTTCGCTGTCGTTCACTGCGAAAAATGACGAAAATCTAAATTTTCCAATTTTTTGTTTAAAATATATTTAGACATTCCTAGTGTATTCTGACAACGTTACGTAAAAATCGGATGTTTGTGATAACGTGAAAAGACTTTTTGCTGCAGCCACTTCCTTTAAATGTATCAAAGCTGCAATCTTTCTATTCATTTTTCTCTGTTTGCGTTTTTCAATATATTAGTATGATCGAAATGTTTAAACTTCATCACATATTTTTAAATCAACTCACTATTTTTTTTAGACGACTCCTATATTCTAAACAAAAAGGAGTGACTATTCACTCCGGAGAAATGAATATTCATTCTATCACAGAAATTTTTTTTATGGAAAATAAAAAATGACATACTTTTTTGTTACTATTTATTCATTTTATATTAATAGTAATTCAAAAAGAAAAAAAAAAGAAAAAAAAATTCACTAAAATTTTACGTCCACATTTGTGGCCCCTGAACGTTTATGGCAATTCATGAGTGAAATGATTTTTTATAAAATAAAAAACTAACAGTAAATTTCTTTCTTACATTTCTGCAAATTATTAAAACTTAATATATTTAATATATCTGATATTATTTTTGTCAAATATTAACGGTTTGTTTAAATAATCCAACAACAGTGACTGCCGAAAAATTACTTCACGCTTTTTTTAATATCTCTAACTGTGCATCGGAAATAACACTATCAGTGTAGCCAAACCATAAAATTTTTACTTTTCTTGTTAAGAGATTCTGTACTGAATAAGTTATTATCAAATTTTTGTTCTTTTTATTATTGACAGTGATTATAATTATAAAAAACGAAATGCCCACATTTGTGTCCAAGGGCGTGAAGAGGTTAATAAGTTTTTAAATATATATGAGAAAAAAAGTGTATAAATTGCTTATCAGATGTTCACAACATGTTCAAAAGAAATCCCCACTCCCCTGAAAGACATCCTCGCCCTACTTACAAGAAAGTTCTGAAATGGCCCCCGTGGGATGTTACAATGAGCGGTGACTGTGCTAATACTTCAGAAATATCGATATCCCATTAGAAATATTACGAATTTAATCCATATATTCCTGCAATATCCGCGGTTGACTGCAAACAGTTCCAATGTTAGGCCAACACTTCTACTGACTATATGTTTTCGAAATATAAACACTCCAAAACTGGCGAAATGTAATATAGTATTGACCATGTACTTTACTTATTTCAAGATAGAAACTTTTAGTCAATCATATATCGTTTTGGTACTAGAGAAATACATCTGAAAAGAAATATTCATATGGATTAAATTAAAATAAAATAGCTCAGTGGAAGAAGTTGTTATGTAATAAAAATTAAACTTCCAGAAAAGTGAAATAAGACCTTTTTGTTGAGAATTTTGTTGATTTCTTTTTCGTAACCAGTGTTTCCAGTTAGGGGTGACTTTAAAGTATGTTATACGGATCATAATACCCCTAATTAATATATTGAAAGGTTTTATTCACATGGGCACTAGTTTTCGAGAATTTTGGGGTCAAAGTTCAACATACGTTTAAAATACTGATTAATTTGCATCTTTAAACGTGGGTTCGGTAACGTCGAGGTAAAGTGCGGGTACGCTGTACCATAGTGGCGGATTCCAATCCAACTTTTAACATTTTTACTTTTTTATTTAATATTATATTTTTGACATGTTACAAATTTTACACTGACTTAAAAAATCAGCAGCTTTCAAATTTTCGATATTTTCCTAACAAATTACATTTACATTTTCAAAATTGTTATGAATATTATATTTTTTCTGCAATTTTTAAGCTAATATTTCTATTGACGAAAATTAAACTAATTTACGTCTAGAATTTTTTTTTTTTGTTAAATTATTTTTATTAAATTTATTTGTATTTACATTTTTATATTTTAAGTGCAGATCTGTAATAATAATATATGTATATTTTTTTACATTATGGGATTTTAAATGGAAATTTATATATTTTTCCCCATAATTTATGCAAAATATTTTTCATGTCGAATCTCTTAAACGTATTCACGATTAGATAATTTCAATAATATATTTACAAAAGAGTAATAAAATGTTAAAGTAGTAACACTTATATAAATTTTTAATGTCCTATAAATATATTTATCTGTTAAGTTCGAACTCAACATAATTTTTTATTTGCAAAGATAAAAAGTGACAGATTAAATTTAAAACATTTTCTTCGTTCTAACAGTTATAAACATTGTTGAATTCATTCTTAAAAAATGAACTGGAAATGCCAGATATAACTTGTCATATATATAAAAAATATTTTTAATGAAATCGTCTGCTGTGTTTTTGAGGTAATATCAGAATAAGTAAAGTTTTCTTTTTATTGATCTCGTTCAGCTATTTAACTACATTAAAAAATTAAAGTATTTAAAGAATATATATTATGTTAGTAAGTATCTCCCAATATTCTTAAAAATATCATGCAAAGAAGTTGTTTTTATTGGGATTTTTTAATGGAATTTTTTGTTTTGAATATTATTATGGTATGTATCATTCAGTTATTTGCATATTTACAAAATTAGTAATGGCGATGTCGGTAATGATAAACATTTTTGTATGTCATTAGTCAATATATTACATTCATTATATTTAGAACAAAAGAAATATTAAAATTATATATCATTTTGTTAAATTTCCCTAGTCAGTTATATATATATATATATATATATACAGGGTGCAATGTGTTATCTATCGCCGACCTTTAACTTCTCAACCATTGGACGTAGACATATAGTTCCAATTACAAAAACGTTTCAAATCAGGTAAATATTCATGTTGTGGCATTATTTGAAGTAAAAAATCAATTTTATAAAAATTATGAAATCTAACTTTTTATACGGTCCCCCAGTCCCTATAGTTATATTTAGTAAAAGTTTACACATAGCATAAGAGATATAACACAAAAAGTTTGACATCTGTACTACAAAAATTGACACAGTTATTAAATTTCAAATTTTGAGATTTTTGCATATGATTTTGTCTTTCATTGAGGAATCAGTTAAAAGATAAATTAAAGTAATTCGAGATCAAAATCAGGGAGCACTGTCCTTTTTACGGCGAAACCACCTTTAGCCGGTATCGCCAAATCGGGGTATCACCAAAGAGGGTTATTTCATCTAAAAAAATTAAGCTGACTTTTAGGGGTCGTATACAAAGCGAAGGATGAAATATTGAAATTAAGCAGAAAAATAAATATCAATTTATTATAATATCAGGAAACGGTCTACTATAAAAAATGAATACATCAAACGCCGGAATGTACTAGAGATAATGCTCAAAGTGTTCTCCATTGGTGGCAATGATGCGTGACAGTACTGAGTCCTGAACACACCTGCTATGCTCTAACGTGCTCTAACGTTAATTTCAATACTTCATCCTTCGCTTTGTATACCAGATCAAATTTTTAGATGAATTAACCCTCTTTGGTGATACCCCGATTTGGCGATGCCGGCTAAAGGTGGTTTCGCCGTAAAACGGACAGTGCACCCTGATTTTGATCTCGAATTACTTTAATTCATCTTTTAACTGATCCCTCAAAGAAAGACAAAATCAAGTGCAAAAATCTCAAAGTTTGAAATTTAATAACTGTGTCAATTTTTGAAGTACATATGTCAAACTTTTTGTGTTATATCTGTTATGATATGGGTAAACTTTTACTAAATATAACTATAGGGAGTGGGGGACCGTATAAAAAGTTATATTTCGTAATTTTTATAAAATTGATTTTTTACTTCAAATAATGCCACATCATGAATATTTACCTCATTTGAAACGATTTCTAATTGGAACAATATGTCTACGACCAACGGTTGAGAAATTAAAGGTCGGCGATAGATAACATATTGCACCCTGTATATATATATATAAAATGTAAGAAAAAAATATGCGTTGTTTCAGAATTGTGATAAATAAAAAAATATACATAATTGTAAACATTAATAGTAAGTTTGGAAAAAGATGCGATAGCTGTTTATGTATTAGTTTAATTTTCGTTAACAGAAATATTAGTTTAAAATTTTGCAGAGAAAATATAAATTTTCATTAAAAAAACCGAAAATGTAAATTTAATTTGTTAGGAAAATATAAAAAATTTCAAAGCTGCGGATTTTTCAATTCAGTATAAAATTTGTAACATGTCAAAAATATAATATTAAATTTAAAAAAAAATGTACGAGTTGTGTTCGAATTCGCCATCTACGGTACAGCGTACTCTCGCTTTACCTCGACTCTACCCAGCCCACAATTAAAAACGCAAATTAATATCAGTATTTGAAACGTATGTTGAACTTTGACCTCCGAATTCTCGAAAACTAGGGCCCATTTGAATAAAACATTTCAGCAGAATAAATAGGGGTATGATTCCAGTAGTGCAGTCGAGGGGGAACGCTGGGGGACGGCGTCCCCTTACTTTTTTTTCAAGAGGGACGCTAACGATGCGAGGGGGCTCAGACCATCCTGATTTATTAAATGTTTAAAATAATAAACACATTAACAAATTAACTAGCTGGCTTCGCCCGCTAGCGGGCCCCTCCTTTTTTATAAAATCTCGAAAGAACGTAACTCGCCTGCGAACGAACCTCGAGTGAACGAAAATCGAACCGGGTCCCCACTGCCTACGGCACCGTATAGCAGGCGTGCTGCGCACGCACGGCAAAATCTTGGAAGAAAGGCAATCTCACTCGAACAAAAATCCAACCGGGTCCCCGCTGCCTACGGCACCGTATAGCAGGCGTGCTGCGCACGCACTGCAAACTCTTTAAAAAAGCGTATCGCACTCGAACAAAAGTCGAACCGGGTTCCCGATGCCTTCGGCACCGTATTGCAGGCGTGCAGCGAACGCACTGCAAACAATTTTAAAAAAGCCTTTCGCTATAACGAAAGTTGAACCTGGTCCTCGCTGCCTACGGCACCTTATAGCAGACGTGCTGATGTCTGAACGAAACACCTTCACGCAAACTTTCCGTAGATACATGGGTCGGGAAGGTGGCGGTCTTAACCAAGAATTCTGTTAGTTCCACATCCCACCACCAGGGAGCGTACACTATTCATAACAAAACTGTATCGGAAGGAAAGTCCGTTAAACAAACTATCAGTAGATATGTTAAAAAGATCGCCTTGTTAAATTGTCTAATTTTAACAAAATAGCGTTATGTTAGTTCCGTATTCCACCACCAGGGAGCGTACTGTATTCTTAACAAAAACATTTCTCAACGAAACGCCTTCACGCAACCTTTCCGTAGGTACATGGGTCGGGATGGTGGCGGTCTTAACCAAGAATTCTATTAGTTCCACATTCCACCACCAGGGAGCACTCTCTATTCATAACAAAACTGTGTCGAAAGGAAAGTCCGTTAAACAACCTACCAGTAGATATGTTACTCAAGGTGGTGGCGTTCTTAAGCAAGAATTTAAGATATTTGCACAAATTACTATTCGGAAATAGTGGTTACTAAACTTTTGACATTTTTATATTTAATAAGTAGCATATATCTCAATATGTTATGAAGTATCTTAAAGTTTCAAGACACTTCTACGCGCTCCCTGGTGGTGGAATGTGGAACTAACATAACACGATATAGTTAAAATTAGAAATCTAACAATGCGATCTGTTTGAAACTTTGAGATAGTTCATAACATTTAATAAAAAGAACTTTCCGTAGATACATGGGTCGGGAAGGTGGCGGTCCTAACCAATATTTTAAGAAATTTAGAAAAGTGCCCCTCTAGGGGGGGTGAAAAGGAGGGGATGAAAACCGAAGATGCATAACTTGAATCAGCCTTCACAGACCTTTTCTATGATATATCACATGGCGGGTAACAGATAAATACAGAAAAGTGGGGGGGAATTGGGGGGATGGACACCGGAGATGCATAAACATAGTAGCAAGAGGGGGGACAAACTGGGGTCGTGATGTCCAACAGTTTGATATGAAACACCGCTGAGTTAAGTCAAAACCAGAAGAAGTTGCAAAAGTTAACCCGTTATGGGCACGCTGAGAGGGGGAGGGGGGAAGAGAAAGATGGGGAAAAACTGGGCTCGTGATGCCCAACAGTTTGATGAGAACTCTCTCTGAGGCGGAACTTCCTACTTATAGGAGCAAAAATCACCGAGTTATTGTCTTTTGAAAAAAAAATGTTTGCAAAAATTTGCTTTTTTTGGCCATAACTTTCTGGAAAGACCTCGTAAAGCTTAGTTAACATGATTTTCAGTTCGGAAATTTTAATACCTTTAATTTAAGGTGTATTATGTGGGGGGTATTAGCTTAAATTAAAAAGTTCAATAAAAACGGTCGTAACTTTATGGTCGTGCCTCGTATGTCTAAGCTTGTATGTTATTCAGTTCGGAATTTAATTTACCTTTATTTTAAGGTGTATGTTGAGGGGGTGCGTGGGAAATTTAATGATGTCGAGTCTCAGATTCAATTTTGAAAGGATTTTCCATCGATTATGAGTTGTTAATTAGCTAATGACGTCCGTAATTACGGCCGGATTTTCTCGAAACCACAAAGTCCGTTTTTCTCGGAAAATGGCGGCCCGAATCGACATATAATAAGACCCTCTGCGTCGCCTCTGAGAAAAGTAGTTCCGGCGACATGGGCGAGTGTTACCAACATACAGACAGACGTTTACGGACATTAATACTAGTAGAGACAATTTTATGAACTAAAGAATTGATTGAACTATTTTAGTTTTCTTTAACAAAGGACATTCAAAAAGCAAATTGAAAGGAATTAGGAAGAAAGGGATGTTTACTTGCTGTTTCATCATAATTTCCAGCAATGAAATACTTTCTTCTTGTAAAGATAGAATAAAGCAAATATGAAATAATTTTCCGTGTTCTCAGTAGAAAATAATTGTTCTATAACTAGTTACAAAATAAATAAAACAAAACAAATTCTAATAAAAATTCTGTTTGCTTGTATTAATGTTACTGAATTTTCAGATATGAAATAAGGTTTTAAATTTTTGAATTCTATAGCAAGCTATCTAATGTCTAATATATAAAGAATATTAATTGAATTAATTTAAATTAAATTAAAAAATTAAATTGAATTAATTTAAATTAAATTTTAAATATTAATTTTTCAATTACTTTTCTCTGCAATTGAAAATGAAAAGCAATATCAAAAATAAAGTTTGCCTTACGGGTGATACAGACCCTAATGTTCAAAACTATGAGCGTCCCCCCACTTTTATTTCCAGGACTGTATGATCCCTATATCATACTTTAAAATCATCAAAATCTGTAAGCACCATGTTTGGTGATGCCCTTGTTAGACTTCAAAACATATCATTCTGATATCGAAATTATAATTATGTTCGAGTACCATTAATAAAATGGGACAAAACGGAGGTCCCCATTTGGGGACCCAGGGAGCGAAGAGGTTAATGAGAATAGCATATTAATGATAGATAAATTAAGACAAATTTTGCATTTTTAAAAATGGGGTAGCAATCAAACAAGCTGAATGAAAAAAGCTGCCCATCTGGCAACGCTGTTCGTAGCATATGTTTAAAATTTAATGGGTGGTATTAAACTCTCTTAGAGAAACTCGTTAACATTTAATTTTCCAATATTAAAAATTATTAATATTAATTAAATTATTAAATATTTAAATATTAAAAAATAATGTCCCAGATTTTTAAGACTAATTAGAATCTTAGTATTTTAGCTTTACCATACAATAGAATATGTCATAACACTTTCATCATGAAATAAAATATTTTTTGAAAAAATGTAACATAACATGTTCGGCCACTAAGTTCTTCAATTGTTACCCCACCAGTGGCCGAGAGGTTCTGCTCTCGAAGCTGGTAGACTGGAGGTGCTGGGTTCGATCCCGTCGGCCCAATCGTTCGGATTTTTCGTGGTTTCTTCGAACCTTGGTTTTCCAAGCGTACATACGGGTTAGATTCCCGTAGAAAAACCCTCAAGGAGGGCATTCCCTCCTTTAGGGCCTATATCCCTCGTGATGATTATTGGCCGTCACAACCATCTTCAATTGTTAAACCCATATGGATTTTATCATTGCAGATTTAGAAATGACCTACATGTACTGGGTATCTCAAAATTAATTAATACAAGCGTTTAGGGGTGATAATACACCTCAAGTGGTCTTTAACTTCTTAATTTTAGTTTTTGATTTTTTTTTGCAGTTTTTAGAGGTCCTACATTAGAAATGCTTTAATGTAGGATCTCTAGCAGTTTTGATGTTATAGCGCCATCTATACGAAAATTTTTCTACTATTTTTTATTTAAAAAAATTTTGATCACGAGAAGCAAACTCTCACACCAATTACTTGATATTTTGTTGAATTTTAAAATTCGTTAAAGACTTTTAGTTTATCCTGTATTATCAACTATATTCTGAATTACGGAGCGTCTAGCTCAATGTTCTTTGGATAAAATGGTGAACATTTCCAGAATATTTTCTAATGTCACAACATTTCACAGAAATTAAAATAATTTTGTTGGAACTATTTTCAAGTCAAATCCATCTTCGGTATTTTTATTATGCATGCTGGAGCATGCATTGTGTTCGGTATTTGAACACAATAGTGTTCAAACGGTGTTTTAGATTGAGTTCAAATTTAGCAGGTGCACTTTATAAAATACTTGGTAAAAAAAAAAAAAAAAGAAAAAAATGTACTGGCAGCATGTTTCTGCAACACCCCTGTGGTACAAAGATTTGTTTTTCAATTTGAGGAAAATTTTGTCTTTTGACTGAAAATTTTTTTCAGTTAAGGTCACGAAGTTTCTGGTAGTTTAGGGGAAAAGAACACAAACAAAAATTCAGTTTTTAAAAATGAAGAAAAAAGCTTGCAACGGAATCCTACAAATTTTTTTATGATTGCTTGATAAAAGAAAAAAAAAAGAAAAGAAAAGAACACAAACACACGCACACACACAAAATAAACCCAAAAGTAACCGAAAGAGTAAAAATAACTAGTTCGAAAAGTATGCACATTAGCACGCGAACGTTTTACAGAAATGCTCAGAAAAGCACACTATTTTTAAACAACAAAAAATGTTATTGGCAGACTATTTCCATTTATCAAGGACAAATAGCGCTGTAGCTGTGCCGAAGTTCTTGGTTGTATTTGTTTAACTCCTTCAGCATGGGTGGCACGTATATGCTCCATTTAGGATGCGTATGGCTTTTATCTTTTAGTATCAGAATATTTTAGTCATAATCTTTGTCGTGTCTAATCGAAAAATTCTTGGATTAAACAAAGCGAAAAATACTATACGGCTATAGTGGTATTAAAACTTAAAATGTCATTAAATGACCCAGCTCCTAAGGGGTTAAAGGATCATACACTCTCAAAAAAATTTTCTCAAAAAATGTTAAAGTATGCTCCGGCAGCAAGTTGCCGGAATACACTTGTGACTGAAAGAGATTTTCTCTGCTATTTGAAGAAATTTTCATCTTTTGAAATTTTCAGATTTCGCATGCTGATTTTTCGTGTTTGGAGGGGAAAGGACACATGTAAAAATTCCGTTTCTAATACGAAAAAGTACTATGCAGCATAGTTGGCGGAACACCCCTGTGATTTGACAAAATGCAACTTTAGACTGGAGGATTTCAGGTAATATTTACATTAGATTGGGGAATTTTGTGTTTTTTTGGAGGACAACGGGCAAAAGAACAAAAAAAAAAAAAAAAAAAGAGGAATTTCGCATGTTTTAATTAAATATATAATCAACGAAAGAAGTCGTTGAATTCGTGGATATTTTTCAGAGTTTATGAAATATCCTTTTTGATGCTGTATAAAGTGTGACAGACTTGAAATTAATGATAGCAGTTACTTTAAACATTTGCAGTCTCAGCTGCTTTGTGAATTGTGTTTACAGTGCGACATTATAACTCCATCATAAACATTTCCAATCCTGGGTAAAGAAAATATTTTGGACCGTAATCGTAAGATTATCACGCTTTCACATGAGAATTGCATGAGTATACTATTATGTATTATTAAATGTAAATTAAAAAATTAAAAAAATGTGCATACAAATTACATTACTTGCAGCATTATTTTTTTAATATATAAAGTAAATTTGGCAAAGTCTAATAATAGGATGTAAGGTAAGCATGAATTAATTCAACACAATCTTGTAAACCTATGTATGCCAATGAAACTATGGATTCTATAGATAAATTTTTAAATTAAAACTCATGTAAAATTTCAAACTGTATCAAAGAAAATATCAAACCAAACCATTATTTAAAACCAAATCATTCGGAAATGACTTGGTTTTTTTTTTTTTTTAAATCTGAACTTCGAATATGCCGAAAAAATATAACACTTACATTCATAAGAATGATGTCCGTAGGGGAGACCGGGGGAATGGCGTCACTCGAGGTTATGCCGCCACCCCGCCTAGTTTAAAAACTAACGGCAGTTTGAGATAGTAAATGCGCCTGCACTATAGAGGTCAATAATATAAGCAGTGCCTAGAGTGAGAATGATTTTATTGTACGTCGTTCGCTTGTTCTAGTGAAAAATTTAGTTTTCATGTAGTTGCTTCTTATTTTGGAACTTCAAATGTGTAGAGGTAAACACCTTTTATTGTAACATTAGGTACTTAAGATAATATTACCCGTAATCTACATGCATTTGCCGACATTTTGATGCAATTTGTTAAACAAATTCGGTTCTTCTTTTGGCTTTGCTGGGGGGTTTCCGCTATATTGTCTTCTCGGGGTAAAGCCGCCACCACGGCAAAGGGTGACTTTTCCAATTTGAGTTAAATTGTAAGCTTAGCACATTAATAAATCTAGCTTAAGAAACATTGCAATTATTTATTATTTTGATAAAATATTCCTTTCTAAATATTTTCAGTAGGCTATGTGTTTCCTAGTATCCATTTTATGTATTTATTAGGTCATTAAAGAGTGGCGTCATGACCCCGATACAGTGGCGGAATTACCCCAGTATCCTGGGTAATCCCGCCACTGTACAGAGGCTTAAAAAATATTTTTTTATGTGTGCTTACTTTATAGTTATGATTACGGTTAAATTTATACAGATACTAAAGATCATGATTCAGCTTTAGAATTTTTACTATTAAAAAATAAACATTTTTTTGAGGTGAAAAAATTTAAATTCCCTTAAGGTGTCGCCATTCCCCCGGTCTCCCCTATAAGATAATACACGCTTCGGGAATAATTTTAGGATAAAATTTGAAAATTCAATTGTAGTATTTTCTTATAGTTACTTTCTAAAGTATTTTTAACTTTCTTAATTTGTGGAATAAAAGAAGCATTGTATTATATTCAGGTGTTTCTCAATAAAGATGACTTTTGAAGACCCAGGGTACTGAGCTGATAATAGCGCGCTGAAGACACCCTGTATTTGGTACTGATTAAATGAATTGCGATTCTGATTTCCAAAAATATTTGGAAAAAAAATTGTAATTTGGAGATTTGAAACATTTTTGGAAATTTTTGTTGATTAAAAAATAGTTTGTCTTGTCGTGCATTATCACCAATAAATTTAATTACTAATATAATTTTTATGCCCAAATAATTATGCATAACAAATGAAGCACTTATTTTAATGTTTATTTATAACTGAAACTTGTAATTTTGTACACTCTGTATTCATGCTACTGGAATTTTTACCGGAAATATCTTTCTTTGTAGCTTAATTTCTTTTATGTATTGAAATTCTCCGAAAACTCGAGCATTTGACGTATTCCTGGAACTACGTGTTCCTGGAATTATTTTCCTTTGCTGCTTAATTTCTTTAATGTACCGAAAACTCGAGCATTTCACATGTCCCTTTATTTTAGACTCTTCTAGCAATTTCGAAGCCAAGCAAAATTTGTTCGCTGAACAAGTATAGAATTTCTCTGCCTATTTCAAATAATGACTAAGTATCTTTTTATTGAAAGGTAAGAAGTTTTAAATAACAGCTCTTTTATCATTAACGTTGCAAGCACAATTATACTAATGGGTTTATAGTTAATTTAACGTTAACCTCCACTCTATTCTTTTTTTTTTATAGTTCCTATATTGTACATGTCTAAATTATTGTTAAGTTTGAACATTTTACGGAAAACTCAATTAATATTTAACAATCACTTTGTAATTAAAGTTCTTTAGTACCAGAACAATATTTGGTCTTTTTTTAATTTTCGGAAACGCATAGTGTAAGGAATGTTTTGTAATCATTATGAGAAACTGACTATGAAATTTTGGTATTGAGGTAGGTTCAAACACCCATCCTAACTCTGCAAATAAATTTAATAGAAGAAAGTTACTGGTACCAAACGATTGGAAATAAAGTCTAAGTTTAAATGACGTAAATAAAATTTGCTTAGGGGGGCATCTACAAATCAAAACCAGATCAATTTTTTTTTCAATGGCAATACCCAATGTTGACAATATATTTTAAACGATCGGTTCAAACTATATTTCGAGAAACGAAATTTCAAGTCATTTGAATGAGAAGTTTTTGAATTATAAATATGTTCAAAATTTTGAACTTACAATGTTAAATGACATTTTAATATTTTTATTAATATCTCCTGAAATTATAATCCTGATGTGATAAATTTTTGTGTGGTTATAATAATAAAAACCCCAAACATAAATACATTGAATTTGTAATTTTGAAAAAATTTATAATATGAATCATGAAATTAATATTAAAAAAAATATGAATTGCAACCTATAATTTCTTTAGTAGATTTATATTTATTATGTCCTGCTTTATGCGAATTCTCAATTTCGAATTATTCTTCCAAGTAGTTTTCGAATTATGATTAAAAAATGCCAAAGTGATAGTTTAAGGGTCCGTTTATGATATTGCAGAAAAGCATAGTTTGAAAAAAATATATTTTACTCATTTTATTGAAACATTTGGGCTGGCAATAGTCGAAACATACTGATCGAGTGAAATGGCCATATTGGCAAATAATAACACATTAATAGAAGTGACACAGTCATTCTGTAGCATTTCAACAATCGAGTACCGAACTTCAATTTGGATACAACCCCTAAAATATGCTTATTTTAAAATAAATAATTTGTCTGAAACTAATCGTATAAGAATTTCATGAAAATTTGTATTTAGGCTAATTGAAGGGTGTAGAATTTATTTATGGTATTAAACTTGGGTATTGCTATTGAAAAAAATAAAACAAAGTTTTGGTTCGTTTTGATATGTAGATGGCCCCCTAAGCAAATTTTATATACATCATTTAAAAGTAGACTTTATTTCCAGTCGTTTGATACCAGTAACTTTCTTCTAGAATAATTTGTCGCAGAGTTAGTAGGGGATGTTTGCTTTTCTTTCCACAACTGAACGTGAGCATTATATAAAAAAGTTGAATTTTGGTAAATTCATGGTAGTTATTTTTTTTACAGAATGCTAAAAATAAATTTAGGGTTTTGACATAATATAACTCATTTAAAAAATATATTTAATTAAAATTGATGATTTGTAAATTTTATACTTTTTTTAATGAATAGGTACATGTCCCTTTTTTTTTAATATCTTCATCTTTTTTATGACTGTGATAAATATATTATTCCTTTAATAATGTATTTTTTCTCTGAAAATTCCTTTATACTTGAGATAAATTTTATTTTGAAATAAAAATGTATAATTAAAAAAAAAAAAAAGTTTGAATGACTGTTACAAACCTTTCGTGTATCCTCCGTTTATAAATGGATTAATGGATATTGTGCGATAATTTCCAAAATGTAGTAGCCAGTGTCAACTATTAAAAATATTCAGAATCAGAATACATCAGTTTTTAATTTCCGTTGTTAACCGTGGTAACAACTGATAAATTTGTTACAACATACAAATGTTTTTGACAATGTACACATTGTCGTTTGTTCTTAATTTTGAAGTATTCTCAATTAACTAGAATGTTCGTGAACATTATGTTCCCCTTCTTGATTTAATGTTTCGAATTTTTAAAAAGTTAAACGAGGACTAAAACCTTTAAAATTACCTTATCCTCACGATATCTCTGAAGCTGTTTCTGCAAGAACAGGTGTAATATCGCGGTAAGTATGCCTCTTTAAAGAATCCGAATTCGTAAGTGATGAAATAGATGGATTTTGATTTTGTAAAAACAGGGGTAAAAACTTCAAATTTGGCATGAATCCTTTAACAGGTATATTTAGTAAGATAAATTTAAAACATTTATTTTGAAAGGGGTCAATTGAGAGGAAAATGTTCTAAAATCACATTTTCGCAGCGATTTCTCTAAAATTATCATGCCTAAAATCTGTAAATCAGTCATGAAGATAATTTTTAAGACATAGATAATTGCTTAGAATATATTTTTAAAAATTTTTTAAATTGAAATGAGAAGAAAAATGAGATTTTTTTCGCTTCTTTAAATATGAAACACAATCTTGTGAAGATGGGTGCCAACTTAAAAAAAAAAAATCGCATAATCCAAAGGTAGAAGTGTAACAATGAAAATAACAATAAAGAAGAAAACGAATGCCAACAGCGTAAAGAAGTGTTTCGTACGTCTTATTTTATCATTGTTAACTTTCACGAATATAGTTGAGATATACTTCGCCGTTTCATTAAAAATATTTCCAATGTAAACAATACAGGATGAACGGAAATTAGTTGGACAGTTTCGTAATGGAATAATTTGCAAAATATTAGTTATGAAATACTTTTTCAAGAGTCGATTATTAGCATTGTATCCTAATTTTCCGGCTATAGTTCTTCTCTAAGCAATGAAGTCCCAGTTTGGAATGGTCGAGGAGTTGTTATCCTTATCTACAATGATTACGAGACATTTCATCTTTAGATTTTAGCACATGCTTTTTTTTCTGCATCAAGTTTACAGTCCGCCACTCATGAGATCCATTTCTGAAATAAAATTACGAATTAGCACGGAACTTGGTTTAGTCGATGTGAACACGTTCAAAAACATACGCCAAGAATTGATTTATCGATGGGACATTTGCACAGAAACGATGGGCAATTAAGGTGAGCATTTGTGCAAAAGTTTAACTATGTGTGTTTCACTATCTTACACTCATGCCTTGTAGTTCTCGTGTTTGGTTGCATATTTACGTATTATAAGTAATTCCTTCTACACAACTAATTCACCTTTATTTTGCGAATATTGTTATTTCACTGGAAGTATACTTGATGAATGCCATACTGGGCCAAAGGTCGTAGGAAGAATTTTTTTTTTTTTTTTTTCGGGATGGGGGTGGTGAAGGAACTTTATAGATTTTAAACTACAATGCCTTAATGGAAGTATATTAATAGACACTTTACAACCTTTTTTGGGGTGGGTGGCGCGGGGGGTTCGAGTCCCTACCCCCCATCCTGGCTATGGCCTTTGTTGGACCTCAATATTACCAATATTGGATTGCTACTGGGGTTATTAGAAGTGAATTTCTTTTTTTTTTTTAATTTTTTAAAATTTTCGTGTGTTTATATAGCTATATAACCTACTCAGATTAAAATATTGCCTATATTAATATGATAATGTTCATCACGTTGCAAAATCAGATATGATTTGTTATAATATTCTATTAAATATGATAGGAAAGAACATTTAAAACTGGTTTTGTTTATGCCAGAAATATCGATCGCACTCAACTTTAGTGAGTTGTTATCTTTACGGCAACAATTAGTGAAAAGTTTGAGATAGCTTTTTAATTAGAAAATTTATTGAAAAATCGTTGAAACTCTTCAGAAATTTATTGGAAAAATGAGATTTTAATTACTCTTTAAACTGGGCAATTTATCTAAAAGTCTCTTCTAAATAAAGGCATTTTTTAAAATATCTATAAATTAATAAAACAAGTTGCAAACAATAAAAGTTTACTTAGAAAATGCGAATAATGTTCAAAGTAAATACCACGAAAAGTTTTATTTGGGTGTGTGTAATTTATCAGCTTATAAGTTAGCAGTGTGTGCACAAATTTGAGAAGCTCGTCGCCAAAGTTCACGGGTTTGAATCAGCATGCAAGCCGGGTCGAAAGTATGTTGAAACCTAGGCACTGTCTTTCGTCTTGGTCAATCCCCTAGAAAGGTAAAAAACAATGTCACAGTATATTTATTAAACAAATATTTACAGTTAAAAATATGTTATAATGAAAAATATGGTGAGGTATAACCGAGCAATGTATGTAAATAACGATAAAATAATATATATATTATATTTTCATATAAATAATGTATACACAGAGTTTGGGAATTAGAAGCTCGTCTTGTTACAAACCTAGAGTGAATTAGAAGCTTCTAAATAACTCAACAGATGACAGTTGGGTTGGGTTGATTTTTGACGGCCAATTATCTACACGAGGGATATAGGCTCAAGGGGGAGTGCCTTCCGTGGAGGTTTTTCTAAGGAAACCAAATCCGTATTAACGCATGGAAATCCGCGGTTCGAAGAAAACCAGGAAAACTCCGAACGATTTGGCCGACGGGCGCGATTGGGTTCGAACCCAGCACCTCTCGTCTACCAGCTTCGAGAGCAGAAGCTCTCAGCCACTGGTGGGGCCAACAGATGACAGACTAAAAAATTTTAGCGTGAAAGAGAAGATTGTTAGTCCTTTTAAACATAGGCAGTATTAGCTGTATAAAAAAATATATACCTATTTTTAATAACTGTAAAAAATTTATGAGCGTAAAGATCATAATATGAGTTCCGTGGACAAAATAAAAACAACTAAGGATTATAAAATAATAATAAAATGAAATAAAATAACATGTAATATTAATTACAAAAAAAAAAAAAAAACCTAATTTAGCATCATGATATAATTCAGTCTAATATTTAGTGAGTTACAAATAACACAGCCCTGCGAAATTGAAGTTTTTGAAAAATACAAGAGAAGTTTTTGCTGATTTTTATGATATTTGGTGGGCTGATTTCGAAATTGACCTCCATTTTCCCCCATCACAGCAGAATTTTTTGTAACATCGATATCGATATTTTTGCTAAAATCCTATTTGAAAAGGATTTCTCTCGAACAAATTCGCATGTACTATCTGGCAACAGTGATTTTATCCATGTAAATATATGTAAAAAAGAAAATCGTGTCTCGGTAAGGCAAATTGATTTTTCAGTAATCGATTATTTTGTTATAGGTTTAAACGGTTTAAAATAACTGGGTCTATCGGAAAGTTGTGTCGTGTTGGGAAAATCAATTCGTACCGGAAAATTCTATCATTTAATTATTAGATATTGATTCCGATATCTAATGTCTAATAATTACCTGGCAGAATTTACCGGTACGAATTGATTTTTACAACACGACACGAATTTCCAACCGACCGAATATTTTTCAAGGAAATGTGACGTGATAGACTTTTTTCATTATTTGTTTTTTAATTAGCACCAAAAAATACATAAAGTTCCGCCATCAATACCCTTGTATTTTTTCATCGCAGGCCTGTGTAATTTACGAAACACAAAAACACCAGGTCTGGTACATCATTGCTAGGGATATCATGGTTATGAACATTGCATCTATGTAATGTAAAAATGCACTTTCACTGAAATATTTCTCATGATCTTGGTAATTACTGGAATGATGTTAGATAATACTGGAATGATGTTAGATAAGCAACATATTCAAATAAATTTGATTTTTATTTTAGTAGCACTAAAAAGGCACGATTCAGAGAGAATGACATTTTATTTGCGCCATTTCTATATGCAAAATACTTAAAAACAAAAATTAGCATGTTAATAATTGTAACTTGTTTATTGAAAACATGTGTAATCTTAGAATTGAAATAACGCATATGATATTTCTATGCATATATTTAATTTCAATATCCCATTGCAAATTTAACTAAACAAAATAAATGCTATTTATTTAACCTTCATCTATTATATTGATTATATAAACCTAATTTGGGACAATGAATTTTTTTTAAATTAATATGTATAACTTATGCACATAGCACATAGCACATACAGATACAGTATTTGTTTTTCCAATACCAACTGTTTAGAAAAAGAATGTAGTCACATCCGTTAAATATCAAATTCTTTAAAAATAAAAAATACGCCGAACGGCAGACGCCCCCCCCCCCCCCCAAACCCTCTCTTTTTTTTTTCTTTTTTTTTTTTTCCTACCGCAAAGTTACAATAACAGCATTATCGTAAATATAATTCTCGTATCTTCACATTGATCATACTTTACCAACTAAATTCAGTTCTATCAGATTTATTTTGAATGAAGTTAAACAAATGAGTAGGTACTTTGTTAGGTCGGTTGCGCGGCGCCCTTAGATAATAGTGTAGCTAATAATAGAACTTTATTTATTCGCATGAGAGAAGTGAACCAGTCTCTAATCCAGAGTTGATTTCGCTAGCTCTAAAGCGAGAATTTGGATAACTTTCCTATCGAAAGTCTTCTCTGAAGAGACTGTTCTCCAAACAATATAGCCAAATATGATCGATGCTTAATAACACCTACCTCACTCGCTTATTTTATACAGAATTACATCAGTCTTTAGTGCAAAATAAACCGTAAGCTAATGACATCAAGTAATTAAAAACACCCCCTGCTCCATAAATGCACTGGTTCAGCGATTACCAACGTTTTTCTTCTTCTGCACCCCTTGGTTAGACATTTCACTTATGAGTAACACACTTCTCATAAACTCACCCTACCCATATGTCCAAGCAAAATAATAATAATAATAATAAGAAGAAGAAGAAGAAGAAGAAGAAGAAAATGTCAGTTAGTGACGTTCTTACGTAAGTTAAATTATAAGACTACTCAAAATAACTTAACAACATTTATAGGCTTTTATATTAGATTTTGCAGTTTAATTTGATCATGTATAATATCAATTTATCATAAAAAAGTGAAAAACAACATTAAACTTTTTTTAATCGCATTATGGTGAAAATTAATACATATTACTCATCTTAATATGCAACTTAGTTTTAAATCTGGAATGTGGAATTTTTATCTGTTTTAGTAGTGAGATAATGCAATTCATTGTTGTGTTATTACCCCTGCCCATAAAAAGTACTTTTAAGAAGCAATAAATAAAGAGAATAAACGGTCAAGTGCGAGCATTACTCGCGCACAGAGGGTTCCGTAGAATAAATATATGAATTTGTAATTCTGTTATATATATATATATATATATATAAAACACGTTGCTAAAAGAATAAAGACTTTGTAAAAAACTATACAACGTAAGGTTGGGTATAACTGTATATCTTAGAAAAGTGTAAATGGGTATACCATCAAAGTTCAAAGAGATATGGAACCTAAATAATATCAAATATAGCTATTCGTATAACTTTTTTTTAATATTATCCTAATCTGTTTATGATGAACTTCATTCGGTACTGACAATAAAAGCAATGCATAGTTAAACTTCATTTGGCATTTCATGAAACTAAATTCAGTGTTGTAATAACCTTTATTTCTACAGTGTAGCTAAAACAAAACCTTTGTTCAAAGTTTAAATTTTGCATCGCTTCGAATTGAGGTCTCAAAGTTGCAACGCCGCCTTGGTCAGTGCCGCGTTTTTCCAGACAGGTGTTTAATTAACTTTTAAAGTCACTCGAGGCGTATTGAGAGATACAATCAATGCAAACTATCGCGAATCCCACAGTATTTATGCGATTCATTCTAATTAAATCTTTCGAGGGCGATGCCCTTAAAAAACGGACACCTAATTTTAATTCCAAAACAGACAAACGGCACCAAGAATATTTAATTAAAATTTTCCTTTTATCATGTACGTGAAAATAAGCAAGTTCGCATTTTCTGATAAATTCGTTTATAAATTCTGGTGTCAGATCATTATTTCATAAGTTTCTAAATTGAATTACTCCGTGCCGGAAAGGATTATGTGGTCGCAGGACTCTTAAAGCTTCAAAATTTAAGAAATTTTGATTTATTTAGATGTTAAACTCCTATCTTTTCTGAATATTTTGACATAATTGTTTCCTTGAAATTCCCTTTAGAACAGAAGTTTTCACTTTTAGAATTATACCCGCTCAATAGCTGAAGCGGCGTTTCGAAACTTTAAAGTCATTATTTTCCAAATGGCGTTTTTTGGGCATAACGCGCAGGATACCTCAAAAACTTCTGAATATTTTTTCATAAAATTTTCAAAACATATATTTCATGCTAGTCTGTATAAACTGAACCTAAAATTTCCTTTTTATTGTTCAAAAAAATATTTTTTTAGGTGATTTTACTGTTGAAATTTTCAAAATTTTGTATTAGCTAAATGCAACATTGCATTAAATATATAAAAATGTTTTAAATACAAATTTATTTAAGTCCAGGGAAATTATTACAATCTGAAGTATAAGTAAGCACCAAAATTTTCATTCTAGTTGCAATATTTATTTTGTAATCCTGCGCGTAAACTGTTATGCCAATTTTTTGTTCGACAAATGTCTAACAGTTTCGAGCCCCTTATAAATACTAATTCTGTATCTTGCAATTTTTTAAATACATGAAACGAAAGAACATACTTATATCTTTCATTCCAATTAAAATTGTGTTTTAAAATCATATACATTTTAAGACATTAAATGTTGGAAATGGTCTTTTTTTCCCATTTTTTCCGCTTTTTAGAGTCCGGAGACCCCTTAAATTAGTATGTTTTTAACAATTTGACGTTTATTGCTTTTATACTGTTACTGGACATTAAATTACACATATATGTCGTTAAAAGTTGTTAACTAGGCATAGAGTACGCCTCCCCTGTCCTTGTGTATGTCCAAACTGACCGTACCTTTAAGGGATAATATCTCGGCTAATTACCGGTGATTTTTTTTTCGAAAATCATTATCAACAATGCTTTTATTCTTCTGCAACGATAGGTATATTCAGCGATACTCAACAATTTTTCTGAATGCCCGTAAATCGAAATTTGTGTATAACAGAAAAATGCTAATTACTCAAAAACTATGTGACCTAGGGTAATCGCTATAATTTTCCGGCAATGTTTATATTAACATTTTCAACAATATCTTTGAAAATATAATACATAAAATTAAAAGGAATGTATTTTTGAGTTCAGCGTTACAAAAGCTTTCACAGGATACTCCACATGATATACAAAGAAAAGAATTTTTTTTTCAAGTAGCATAATTGGCCTCTGTACTTTTTTACTAAATATATGTATGAATGTTTATTAATCTGAAAATATATGGGTCAATGGTCTTTATTACTTCCCCGAATTTGAATTTTCCACGTTCCATAGTTTGCGAGTAAAATGGCTGTGACAGACAGACAGACGGACAGACACGGGAGTGATCTTATAATGGTTCCGTTTTTACCTTTTAAGTACGGAACCCTAAAAATAATTATTTTTGTAAGATTTTTGATTATTCGTAAATTTTAATTCTACGTTTTTAATCTGAGCTTAGAATATTTTAAGATATTAATATTTCAAAGTAAGATAAACTACGCCAAATGTTACCCAAAAGTTAAAAAAAAAAAATACCTTAACTTAATAAAAGTGCCTCACATTCAAAAAATGTCTTAAACAAACAAGAACAATAAATCACATTTCAATAATCTTCTAGGCTCTTTCAATCAATAGCATAATATTACATTTAAGGGGGGGGGGGGGGGGTCTCTTTAGACGCCTCAAAAACATTTTTTAAGGTGATAAAATAATCGGATCATTTTGAAACTGCAGCATAACTTTGTTACATCTTTGTAGAGTACAATTTTTTTTTTTTTTTTTTTTTTTTTTTTTTTTTTTTTTTTTTTTTTTACAAAATGGCGGATTAGCAAAATTTTTCGTCGGGCGTCTCATGCGCGAGGCTCAAAAGTGCCTGCACTCGTCACTCTTTTTCTATTGATCTGAAGAAAAAAAATTATTTTTTTTTCCTAACATATTCACGGGAAGGATAAACCTATAAAACGATAAAAAAAGTATAAAGTAAAAACTTAAATACGGTTTTTAATAAAATGTTCGGATTTTGGACTATTATTTCGACAATTTTCATCCCCAAAAAATTATTTATTTACACGAAATCTTTTAAACTTTAGGTACATCCTTCCGGTAATGATATAAAGAAAAGCTTCACCAAAAATCAGCCAAATGGACCGATAACTTTTTGAGTTACAGCGCCAGCAGTTTTTGAAAATGTAGTTTCCATATAATCGCGTTTAAAGTTTCAGTACGATAAAATTACTGGATTTAGCGACTTACTGATAAATCAGTGATCCTAGGTGCATATAATAGACCTTCGGATTCATCGAAAAGCTGGTTTTCTTCGAGTTGCTGCTGTTTTTGGGTTGTACGAGCTGTTTTTGTCTGAAAAAGATTCCTCCGGTTCTGTCTCGTTACTTGCGCCTCTTCGGCGTTTCCGGAAAAAAACTTTGGCATAGCTGCCAAAAACAATATTTAAATTATCCATAACTCTAAGAACGGAAGTATAGCCTTCATTAAATATCCCAGCAGCGATGTATGCTGAAATTTCAATAATTTGTAGTCCAGAATGCAGGTGTTTTGGAGAGATACCCGCCAAACTGTTGCGTTAAAACTTACATTAACGTTCTGGGTATGACCACCCAAGAATCTTTGGAGTAAGTCATCTCTAGATAAATCTTGGTGGATTGGTAGGAGATGCTCTTGAATTTCTTGAGGAAGTAAGGGAGGAAGAACTTCGTTTAATCTTCGACAGCATCAGAGCATGCGGGCTCCGGCACGCTCGACTAAAATTCGGATAACTCTGTTAATATTGAATATTTTGGTTTTTCCCTTTTCCAATATATTCTCGAGATATTATATTTTCGAAATATATGAAAGACAAAAAATCGATTTTTTGAAAATTCTAAAGGGACTTCCCCCTGTGAAGAATCCAATGTAATTCACAAAAAAGTTCCATATATTTTCAAATAGAACTCTAGATAGGAAAAGCATGTATAAGCATACAAGCTCAAAATATTTCTAAGTCTCAAGGTTCTGCAGGAAATGATAAAAAGAATCCATCCATCTAAGCAAAACTTAAAGGTTGACTAAAAAAGAGAAAGGAATGAATGGAATAGGAGTTACAGAATCCCTTTTAAGTAGCAAGCTTGCCGATATTTCCCAGGACAATTTAAAAATGAAACTAGATGTGGAATTTTCTCACGATAGAAGAGAGGGTCCTTCTTGGCCTATGATATCGAAGCTTGTTAATGATGTCATTCAGCATAGGCTCTGAGTGGGATATAGAGAGCCTTTATTTTAAGAAAGGCAAGTTAACGAAGAGAGGAAGGGAGAAAAGAGAAGGAGAGATGTGATTTTGAAACCCAAGAAGAGGACTGCTCTCTGAGTTGGGACTGCGATTTCGGAGAGGTCCGAAGGGATAGAAGTAGTCTGCCGATTCAGGCAGGATAATATTTCTCCGGTCGAGGCCGCGAGGTAAAAAGGAGTTGACAACGGATTGTTGTGCACGAGAAGCAGCGTCAGCAGTTTTCCTTACGGATTAAGGTAAAAGGACTAAACTTTTATTGATAAAGAATCCATTAGAAGATTGGATGCCTATCCCATGCTTTGTTGAACTTATGCTTTTAAATGAACATTGTCGTCAGCTGTAACGTACCCAGAAAATATAATATAGTTGTGATTCAAGTATAACCAAGAAATTAATTTATCTTATGTCTTTTCAATAAATTGTTTGATTTAAATATTACTTGGGCCTCCGCTTGACTGAAGTTCCACGCTACCACTTCCACCTGTAAGTCGAAGGTTTCACAACTTGGTGGCAGAAGGTGGTATGCACAGCAAGAACTCTGAACATTAAAAGGCAAACTTAAGAGAAAGTGCTACAGACGCAAGACCGTGTGCATGGGAAAACGACACCAGTACCGTGCCGGACAGTTCCCTAAGAAAGTGCTCCAGACGCAAGACCGTGTGTAGAGAAAAACGACACCAGTATCGTGCCGGACAGTTCCCCTAAGAAAGTGCTCCAGAGGAAAGACCGTGCGTAGAGAAATATGACACCAGTTTTAGTGCCGGACAGTTCCCCAAAAAGTGCTCTAGACGGCATCCAGATGCAAGAATGTGTGCAGTGAAAGGAGACTCCAGTGCAGCGCCGTGCAGAACAGTTCCCGAGAGAAAATGCCCCAGCAAATCAAAAAGTAGGCTCATTATCTTGAGTGGCTCTTAATCTATTAATTAATTGAAATGTTGATAAGAAATTAATATTTTAAAGGAAAACTTTTGTTTTGAGGTAAATGAAATTTTTAAAATTGGAAAAATTGGTTAGTTAAAATAAGAAAATTATTAACTTATTAATTAATTCTAGTACAAGGGAGCTGATACCCTTTGTCATTGTTTTTAAATTTAGATTTTTTTTAATTAAGAATACAGAAAACTAGAGTTAAACTAGATTGTTAAGGCAAAAAAAAAAAAAAATAATAATAAAAATAATATGTTACGTAAGAAAAGTGCCATTTTGAGGAAAGTTTGCTTGAAAAATATTTAAGAATCAATTTGGATTATTTAATGATTGACTTTTCTAAATATATACTTGTGTTCAAAATAGAAAAAGCATATGAAAAGGTTTGCAAGGAGCGTGTAACTCTGAGTAAAATAGGGAAAATTTTTTACCTATAGCATTTAGAAATATTTTCTTTATCTTCTATATTTTGTGTGTGTAGGTAATGTAAAAAATAGGGAAAATTATATTTCTTTTTCGAAACTTACACTAAAACGTAGAATATCTGAAATTTATTATAGTATTGCTAATTTATTTATGTATATTGTGAATAAGTTTGAAAACCATATTATAACGATAAATAGTGTTAGAATATTCTCGGTGAAGTGCCAAATTCATATCTTTTGTGGTAACTGAAAAAATAAAAATAAATAAATAAATAAATAAAGAGGCAAATCGTTAGGTTCTCTTTGTAGTATCTGTAGGGATATAAAATCGGTAGATAATGGCGAAAATAACAGCATTGAAATATTGCAGAAAGGTCGATCTGCAAAACTTAGCAGAAGTATTAGGTATTGAGATAGAGGAAAGCGACATAATCGTGACGATTATCCAAAAGATAGAGGCCGCGGACGATTATGATGCCGACTTTCCATTAACGCAAGTGGGATATATAGTAAAAGATACGGAAGATCTAATACTTTTGGAAAGAGAAAAAGAGAGAGAGGAGAAAGAAAAAGAAGAGAAAGAAAAAGAGCGAAATTTTCAATTAGGGCAACTGAAATTAACACAAAATTCTGGGAGGCGTAACTCGACTTCCAGTAACGGATCGGAAAAGCCTAAATTAGCGCTGAAAACTATAATGCATCGTTTTGATCCAGAGCGTTCGGATATAACTCTATTTTTAAACTTGTTTGAACGACAGGCATTAAGGTCTGGGATAGAAAATGAGGATCTGGTCACGCATTTATTAGCTTTGTTGCCCGTAGAGATAGCTGAATTGATCTTGCACGAACCGACAGACAGAGTTGACAACTTTCAGCATGTGAAGTCAATCCTGTTAGCTCGCTTTAGATTGAGTGGCGAGGCTTATATACAAAAACTAAATAAACATTTACGAAACCCGAATAGTCCGTGGAAAGACCTCATTTTTGAACTAAATAGCTTTCTAGAAGGATAGTTAAATGGTTTTGATATTACAAATTTTAAGGAGTTAAAAGATTTGCTAATCACCGAACAGATTAAGAGGCGTGCTCCAGCGGAATTAAGGGAACATTTTATAGATTCGTGGGCCAAATATAAAGATCCAGGAACACTAGCTAAAGATCTGGACAGATACGAAACTATAAAAGGGGCGTCAAAAAATCGTGGAATAAAAAGCTAAAATTCGAAGAAAATTCGCGGGATGAGAAAAGGGAAAATGAGGACGAAACGAGAGGGGGGGCATTCCGAAACCAGAAGTAACTGGAAAGAACGAAATATAGAGAAACAAAGGGAAAAATTTTTTGAGCGCAAAAGGGCTATTAGATGTTTCATTTGCTCGAGCCCAAACCATTTGAAGGTCAATTGTCCCGAAAACAAAAGAAATGGAGAACAAATTAGCAGCGTTCATCACATTAGCGGAGGTACAAATTTTGAAGAAAGTTTTAAGCCTTATCTAAACCGCGCACTAATCAACGGAAGGGAATGCACAACTTTGAGAGATAGTGGAAGTCAGTATAACGTGATTCCAGGGACATTTATTAACCGCACTCAATTAGACGGTAGTACCATTCGAGTTAGGCAGCCGTTAATGAACAATACTCGTCGTTTACCGACCGCCGAAGTTGTTTTAAAAATTGAAGGACTCGGGAGCCTAAAAACAAGAGCTATCGTGACGGACAGAAAGCCGAATATGTCCTACTATATTTTGGAGAATAAAACTCAAAAATTAATTGATGATATTAAAAAGAAAAAAATGCAGATTTCAGATGCAGTGGTCATCCATAATAAAGCGAAAGCGAAACACAAAAACGCTAATCCATCCCGAAGGGTCGAAAATAAGATGAGAGAGGTCAACTCAAAATTGACGAACGTGAACTTGGGAGAAAGAAAGAAAATGGGAGGTACCCGGTCAAAAACGAGATATGAAAATTGGGAGGGAAGGAAGGAGAATACCGTATCACCCACGAGAAAGGAAGATAAGGTTTTAGGATCGAATAAAAGAAATAAGAAAGATGTCAAAGGGAATCATGAGATGGGTTGCCCCATACGAGAAGTCAAACTGAAAAAGATGTTAGAAAAATCGCATGATGAGTGTCAGGATTTAACACAGTCAAATAAGGCGTGTGAAAGTATAGATAGATCGAATACTAAAAAGGATATGTCGGTGAAAATAACACCGAGAAGGAACAAAAGAGAATTTTGGAGTAGCAATAACGAGAACACAAAGTATCTCAGGTCACAAAATCTAGTAAAGGATTTGGACGGAAATAAAGAGCGTGAAGGAGTTACGAGACGGATTAGTCGGAGGACGGGATATTCTAAAATGTCCACGGCTTATTGTTTGGCGAGCGCCACAGGTAGATACGAAAAGTTGCAAAATTATCGTGTAAATAGACAAAAACCCCAAGGAAAAAACGCGGAGAAAATAAATATGTTGACAAACGAAGATTCACGTCCGAAACACTATGCTAAATATAGAGATAGGCCTGCACATGACAGGCTCTAGCAGTTAGGAATTTAGGGCCGGATTAAGTGAGTCGAATTCGATTTAACTATGTGTACATATTAAATTTCATCTCATATTGTGTAAATGTCATAGTGTAAAATTTAAATGAGTTTTGTCTTTGAAAAATGAAATTTCATAATCAAATGTACTCAGCATTAGCAAGCTATATGTAAATTGTATGAAAAGTTTTTTTTTGTTAAAGAGGTGAGTGATATAAGCAAAGTAGGGTCACTCTAATATATGAGCTAACCTTTTCTTTGCAGATATTACGTCTTGCAGCCGAAATATCATTTAAAGGCGGGAGTATTGTGAAGAATCCAATGTAATTCACAAAAAAGTCCCATATATTTTCAAACAGAACTCTAGATAGGAAAAGCATGTATAAGCATACAAGCTCAAAATATTTCTAAGTCTCAAGGTTCTGCAGGAAATGATAAAAAGAATCCATCCATCTAAACCAATCTTAAAGGTTGACTAAAAAGGAGAAAGGAATGAATGGAATAGGAGTTACTGAATCCCTTTTAAGTAGCAAGCTTGCCGATATTTTCCCAGGACAATTTAAAAATGAAACTAGATGTGAAATTTTCTCACGATAGAAGAGAGGGTCCCTCTTGGCCTATTATATCGAAGCTTGTTAATGATGTCATTCAGCCTAGGCTCTGAGTGGGCTATAGAGAGCCTTTGTTTTAAGAAAGGCAAGTTAACGAAGAGAGGAAGGAAGAAAAGAGAAGGAGCGATGTGATTTTGAATCCCAAGGAGAGAGCTGCTCTCTGACAAGGGGAGGGACAACCTTGTTAATCACAAATTTTTATTATTTTAACATATGTTGTAGGGTAGATACCCCTTAGTCTCAGGTTCAACGGATTTTATCCAACGCTCCTTAGTTCTTGAGAAACCGGGGGTGGGGGGTCTAATAGTAGTATACAACTTAAATACTTACTTTATAACAAAAAGGATAGGCTGGTCGTAGCTCAGTTGGTACGGCGTTTGTTGGCTGATCTGCGGGCCCGGGTTCGGTACCCGAACGCGCTACATTTGTTTTTCTCATTTTTTGTTTTATAAATATACTTGTAATTATAATTTAATAATTTAAATTAAAATTTTCAATATCATACATTAATTAAAATGTTAACAAACTTAAATTTATCATTTTTTTAAACTATTATTTCTTATCCTTTAAAGAGGTTTAAAAAGAAATTGGATCTATTATTGAATGATGGAAATTTCAAAATCGTGACAAAACCTGTTGTGGCCCCATCTAGTTATGATAAAATAAAAGAATATAAAAAAATAAAAATAAAAATAAAAGCAGAAAGAAGATAAAGGGAAAAACAAAATAATTGAAAATTCAAGCATACGTATTTCAAATTTAAAAATCTTTAATATGCAGAAAATTGGTTGTAATGTAATTCTGATGCTAATTTTTTATAATTAATTATGCTTGTTACTTTAAAAACAGAATAATAGTATTATCGCATTGACTTCCTTTGTTAAAGCAATGCGCTCAATATCATTGCATCGATAAAGAATATATGAAGTGCATTTTAAAAGTGATTTTTAAAAAATTAACAGTTTTATGATGTTTTATACAATTATTTAGTTAAAAGTAAAAAATTAAATAGGTTAAAATTATAATTGATATACAATATTATAAATTTTAATTGACAATGAGATTATTAAGTTATACTTACGAATATATTTATAAAACAAAAAATGAGAAAAACAAATGTAGCGCGTATCGGTATCGAACCCGGACACACGTATCAGCTGGTAAACGCCGTACCAACTCAGCTACCACCAACCTGGCCTTTCAGTTAGAAAGTAAGTATTTAAGTTGTGTACTACTATTAGACCCCCCGGTTTCTCAAGAACTAAAGAGCGTTGGATAAAATCCGTTGAACCTGAGACTAAGGGGTCTCTACCCTACAACATATATTAAAATAATCAAAATCTGTGATTAACAAGGTTGGCCCTCTCCTTGTGAGTTGGGACTGCAATTTCGGAGAGGTCCGAAGGGATAGAAGTAGTCTGCCGATTCAGGCAGGATAATATTTCTCCGGTCGAGGCCGCGAGGTAAAAAGGAGTTGACAACGGATTGTTGTGCACGAGAAGCAGCGTCAGCAGTTTTCCTTACGGATTAAGGTAAAAGGACTAAACTTTTATTGATAAAGAATCCATTAGAAGATTGGATGCCTATCCCATGCTTTGTTGAACTTATGCTTTTAAATGAACATTGTCGTCAGCTGTAACGTACCCAGAAAATATAATATAGTTGTGATTCAAGTATAACCAAGAAATTAATTTATCTTATGTCTTTTCAATAAATTGTTTGATTTAAATATTACTTGGGCCTCCGCTTGACTGAAGTTGCACGCTACCACTTCCACCTGTAAGTCGAATGTTTTACACCTCCTTAAAAACTTTAAAACATTGTAATCAAAAGTTTTATGACGAGGAAGCTTGATATCTACTTCTGTGTATATATTTATTTATCATTAAAATGCAGGAGGGGAAAGTTCAGATGTGAATTAGCCAAAATTTTTTAAAAGCCCTTCTGTCTTTGCTGAGTATTACGGCTCTTTTAACAGTGTTTGGAGTAGAACAGGCATCAGTTTGAATAGAGGCGTTAGTATTACAAAATGTCCGTTATTTTAGTGCTAATTCATTTTAAAAAATTATGCCATAATCATTTAAACTGTGTACACATTTTTCGGGGTCACTTAGAGATGATACGGGTGAGAATCGACATATCCGCCATGTTATTGATTCTAAGTCACTGTTATTCTTTGAAAGATTTTTGGATTATTAATCATACAACGTTTCAAATATTACATCAAAAAGTGCTAAACTGTTAATAATTAAGTTATTTTTGCTTTGAGATACTTCTTATTAATTTGGTATGTTTAAATATTTTGTAACATTCATTAAATTGTATGAGTTCAGTTGTTTTGTATGGCAGTAAATTTTTTTTCTTTTATAATATGTAATAATCGAAATTATGAAATTATGAAATCTGATTGATTTGGCTTGATTTTGCAGTTATGTTATGTGACGTAATGCTGTTTAAGACTTTTTCAGCTTTAAACAGTTTATTTTCATAGCTAACAACAGCCGAAATGAGTAACAGAAACAAAGTAATTTCGTATCTTCTGCTATTGATTTGCATTAAAAAAACTATTTTGATTCATAATTTGTGCTGTAAATGAGCAAAACATGTTGTAGTTAATTCACAGAAAGGTTCTGAGATAAAGAAAATCTCTGACGAAATCCTTGAAATGACTCGAAGAAAATATGTAATATTCTTTAAATAGTAAATACTAATAATTTTTTGACCAAAGATATCGTTATAACTTAGAACCAGAGAAAGTACCGAGAATAAGTGGCTATTTTCTGTTTTTTGTATTTTAGTCGGCAGAAAGAAGATAAAATTTTAAAACTGGAGAAAAACGAAAAAAATAAAAACGAGCACGAATAGATCTCGGAAAGTTATTATTACTTTTTTTTAATAAATATTAATATTTTTAGAAACCAAAGATACCGCCAGAACTGAAATAGTACACGAAATAAATGGATATATATATATATATATATATATATTATATTTCTGTGAGGAAAGCAAATTTGACAGTTTTAAAATGTAGAAAAACAGAAAACTTTAAAAGCAATGTGAAAACACGAAAAACAATATGGAATCGATCTTCTGAAATTTTTTTTTTTGAAATAGTCAATATTAATATATCATTTAAAAAAATTACACCATTATAAAGGGAAAGGTATCCCCAAATAAGTGGGAATATTTTTCGCCTTTGAATTTTGTCGTGGAATCGGATGACAGTTTGCAATTGCAGAAAAGCGGAAAACTGATGCGAATCAAGGTCTAGTAAAAATGTTTTTAAAAATAGTAAACATTAATATTTTTTTAATTAAAGATACCATTAGAACGGGGAAGGTAAGACAAAACTGTTTTTTTTTTTTTTTTTTTTTTTTTTTTTTTTTTTTGCTCTACAGGAGTAAGTGCTAGATGCTGATGAAAATACATTGCGTCTACGGCGATTCATCTATTTTGGACAGGACTTTTTAACACTTTGAGGTATGAGCTATTTCAACCGATGGGCTGAGGGTATTTGGTACTTTCATGATTTAAAAAAAAAATACTTGGAAAATGTGTATTTTAATAATTTCTTTTGTTATAAACTTCAAACTATTCTTATTCATAATCAAAGATCTATTTAAATGCACTAAAAATTAATGTTTAATGAGGAATTATTGAAAGAAGCATGTTTTACATTTAAAAAAAAGTTTCCCATAAGATAATATCCTTTTTTAACATAAAGGTTTACTTGCATAAAAAGTTACCGAAATGTTGTAAAGATATCTCAAAATAGGTTTTATTTGTATATAAACATTATTTAATGAAATTTGCTTTCGGGTGGTACATTTCAAAGCACAAAGAGCAACACCACAAGTTTCACAATAAGTTGGATTTAAGCTCTGATTCTATATATTTTCATTACTTGGTTGGTTGGTTGGCAGACGGCTTGAGACATATGCTTCGCCGACGGCGGCTTTGCCTCGAATAATCATATAAAGGGAAAGATGGAGGAAGATTAAGGGGACACGCCAACACAACAGTGCCCGATTATCCGCGAGCAACCACGGAAGAGAAATTACACAGAGCCTTTACTCCAGAGCGAGACTAACAAGCAACAGAGAGCATCTCCGCGTAAGTGGACTTGGGGTCTAAGCCCAGAAACGACAGTAGAATTGCCCTTTCAGAGCAATACTTTCCGCAATGAAGGAGGACATGGTCAGGAGTATCAGCAACGCAGCAAAGCGAACAGAGGGATGAATGTGCGAGGTTCATCTTAAAAAGGCGTGAGTTAGTTAACCAAGTGCGGGTACGCCAGCGAGAAATCCACATATCTTCGCAGCGATGGCTAGTCCACTACCGGAAACCGTCGTCCTTCTCACTAAGGTGAGGGAAGTTAGAGAAGTAGTCACTATTCCACCAGGAATATGTCTTCTCGACAAGCCAATCTCTGCGGATCTGCGCCGCAAGGTCATCAGGAGCGACTCAGTTGAGGGTGCGAGCCAGATACGGACCATTGCGGGACAAAGAATCAGCCACCTCGTTGGGGAGAATGCCTTTGTGGCCGGGACACCACACCAGGGAAAGAAGCACGACCAGCCGAAAGGGCCCGATGGATGGTGTTGTGAAGCAGCGTAATCACTCTAGGAGAGCGGAGAGAAGTACATTCCAGGGCAGAAAGGACGGAGCGGCTATCAGTAAGAAGAAAGAAGCGGTCATCCACAGAAACATATGAGATAATAGCAAGGTAAATGGCCAGAGCCTCGGCAGTGAAAATCGAATTGATATGAGGAATCAGCATAGCAAGGCTAGAACCCGTAAGACTATTATGAACCGCGACGGCCGTTTTGAAGGAATCCTTGGAGGCATCCGACGAGAGGAGGGGGACCTGTGGGATGGAGATACTCCATGACTTCCAAGCTTGGTAGGTGGCCCCCGAAGGGAGGGAAACAACTTGAAAAGGAAGGCCGTCTAAAATAATATGGCACTGTGGATAGAGAAAGGGTTGGGCTGGTCACGAGAACTCTAGGATGTGAGTGGGCGAAATATTGTAGGTAACCAGGAGATCCGCAGCAGCAGCAGAGAGATAGCCGGATGAGGTGGAGGGGTCAGCAAAGAAAGGGGGGTGCGGAAGAGCGAGCTGGCGGGCAAGAAATCTATTAGCAATGCAACGAATGCAGCTGGCATGCAAGAGGCATTTGCCTCACGGCGAAGGAGTGGAATGGGGGTAAATTTGGGCAGGCCGGTGGCAACCCGGAGAGCAACATTGTAAATGATTTCAAGGGAATTCAGGGTCGAGGGACATACCTTAAGAAAAAGGGGACATGCGTACTCAAGGAGGCTGCGAACCAGAGAGTCTATGATTTTGATCATGTGGATCGTATGGACCCCATGGTTCTATGATGCAACAGCTTTTAAGTAGTTAAGCCTTTTAAAGGACTTGGCACGAAGGTAAGAGAAGTGGTAGTTGAACAGAAGGGATCTGCTAAACCAGACGCCGAGGATCCTGACAGAGGGACTCCACTCGAGTTCAAAACCCCTGAGGGAGATTTTGGACTCGGAAACCCGACGGCGCACAGTGGAGTATTTGACCCAAAAACCTGGCCAAAAATGCAAAAATTAAAATTTTGTCAACAATTGTAAAAATCATATTTTTTAATAGCTAACTAATTGGTGCATCGATATATGTCTATTTTAGGAACCTGAGTTATATCCGGTGTCTCCTGGCCTCAGCTGAAGAGGAAGTTTCTTTCTGAGAAAACGTGATTTTTTGTTGTTTTTTTGGCATTGGTGTTATGTTTAAATATAATTTTTTGTGGCTCAATGAATTGTTGAATTAAAACTAAGCAGGGGTTACGTGTTTAACAAAGGTCAGAGCTTAGTGTTAAACTACGTGTTAATTTAAATAGTTTCGTTTTTAATGTAATAAAAAAACATTAAATGTGTAAAAGGGTTATTTTTAAAGCGTTTTTTGCTCTAATTTATACATATCGAAAGCTTTTTAAATATGTACCGCGCTCTGCCCCGCCATGTTTGAATTATAACCGTATTAGTTATAGTCTGTAGTGTCGATTTCTGCAAAAGAATCTTCCTCATATTGTTGCCATTTTTTTATAAATTTTTTTTTCGGGATGACTATTTAAATGCTCTGTTTGCGGCCACCGAATTGAAGAGATAAGAACTATATATTTACCGTCGTATAGCAGGTTTTTAGCTCACATGATAATACCAGAGAGCTTTTGCATCTACATATTCTGTCTGCCTGTATGTACGTACGTACATATGTAAGTATGTAGGTACGTACATACGCACGCAACTCGATATCTTTTGATTGAAATATCCGAACGCCTTCAAATTGTATGTACTTATTTATTGAAAAAGGGTTCCCTAATTAGTTCTTGGGGCTCATGTGTGTAACATAAGGAGATAAAGGAGGGAATTAACCCTTTCGAGGGCAGTGTTATTAAAAAGGACACCTAATTTTAATTCCAAAACTGACAAACGGCACCAAGAAAATTTAATTAAAATTTTCCTTTTATAATGTACGTGAAAATAAGCAACTTCACATTTTCTAATAATTCCGTTTATCAACTAAAAAGAGCAAGCCATACAGTAGTGAGGCCCTACAACTTCTTCTTCCAGCAAGGTCTGATGGTAGTCCCGATAAAAGCCAAGAAGAGAGTGATGAAAAGAGGAAGAATAGTTCTGAAGAATCATTTTGAAACTGGTAATATATTAAATACATTCAAAAACTAGCAATCTATACTGTATAGACTCCATTTTATTGAACCTACTATTAAATATAACACTATTAAACATAAATTAAATGCAATAATTATTACTAAATGTAATTTAAACGTAATAAGCATTATTAAATGTAAATAATAAGATTTATATATAGTGAAATTAAATACATTTAATTAAACATTAATAGTGAATAAGACAAACCTATCAACAATTACTTTCCTCTTAAAAACAGTAAATAGTTAAGGTTACAAGTCGCTCAACTTCCGAACTTCCTTCGGTAATGTTAAGTCAATGGACATGTGATTTATGCGTATTTTTAAAATATCTACTTAGTAAATTAATATTTTAACTTCTTTTTTTTTTTGCGCTCTTCTTAAATGACTCTTTTTTTTCTTAATTGTCAAAATATTTATAAAATATATATTCATTATTATGTGAAGTGTTAAAATCTTACTTACACTTAGTCAGCTTTTAAGATATAAAATATTAAACTAAGCTATGGATTTGTATGTATACTTCATAGTATGCTAAAAGTTAGTTCAGTGAAACGCATAGCACAGTTAAAAATGTCCATTCAGCCATTTCCGTGAATAAACGGAAATGTACTTGAGAACTTTTGTGCAGCCCTGTATATGATCTATAGAATGTATCCACACCAAGTAATATTTTTAAAAAAATTGTTCTATTTTAAAACGCCTATCACAACTACAAACGCACTTCCAGCAATTATTGGTCATAGACTTCAATAGTTAAATTTATTCCTCAGCCATATTCTTTTTTGTGTCCCTGTAAATGAACGATATATTCTATGCACACCATATTCTACAATAAGTGCCTTAGTACACCTTAGTGATGTATATAAATTTCAGCACGTTTAAAAGTGTGATATCATTAAAATACGGAGCAAACGATTTTTCCCCATAGACCATAATGTAAGGGAATTCTTTTGGGTGTCTCTGTAAATGAACCGTAAAGGCTATAGGCTTCATTTACAATACCAAACTTGCCATAGTGATACTCAATAACATCGAAGAATTTCAAGCCAATCGGACTATATTTACATCGAAAAATATTTTTGACCAGGGTCAAATTGACCAGGGTTTCGGGTCAAATACTCCACTGTGCGGCGGGAGAAGTAAATGGCAGTGCTCTTGTCCGGTGAAATGAAAGATGGTGGGCAGTGCACCACTGCACCAACCGGTCGAGGCAATTCTGGAGTTTAGCCAAGGTTCGGAGGGGTCGTCCCCCAGAGCATATAAGAACATATCATCAGCGTGGAGGAGGAGATGGACCCCGCACTACAGATCTCAAAAATGTCAAGAAGGAAGACCATAAAAAGGAAAGGGGAGAGGACGCTACCCTGTGGAAAACCTCTCCTACACGGACCACTGTCAGAGAGCACGGACTTCCACCGGATGCGGATGGAACGGTTGGTCAAAAAATTCGCTATCCAACGGCCGGTCTTACCCCGGACACTAAGATGAGCTAGCTTGTAAATAAAGCCATCGATCCAGACAGAATCATAAGCAGAACGAATATCCAGGCACACAGCAAACTCGGCTTGGCGGGAACTGCAAGCACTAGAGATATCATCGTAGAATTTGCTCAAGGCAGCCGTGGAGTTCTTGAAGGGCATGAACCCGTAATGGGCGGCATAGAAGATGCCATTGTTTCCAGCCCAAAAGATGAGGCGGTGGAGAAGGAGGCACTCGAAGACTTTGGCACACACAGCAGTCAAGGTAATTGGAAGATAAGAAGAAGTGAGGCGAGCTGGTTTCTCAGGCTTGCAAATTGGAACAATAGTGGCCTCCTTCCACGAAGAGGGCACGGTGCCAGAGTCAAACAGATTGTTGTACAGGGCCAGGAGTTTTTCGATGTTCACGCGTGAAAGGCCTTGGAGAAGCTTTGCGGAGATTCCATCACGACCGGAAGTAGTGGGGCGCGTCTTCTGGATGGCGAGCAGGAGTTCGCTGAGCGTAAAGGGGGCATCCAGGACAATATCGCCCTCGCTGATGTCATACGGAATGGGAACTAAAGGGTCACTTTGGCTGAAAACATCAAGAAAAAGGTCCGCTTGGACGCGCCAGGAAGCGCCAGGCTCCACAGGATGTTATCACCCTGAGGAGATTCTTTGCGAGCAAGGTTTTGAGAATTTTAAAGATTTGGCCAGTCGAGCCCTGGGAACGACAGACATTGTCCCAGTAAGTGCGAGAAGTCTGCCTGATATGGCGCCTTAGTTTGCAGCCCGTCTGCTTGTAAAGAAACCACATTTGTTTGGAGCAATATGTCCGCGCAAGGCGAAGGTAGCGGCGCTTGAGTCCAAGCAACTTGCGACATGTGATATCCCACCAGGGAGCACTGCGGCGTGATCTTCGGCGGGGGAAACTGGAGCACCTGGATATGGCCTTGCTGCAGGAATTCCAGAATGAAACGTAGGTGTTACCAGTGGCGGAGTTGTTCAGAGCCGAGTTGAGATAACGACAGGCAGAAGACCAGTTAACGAAACGGTGGTGCGGATCAGCATAAGTACCGGGACCGCCAATCTGGATGATCAGCGGGCTTATGATCCGAATCGAAAGGATCCGGATGAATCGACCAGGACAACAAACCGTAAAGGCCAGGGGACGAGAGGGAGAGATCAAGCAAGGGGGGAGAGGAACCAGGAACAGTGCGCGTAGCGGTAGTCGTATTACAGACGCAGATATGGTGGCTGAGAATCCAATAATGGAACCGCTCAAGAACAGGAGGGTATGGAGGATAGCGACAGAGAAGATTGATGTTGAAGTCACCAACCAGAAGGAAAGGAGGTTCAATCATATCGAACAACTCATCAAACCAACTGTCAGCAAACGAACCCCTAGGGAGGTAGACGTTGATGATGCTGATCCGCACGCCATGAATATTGATCCTAACCCCAAGAGCCTCAGTTCTGCCGGAGGAGTCGATGGGGAGAAGAATACGATAGGAAGGAAAGGAGGCGCGAACTGCCGTGAGGATTCCACCTCCGCTGCCACTACTTCTGCTAGACAAAAAAGTGTGCATTTGAGGGACCGAGAAAGTCGAGCTAGAGTCTAGGAAAGTTTCCTGAAGGCAAATCACCTGGCAGCCCCCAAAGAAAGGAGCTTGTAACCAATGGCCGTGTTGGCCCTAACGCTACGACAGTGCCAATGGATAACCTTGAAAGACATGGAAAGAAAAAAACAAACCAGTGAAATGGAGTTGGAGCCAGATGGAAGGGGAAAGCCAAGCGAGGAAAGCAAGGAGTAATGGAGAAGATTAATGCGAAACAACATAAGAAAAAACCCTTCTCCCCAACCACAAAAAACGAAAGGGGGGGGGAGAAAGGGGACGGACAAACTGCAAACGCATTAAGTGGTAGAAGGAGGGTATCCAAGCTTGGACTCCTGCTGAGAAACACCATCCGGAATCCAAGATTCGGGCGAGGAAGTGTCCATGAGGGGGTCCGGTGAGAGCCCCTTGGTCGATATGACCCTCCGGATTTTTATTTTTGATTTTCTGACTTGAGATGCGAGCGAGGTGAGGACGGGAGCTCACTCTTTTTCCCAGAATGTATGGGCGCAGGGGGGAGGGGGGATCGTCTGTGGTCAAAATCTCTTTCACGGCCCCAACGACCGCCGACGTGACCGACGTTAGTAATAATACTGCTGCCACGTATTTTTTTTCAAAATAAAAGATTCGTAGATAATCTATGAAAAGACAGCGAACGTATATAGTAGGTATTTTTATCGCTCGGAGAGTTGAAAGATGAACCCAAGAGACTCTCGGGCTTAGTTCGCTTCACCGAAAACGAACACCCCGAGTGACACTTGAGCTTAGACTTCAAAGTGTTAAAACAATTGCTAAGACAGAAATTTCCCGCGGTGAGACTTGAACTCACAACCCCGGGATATTTCACGAGAACTGTTCTATAAGTTCCGCGCGCAATGCTAACCGATTGCGCCACAGGGGACACGCAAACCGGAAGAAAATGATAAAACTGTTTCATTGAAACTACTTTGGGGAACGAGCAAATTGATAGTACAGTACACTGTTAAAAATATCGTGAAAAATTACCTCTGTTTTTAAAGACTATCTATTTTCTGGCAAATGAGAACGCTGCCCATGGAGCGCTCTCATTGGTCAGAAAATAGATAGCCTTTAAAAACAGAGCTAATTTTTCACGATATTTTTAACATTGTATACTATGAACATTAAACATTCGCGAGAAGAAGAAATGTGCCGCCAATTTTAATAAATTCCCTCTCGGTATCTGATTTTTTTTTCAAATTTTTGAATGCAAAAGCGATCGACTGATTAAATGAAATTGATGTAAGTTAAAATGAGCCACTGTTATGATATATTTATATTAATTTTATACAAATTACAATTACATTTTATACAAATTATGCTATTCGCCTTAGCGAAATTTTGGCTGTAATCAACAGATGTTACACAGAGAGCTGCATACCTACTTATTATAACGTCCCCAGCATTTCCGCTAAGTTCGAGATAATTACTTGAAGATTGCGGTTTTAAATCTACAATATATGCTTTTTATTTTTTAAACTATTTAAAATAGAGAAACAATCTTTGTGGATTCAAACTTTTTGAGAAATTTTACCTGAAATGGACACCAAACATGACAATAAAATATTTCAAACAAAAAAATGTAAAATAAAATAAGTGGAAAGGTGGTTATTTATAGGTTATTTATAGGGTTGTAAATAAAAAACAATAAAGAGATTCTCAATAACATGAATTTTTCTACGGCAACACCGAGTCATTTTTAACAGGAACATTGGTATGTGCAGGGGGGGGGGGGGGGAAGGGTAGGACACTAAGCTTTTGAAAAAAGTAAGAATTTTTAAAAAGCACTAATAAAATAGAAATGTCAAAAAGTTGTTTGCAGCTTGAATTGAATATTGCATAATTGCAATTTCGTTGCACGATAATTTTATTTTAAAGTACTCTAAAGTTTCTCAGTATTGCATTAAAAGTGTGAAACGTTAGTTTTATTTTCGCGTGAAACAACTCTTTACTCTCTAACATTGCTTACTATAACTAGTATAACACCCTTATTACGGACGGGTGAGAACTCCCCTCCCTCCCCCCACCGTTGTGCTTATAGACTTCACAAAATTAATACTTTTGGAAATATAAATTTCTAACATTAATTATAATTATTAGTATAAAGTATGTTACATTATTTCAGCATATTATTTCATCTAATTATTTATTTTAAAGATATATTAAATATATTTTTGTATTATTTAACTCATATAATTTAAATACATTTAAAATTTATTTCAATATCATTCTCAACAAAATTTCTTTTAAAATTATTTAACATAGTTAATATACAACCTGTTACATTCTTTCTGTTTAATTATTAATCCTATAATTTATTTCACAGTTGTATTAATTTTTTCATTATATTTCATGGAATTTAATGGTTTTGTTTTGCTTTTGTTAATTTTTTTGGTTTTAATTTTCTTGTAAATCTGGTTACACAGTTGATTGGGCAATTTGAGAAATAGCTCTTAATTGCAATGCATGCTTTTTTCAATTAGAAATCAATAATGTTTTGCTTATATTTGTGGGATATTGCCCATGATGAAAAGTTCCACAGTATAAGTGTTATTCATATTTTTGATATTCGTTTTTCTTTGCATTCTTTTCATAAATATTTACTCTGGATAACATTGCTCCTCCACATTTTGAAAGCAACTTTTCCACTTTTGTTTTATTTAAATATTTTATAAGTTTTACATATTATAATATTAAACTATTTAGGTTTTTCAAAATTTTGAGTTTTCTTTGTAGGTTCTGTATGCCGATTAGCTTTACTATAATATTTTTTATAATGATTAATGCATTATATTTTTACATGCCATCTTCATTTAGAATTTTGGTTAACATTGTGATATGAACTTGCAAGATAAAATTTGATTCAAAGGTATTTGTATCAATATTGATGTATGTGTATATTGAATTATAGTGTTTTTGAATATAATAAATTATACATTAGATTGCAAAATAAATCAGACTCTGGGAATGATTTTTTTAGCGGGAGCAGAAAAAAGCAATAGTGGATGATAATGAATAATTCTGACAATATGGTACATAAGTTTTAACATGACAGTGTGTCTGAATTCATACTATAATAATAGTATATACATCACATTTTAAGACAATTACAGCACTCTCACTGTACAGCTGGCTCACTGTACATTTGAAAAACAGATCGATGCAACGCACCATAGGCACCGGTTAGGAGAACAAAATGCGTGTGTGTAGGGGGGGAGGGGGGGGCACTGTCCCTCAATACATTTTGAAATTTAATTACCTAAATTTTCTTTTCTGTGACGATTTTGAAAAAGAATACCAGTATGTATTTTTATCAGTCGACTTTAATTAAATGCTTAGAAATAGAGGAAGTAATAAGTTTTTGGAATATGTGTGTGTGTGTGTGTTGGGGGGAGGGGGGTCCCTTGAATTCCCCGCAGTGGTAGTTTTTCAAATATATTTTACTTTTTTTTTTACATTGATTTGTTTCAAATATATCTTAAACTATCCCGGTTCAATGGGGGTGGGGTGGAGCAGTCTTCCTTAGCAAAAATAAACATCACTGCTCAATTCTTTTTTTATTTTATTTTATTTTATTTCTTTTTTTTTCCTGTTCTCTCTTTTTAATCCTAGTAGAAATTTATTTTTGAATATTTAATATTTCTTATTTGTTAAATTTTTAAGTTGTTTTAATATTGATATGTTTTTAAAATTGTCCTGCACAGAAATTTGTATTATTATTGTTATTATTTTCTAGTTTAGCTTATTTCATTTTTATAATCTCCATTAAAAAAGGCCGCGGACCACAGTCATATCCGTTCTAAAATCTATCTCCCTGGGTTTCGTACTGCTAATACCCATATAACATCGTTACTTATGTCTATTGCAAATTGTGGAACAAACGGCATAATTATGTTAATATAGTACAGAAGTTTTAACAGGACTATGTGACTGAATTCACAATTTAGAGCAAACGAATACAAATATTTTTTTAAGATTAGAAAAAGATTTGCGTTACTTTAAAAGACCATTTCTGAATGAAAAAAAAAAGTGCTTAAGAAAATAACAAAATGTTATAAGTAATGTTAAATAGCAACAATGTTCTTTTTTTCAATTCAAAATACTAAATACTCAATTACTTTCTAAGGTCGAAACTTCTTGGAAAACGACGTTTATTTATCTAATTTAAATAATGTGCATTCATGATAGAGTGTAAATAACCAATTATATTTAATTTTTCTAAGGAAGACAAAAATAAAAGAAATCTTGAAAAAGGCCAGATGTAGCAATTAAGTTTCGCCAAGTAAGTGATCAGACAATGTCAAGCTTTCCTTTACTATCTTCTTGTACCTTCTCCAAGTAGGAAGGTGGAGGAAATGTGTGGTATTGTGAGCACAGAATAGATTTATAGGGACTATAGGATATATTACCTATAGAATAATTAGGTTATATTTATGCCTTTTCATTTTTAATGACGCGGCCAAAACTCTAATCGTTTTCGTTTTTTGCTTTTCTGAGTTTTCTTCTTTGATAAGCTAATAGTATAGGGAAGGTAGGGGTAATTAGGATTAGGGATAATTGGGATCAGGGGCATTTCAGGGGCAATCTGTCACAGATAAGAAAAATTGACCATGCTAATTATGAAGTCTGACTAATATTCTACATGTGGAATTTTTTGGAGCAAAAATGTATGTTCCCTTAGAAGTAATCACTGTTTACCCAGAACACACACACACAAGAAAAAAAAAAAAAAAAAAAAAAAAAAATCGTTGTCCGTCAAAGTGAGAATGTTTCAGTTAAAAAGGTCCTGTGTAAAAAAAAAAAATTGTAGGAATATTAAAACATAGCTATGGATTTTAATTTAGAAAAAGGTTATTTTAGAGAGGAAATGGTTACGTTTTGCAACAGACGAAGCATAATGCTAATAATCTGTATGATTATAACTACCCCAGAAATAGCATTTTCGATTTAAATACGATCATAGAGTTTTGGGTTTAATGGTAAATTGGGATCGCAAATTTTAGTTTCTATTTAAATCAAATTGTGGTTTAGAATATATTTTTTAATCTTTCAGTTTTCAGATCCTGTGAAATACCCCTAGTTTGGTTTACTTTACAGCACATTTTGTGTTAGCAAAACTTTTAGTTGCATTTATTCAAATTTTAGCTTTGACTGCATGTTTTAGACCTAATTAGGTCTCAACGCTTTCAATATAAATGAAATTTTCCTCCTACACAACATAGAGCTTTGACTGATCCCCCCCCCCCCCCCGTTGCTTGCATTTCATGTTATTTTGATTTTTTTTCTTTTTTACTTTAAAAGTTAGATCTTTACTAATACGACAAGGCTAATAATTTCCAATAGAAAATTTTCCATTTGATTTATTGGGATCAAAAAGGTACTTTTTGAAAAATAACACCTGTACCAGGTAACATAATACATTGAAAATATTTCTTTACAGATTTCAAGAGACAGCTACCTACTGAGTAAAATTGTACTTAACATTAGTATGTAGTCCACTTCATTCTCCGGCAATTAATTGTCAAAAAGTGATCCTAATTACCCCTACCTCCCCTAAGAACTTACCTTTCTCTCGGGAACCACTGAGGCGATTTCAATAATTGTGGGGTATTTTTTAGGGTTCCGTACTTAAAAAGTAAAAACGGAACCATTATAAGATCACTCCTGTGTTTGTCTGTCTGTCACAGCCCTTTTACTCGTAAACTATGCAACATGAAAATTTCAAATTCGGGGAAGTAATAAAGACTATTGACCCACATATTTACAGATTAATAAATATTCATAAATATATTTAGAAAAAATGTTGAGGGACTAATTAATTTACTTGAAACAAAAATATTTTCTTTGTATGTCGTGTGGAGTATCGTGCGAAAGCTTTCGTAACGCTGAAATCAAAAATATATTTCATTTAATTTTAGGTATTATTTTTTCAATGTTATGGTGGAAAATGTAGTGCAAAAATATGTCCCCCCACCCCCATCTAACTCCGAATCTATTGAAACTAAAATTATGAGAATTTAGGGGTAGAAGACATTAATTTAAACCTTGCAGGAAAATTATAGCTATTACCCCAGGCCATATAGTTTTTGAGAAAATCGCATTTTTCCAATACACTCAAATTTCGATTTACGGGCTTCAGCAAAAGCGTTGAGCAGAGCTGAAGGCACCTATCGTAGCAGAAGTATAAAAGCATTGTTGATCATGAATTTCGGAAAAAATCGTCGGTAATCAGTCGAGACATTAACCCATAAAGACACGGACGGTTTGGATATACATAATGACAGGGACGACGTACTCTATGCTCCATCGGCTTTTAAAGCCTAGATAACAAATTTTAACGATACATTTATGTAATGTAATGCCCAGTAGCAGCATAAAAGCAATAGACGTCAAATTGTCAAAAACAGACTAATTTAATGAGAATTAATCACATGAATACTATGGGATTCACGAGTAGTTTCCATTGAGTGGCTCTCTCAATACACCTACTATGTCTTTAAAGTTTAACTAAAAACCTATAAGGAATAAAAAATATACAGAATATCTATATTTGCTATTATTTAGGTTCCATATATCTTTGAACTTTCATGGTACATACATTTATACTTTTCTAGTATACAGGGTGCAAAGGAAAGTCCCTTTAACCTGAAAATACTTGTGAACGGAGAGAGCTACAGCTATGCAAGTGAGGTATAGTAAAGCGACTAAGCCCGATATAATGAAAACGACAGCAGAGCCCCCGTGTGGCGAAATTTGGAAGATAGCCACTGCAAATCGAAAACGAAAAGAGATAGAGCAAAATTTCCAGTTAGAAAATTTCAGAGCATCAATTAATTAATAGAATACGACATTTGGTTTACATGGATAAAATAAATCTTCGCCTGTTTACCCAAAAACGTCCGAAATCGATGCACTCCATTTTGTGTAAACGTTTGAATGGAATAGTCAGAAGTATGAAGAAATACGCACAATATATGCTATAAATACGTACTTATCTCTATACATTTTGATAACATCACACACTCAGAAAAAGACAAACTGTCTCACAGTGATAAAAAGTTAATATTCAGTATGTTCGAAAAGTTTGTTCAAAGCCATTGCTCACGATACACGTTTGTATTCGTGAGAGTAATTCTGCATGCACATTTCTCAGCGTAGAACGTCTGTTACAAGCCTCTTCAATACGACGACATAGATTTAACTCTTTCAAGGCCGGTGGCTAGATGGTATAACCACCTAATTTTAATTCCAAAACTGACAAATGGCACCAAGAATATTTTAATAAAATTTTGCTTTTGTAATGAAAGTGCAAATTAGCGGGTTTCTGAGAAATTTGTTTGAATATCCTGGTGTCAGTCAATTACTTCATCAGTTTACGAACAGAATTCTTCTGGCCCTGAAAGGGTTATTCTAAAATTTAAAATACATTGGAAATTGAATCTTTACAGACATTACTTTTACAACGTCACAATCTGCGATTGTGCACTGCTACATTTCCGGAATGTGAATAGACAAAGTAGAATCGTCGCTCATCGATTTCGGACATTTTTGGGTATGCAGGCGACGATTTATCTTATCCGTGTGAACCAAGTGTCGTTTCGTACTAATTAATTAATGCTCTAAAACTTTCTAATTGGAACATTTGCTCTACCTCTTTTCGTTTTCGATTTGCAATGGCTATCTTCCAAATTTCGCCACTAGGGGTGCTGCTGTCGTTCGCATTAGGTCGGCAGTAGTCGCTTTACTGCACCGTTACCTCACTTTTATAGCTGTAGTTCTCTCCGTTCGCAAGTATTTTCAGGCTAAAGGGACTTTCCTTTGGACCCTGTATACTATACAGCTGTACCCAACCCTATGTTGTATAGTTTTTACAAAGTCTTAGAATTTTTTTAGCAACGGTATTTTTTTAATAATACACATATTAATTCATAAATTATTGTACGGAACCCTCTGTGCGAGAGTAATACTCGCACTTGATCGTTTATTTATTTATTTTTTTGGTGTGTGTGTGTGGGGGGGGGGGGGGGTATTATAATTATTTGCCTTTTGATCGTTTTGTGTTCTTGAAAATCTATTCTTTTTTAATAATGTTAACAAAATAATAATATACCCGGATTTTTAAATTGCGTAATTGTTGCATTATTTAATTTTGGTTCTTGTTAATTGGCCCAGGACCCCATATCTAGTAAAATCGTCAACTGTTTTCAGTTGAATAAATTCAAATAAGAATTCATTCCACCCTCTTTCGTCATTTGCACTTCCGAATTATCAAAATACCGGAAAACATCTTGGGATCCAATGCTTAATGGCAGAAAATTTACTAAATACGTAATTAATTCTTAATATTACTTTCCTTAGAAATCTCATTTGTATAGGCAGTGAAAAAAAAAATCTAGTCCAGGACGCCATGACTACCAAATGCCGCCTCTGTCATTCAATTAAAGTAAAAATCTGTTTTTCTTAAATTAGCATTCGATCCTCTTTCGCCGTCTGCCCTTGCACAAAAGGCAGAAAATCAAAATATCGTGCAACCAACAAGGCGACAAAATCTAAAAGGCTGGAAATACAAGACATACTTAATATTAGTTTCTTTGGAAGATGTCATTCGTAAAGTTGGTGAAAAAATATGATTGTTGGTAAAAAAAAAACATGGCCCCATGGCGCCATGATTATATTTAATAACGATATTTTAATATTTTATAGTAAAATCGCCTCTAACTGAATCAATTAAATATATATATATATATATATATATTATAACTGATATTCCATCCTCTTTCGTCGTTTGTACTCGCAAATAAGTAGAGACATACTTAAATACCGGGTAACCACTCAGGGCGCAAAATATTTAGTGGCAGAAAATGCGCTAAATGCGTGATCAATACTTAATATTAGTTTCTTAAGAAGTGATCATTCGTAGAGGCGCTGAAAAAATAAATAAATGTCTGGCCTTTCACCATGTTCGCCATAGCCAGTTTTGATCGTCGCTTACTTATATTATGTTATCTCGAAATTGCGATATCGGATTGTCTTTAATCATGCAAAATTTGTTTATACTCAAATTTTAAAGATAAAAACACCGAAATATATTTAAAAATTGTAAAATAGAAATCTTTTTAATTTTATGCCGTTCAAAGTACAAAGGTTTTTAGCTAGATTTCGTATAAAATACTACCTATTACATTCTCCTCTATGTTGGAATTTCTGAAATTTTTTTGCAGATCTACACCGATCATGACCCCTAGAACCCAAAACCACCCTCAGTAAAAAACTTTATCTATCTATCTATCTATCTATCTGTTTATCTCTCTCTCTCTCTATATATATATATAATTTTCTTCTGGACGCGATAACTTCCACAATTCTACACAAATCTCTTCCAAACTGATACATAAAATCAAGGGGCATAAAATCTCGGCCAAGTTCGTTAATGGGCAAAATCGGACCAAGGGGATGGAAATAGGGAGGTGTTTTGTTAAAATCGACAAAACCCCATAACTTCTTAATTTTTGCACATATCAAATCAGTTTAAAGTTTTTATTTTTTCTAAAAATAGGGCCAAAAATTTATGTATCACAGATTTTTGATAAAATTAAAAATGGGCTCAAGGGGTGCAAAAAATAGGGTTTTTGGGACAAAAAAATTCATAACTTCGTCAATTCTCAAGATATCAAATCCAAATATTTTTATTATAAATCTCCTTAATATTATCTACAACTTTTATATTCATAAGTTTTTGATAGGACTAATTCGTACCGCAAAAAAAATAAAAACGAAAACGAAAAGAAGGTGTTGAAGAACAAAAAAATACATAACTCCGTCAATTCACAAGATATAAAATCCCCATGAATTTATCATATATGTTCTTAATATTGTCTACAACATTTATATAGACAAGTTTTTGATAGAACAAATTCTTACAGCAAAAAGAAATTAAAAATACATAGCGGTTGAAGAAAAATTCATCTTATTAAGGGTGTATTCAAATCCAAACTGCTTATTTTCTGACTCATATTTAAATTCATTTTTGCTCTCAAACGCATCCAATTGGTAGATTCTCTTATTCAGAAAATATATAATTTACCGTAATGATCGATTTTTTGATGGAGGCAGAATATATTTCAAAAAATGATGTCAAAGTGGGCGTTTTGAACAGAATTTCCCGAAGTGATTGTGTTAGAAGCGAAAAATATTGTCCCATTGAGAAAATAATTGTTTATAAATCAAGTTTTAATTAATTAAACGAAAAATAAAAACACAGGTCGCTTATAAATCTCTTCAAAAATCACGTCAGAGCAAGTTTCATATTTTTTCTATTAAAAATGAATCTGAAAATGTGGCAAAAAATTTCGAATTGTTGAGCATAGAAAAGTATTTTTTTGAATACCGCCTTAGCATGATTGTGATAAAACCAGCTATTATATAAAAATGAAATAAAAACTCGTCAAAAGCGGCCAGATAAAATTGTTAAAGTGGGTTTATCTTTAATCATAATTTAGTTTTTGTTGGTGAAATTAGTATACTTAACTTTGAAATCTACCTCCGCCTGTAGGCCGGGCCGGCAGGGATTTTTTTTAATGTGCTACTAAAAAAAAAAAAAAATCGACGAGAGGCGAACCGGGCATTTGCCTTGTTTCACGGTGGGCCAGAACGAGCCTGTATTTATAGGTTAGCAATTGCTAAAACTAGTTTTTAAAATCTTGAAATTGCTTCAGTAATTCTCTAGGAAAAGATACTGCAGTAACAGTTATTTTCCCTCGGATTTCGCAAGTGACGTTAAATACTCGGAGTTATGAGAAGACTAGAAAATACTCAAAAATGAGTGCATTTTACTTGTTTTAATTATTCATTTTTTAACAGTGAATGACCATGACCAGTTAATCCAAGGGCCAGATAAAAAAAAAATTATCTACTTTAGCTAATTACAGTTATCATGTATTTCATATTAAAACATGATCCGAAAAAGCACAGTAAAATGATAAAAATCTGGAAAAAATAAAATCTTTGTCTGATAAAATATCAATACATTTTTATATTAGCAACTTAAGGGGTCCTAATTAATTTGCCACTAACTTCTATAGTGTTGGTTCAAGATTTGCTTTCAGGTCAACAATGGAGTGTGGATTGTTCGCAAAAACATGTGCTTTTAGGTGAAAACAAACATTGAAGATGAGATTAAAAAAATAACTGTTCCAACATTGAGAAGAATTACCTCAAATTTGTAAAAAACGCAAAAGTGTTTGTATCCGAAAAAAAGGGCCACATTTTCAACATCTTCTGTAACAATGTTAATTTTTGCTCAGTTTTGTGTCTTAATATTGTTACTCTTTCAATTTAGTTTATTTTGTAATTTGAATCCTGTTTGTATTTTAGTAAACAAAATATTTTTCAAGGGTTGCGCGACTTTTCGATCCCCTGTATTAGATTCGATTCCCGAAGTCTCCATTGTGAAGATTCTACTAGGATGACAAAAATTTATAACGGTTTTACAAAAGGATTTTTTTTCTTTAACTTTCATACATTTAAGATGGATTTATACATTTTTTGTCCAACGAATTTATCATCTTCTAAAATTATGATATGCGTTTTGATCGAAAACTGCGCGTGAACTATATGTGAACTTCAGTCCTCAAACTTAAGGACATCCTCGAATTTCGTGGACGTTTGGCCACCTTAGGTTCCACTGATTGTGAAATCTTCCTACTGCTTGAGCGATGCATTTTGTCTTGTGAATCAGTTATAACAGGAAATGTGTACTGTATAGAATTAAATTAAAAAAATTAATAATCTATGTAAAATCATTCGAGGCAACAAACAGCCTTGGTAGCTAAAGTTCTCAAAGCAATTACCCAAATCAATCTATGCTAACCCATTTACTTTTAAAATAATGTCTCAAGTTCATTTTCCCATTTTTTTCGAAAAATTCCTATTTTCTATGCTTTTCAAAAAAATTTTAATCTAGATTTATTTTTAGCTTGCAATTACATTTTTAAAAGGTAAGATCCTGTTATTCTAAACATCTAGTATTATACAAAAATAAGAAAATTACAAAATTAAGAACTGCAAACTAATTTATGGTGCACGGTTCTACTTGGTCTTGATGGATTAACTATGTGACATTTTCTTTTCAAACTGTGTCCCTGAAACATTCATTAATCGGGAAAGCGTGAAAATAAATTCCCTTAAATCTAAAAGTATCTTTAATTAAAATTAAAAGCCCCTATTAAACAGTATTATAAACGATTTCTTTGAACAACGACTATACCGGTTTTAATTCATATAATATTATGTCGATTTTATGAATTATTACAAAATGAATTTAAAAAATGTATAAAATTCATAATATTAAAAATGGATTTTTTTAGACGGGGCACTAAGAAACCTTTGAACTATTGCTTTGCAAGGGTATTTTATAGTAATTTTTTGACATATTAAAAGGTCTTATGAAAGAAAATTATTGAATCAAGTAAAAGTGTCATTTTTCTGGTAAAATATGAAAAATGTAATAAAAGAAAATATTTAAAACCACATTTCTTCATAAAATTTTGAACATTTTGAAACATTTTTGTTTTATACTTTTCTTACAACTGTGCTCTATAGCTACAAGGACTAGATTTTTATAAAGGTAACCAGTTAAAAATAAATCTATACTAATAAAAGAACAAATCGCTCCGTCTGTCTGCGTGTCTGTGTGCGATGGCTAGCGAAATCTACCGCACGTAGAAGTATGAAAATTCAGGAGTATTTAGTCCAAGACAGGTCTTGGTGAACACGAGGCTCAGATTTTTAATTTTTTAAGGGCCGGGGCCCCTTTAAGTTTATATGCACTAAATTGTTAATAGCATGCCTCTTTTCTATCCGATCTTCGTCGCTTTTGGGGTGAATTCTCTTTTCAGTTTCTGCCCTATTTCTGCATTTCAGTTAAGACCCTGATACTCTTGCAAAGGGCCCCTTGAAGTTTTAGTGCACTAAATTGTAATAACATGCCTCTTTTCTATCCGATCTTCTTCGTTTTTGGGGTGAATTCTCCTTTCAGTTTCTGCCCCATTTCTACATTTCTGTTAAGGCAATGGTACTCTTTCAAGGGGCCCAGTACAGAGCCCCTTGAAGTTTTAGTGCGTTAAATATCTATACTAATAAAAGAACAAATCGCTCTGTCTGTCTGCGTGACTGTGTGCGATGGCTAGCAAAATGTACCGCATGTAGAAGTCTGAAAATTCAGGAGTAATTTGTCCAAGACAGTTCCTGATGCACCTGAGGCTCAGATTTTTAATTTTTAAAGGGCCGGTGCCCCTGGACCCCTTTAAGTTTATATGTACTAAATTGTTAACAGCATGCTTCTTTCCTATCTGATCTTCGTCGTTTTTGGGGTGAATTCTCCTTTTAGTTTTTGCCCCATTTCTGCATTTCAGTTAAGACCCTGGCACCCTTGCAAGGGGCCCAGTACAGGGCTCCTTTAAGATTTAGTGCACTAAATTTTTAATAACATGCCTCTTTTCTATCCGACCTTCGTCGTTTTTGGGGTGAATTCTCGTTTTAGTTTCTACTCTATTTCTACATTTCAGTTAAAACCCTAGCACCCTTGAAAGGGGCCGGTGCAGGGCCCCTTGAAGTTTTAGTGCACTAACTTGTTAATAACATGCATCTTTTCTATCCGATCTTCGTCGCTTTTGGGGTGAATTTGTCTTTCAGTTTCTGCCCCATTTCTACTTTTCAGTTAAGACCCTGGCAGCCTTTCAAGGGGCCCAGCACAGGGCCCCTTGAAGTTTTTGTGCACTTATTGTTAATAAAATACAACTTTTCTATCCGATCTTCGTCATTTTTAGGGTGAATTCTCCTTTCAGTTTCTACCCCATTTCTATATTTCAGTTAAGACCCTGGCATCCTTGCAAGAGGCCCGGTACAGGGCCCCTTGAAGTTTTAGAGCACTAAATTGTTAATAACATGCCTCTTTTCTATCTGATCTTCTTCGTTTCGGGGGTGAATTCTCCTTTCAGTTACTGCCCCATTTCTATATCTCCGTTAGAACCCTGGCACCCTTGCAAGGGGCCGGTACAGGGGCCCCTGGAAGCTTTAGTGCATTAAATTGTTAATAACATGCCTCTTTTCTATCCAACCTTCTTCATTTTTGGGGTGAATTCTCTTTTCAGTTTCTACCCCATTTCAACATTTCAGTGAAGTCCCTGGCACCCTTGCGAGGGGCCCGGTACAGGGCCCATTGAAGTTTTTGTGCACTAAATTGTTAATAAAATGCATCTTTTCTATCCGATCTTCGTCGTTTTTTGGGTGAATTCGCCTTTCAGTTTCTGCCCAATTTTTACATTTTAGTTAAGACCATGACACCCTTGCAAGGGGCCTTGTATAGGGCCCCTTGAAGTTTTAGTGCACTAAATTGTTAATAACATTCCTCTTTTCTATCCGATCTTCTTCTTCGTTTTTGGGGTGAATTCTCCTTTCAGTTTCTACCCCATTTCTACATTTCAGTTAAGACCCTGGCACCGTTGCAAGGGGCCTGGTACAGGGCCCCTTGAAGTTTTAGTGCACTAAATTGTTAAAAAATTGCTTCTTTTTTTTATCCGATCTTCATTTTTGGATACCTTCTCCATTTTGTTATTCTGCCGTTTCTACATTCCAGTGAAGATCATGGGCCCGTCTAGGGTCCCGTACGGGCCGGTCCAGGGCCCCTTAATTTTTTTGCGTGCCATGCGTTTTTCACACCCTAAATTTCTCACCTTCGCAGTGTGTAATTTTAAAGTTGAGTCTATAACTCTTCTCCTTAGACCAACACTCACATATTTTTATTCGGTCCCTAGCGCCCTTTTTTAAGCATATCCCTAATTTTTTGCACATTTATTTCAAATTATATTCTAATGATTAATTCATACCCTATGCTTAATCTTTACGAATAGAAGATCTAAAATGCTAAGTACTAAAATGTTTTAACATGTTTTCATGTTATGTGCCTGTTCTCAACTATCAGTTGGCCCCTTTTGGGCCCCCTATTATAACTCACTTAAAATTAGTCCGATTCACTAGTTTTTTTTTCTAACAACATCTTAGTTTCTCCAGCAATTACATGAACGACAAAAAAATATTTCAGACTTCAGCTACCACCAATTTTGAATATAAATCGTCGTCCATGGGCCCTTGGTGTATCGTCTTTAAAAATGATCCGAATTCCTTAGAATTTTCTTTATCATAGTTCTAGCGTCCTCTGATGACATTAAAAACTACTAAAAAGTGTATTTATACCAAACTACATGCCACTTAAGTCCCTTCCACTTTAGGGCTCGGTACAATGCACCTTGAAGCTTTTGCACCATAAATTATTAATAAATTGCCCCTCTTAATCCGATCTTCATTTTTGGAACCATTTTTCCATTTTATTTTTCTCCAGTTTCTATATTCCAGTTAAAATCCTGGAGCACCTTAGAGTCCTTTAGTGCCCGATCCGGGGCCCCTTGAACTTTTTGTGTGCTATGCATTTTTTACACCCTAATTTTCTCACCTTCTCATTGCATAGTTTTAAAATTAAGTCTTGGACTCTTCCCCCAAGACCAACACCCTCATATTTTTATTGGGGCTCTAGGGCCCCTTTTTAAGCATTTACCCCATTTTTGCGCATTTCTTTAAAATATTATTCTAATGATTATTTCGTACCCTATGATTAATTTTGACTATTTGAAGATCTAAAACACTAAGTACTAAAACATTTAAACATGTTTTCATGTTAGGGCCCTGCTCTCAACTATCAGTTGGGCCCTTTTGGGCCCTCTGTTATAGCTCCCTTAAAAATGGTCCGATTCACGAATTCTTTTTTTCTAACAACTTCTTAGGTTCTCCAGCTACTACATGAACGACAAAAAAATTTGCAGACTTCAGCTACCACCAATTTTGAATATTAATCGTCTTCTTTGTTGCAGCTCCTTTAAAAACTATCCTATTCCATTGCAATTTTCTTTAACATAGTTTTAGCGTCTTCCAGCTACATTAAAACCCCTAATTTTTTTTTTTTTTATACACAATTACGTTCCAGTTAAGACCCTGGCCCCAGGGTCCGGTCTTTCTTTATACCTCAGCTACCACCTTTTTCAAACATTAATCTCCTTTTTCATCATCAACTTACGTCTACTCACTACAGCCGTAAATTAAAAACAGTGTTACTTTAAAGGCAACTTTAGATAAGGGATTTCACCTGTTTATTAAATATCGTGTTAATGCTAACAGTAGTTCATGAAATTTACAAGGTGAGGGGCATCTTCCACCGCTTGGTTGGCGGGTTGTTTCCTCGGGTTTAAGGGCCAATTTCAACGAGATTTGCTTCCTTCAACTTAGATTACAATTCAGCTACTTTCTGTATTATGAAATATATATCTGATACTTTAGTTACCAACATTTTCTAACATTAATTGTGCATTCTCTTTTTTTTATTCTATGGGCTTGATTCCTACGATGTTTGGCTCACTCAGCTTGGTCTTTGATTGTCTCCGGCACGTGTGGGCACTTCCGGTATATGCTGCCATATCTAATGGGGATCTAGATTACAGGTTCATTCGGGAAAAAGTTTGATGGGAACACACTAGACGCTGCGGAAGGCAATGGGGCCTCCGAAATTAGGTTCATTTAAAAAAATCTCCAAAGATATAAAATCATGCAAACTTAAGTTTTGTTTAAGGTTATTATTTTACAAACCCCGGGCAACGCCGGGCGGGTCTGCTAGTAAATAAATAAAATGTTATGACATACATAAAAATTCACCAAATGTTGACAATTTTCTTAACAATTACTTTAAGGCAATGTTACCATTAGGCGACTTTTTTGAAATTCAGATTTTTTGATTGGCACCACTTTTTTTAAAGGGTCAGGTACCCTTTGAACCAATAAAGTACATGGAAAGTGACCTCTGTAAGAATTGCAGTTACTCTTTAACTAATTAGCTTTTAATTATAAAATTGAAAACACATGTTAGGAACGATTTTTTTTTATCAATTAAAGTTGTTAAAAAAGGCATACACATATATAGTTTTTTTTAAATTTATTTTTAAAGGTAATACAATTTTTACGAAAGAATTATTCTTGCATGCACTGCGCGCATGATTTTTCTGATTTGAATGTCTGAAACAAGCCAAGATTTTTTTTAATGAATACAGATATTAAGTGTTTTCAAAATGACCTACAATTAAAAAAATAAAACTTGTAGATCCCGAGAAATTTTTTTTTTAAGAAATTCGAAATATCGAGACTTTTTTTATACAAAAGTAGTCGTGAATTCTAAACTTCTCACTTGAGAAACATAATAATAGGTCATTTTGTGGTTTTATACGTTTAATACATCCACCGAAAATTTCGTGAAATCCTAGGCAACCGTTTTTCAGAAATCGTGTGCTCAATGATCAAAATCGCTGTTTTTAGAAAATTGGCTTTAAAGATTGAGTCACCCCTTGATCATATAGCAAAAGCTCAAAGTGTTTTAGAAATAACTTCTGGACTAATGCGAATTTTTGTATGGGGTTTGCTTTTAAATGGTCTTAAAGAATAATATTTAATTATAAGCTATTTAAAAAAAATCGATTTTTGGACGCTTTAAACCACCAGACGATTTTTTCGGCTTTTAGCTAATAGTTACAATGCCGTGCAAATTTTTTTCATGCCGATGGTCAAAATATAACAAGAAAGGATGGAAGAAGACTTTCGTGTCAAGAAAATCAACAAAATATAAATTTATTCCTTTACAAGATTCTTTTTACTAAAAAGTACAAATACATCAGTAATGGGCCGCTTTGCATCCTTAATGGCCCATCACTGCATTAGTGGATGGCCCACCAAAGTCGATTCTTCTTTTTCTGATTATTTTTGCAGGATTTGGCCCTGATATTTTAGTGGCTTCTTTGTTGGTCATCTTAACTCTTTTGTTGGCAATCTCAGCTTCTTTTTTTCGTTTTAGAGCTCTTTCTCTCTGTTTTACTTCTTTTTGTTGCAATTCTTCTTTTTCCGTACCTTGTCCTTTTGCAGCTCGTTCGATCTTTGCGATGTCAGGATGAAAGATATTCTCTCCGATCTCCTCCATTCCTTTCTGGACTGTGCGGCCATTCAAGGATTTCTTTTAACCGTTGAAAGCGGTATTCAGCTGTGGAAGTAGTATTGTCTTTATTTTCCGGCTCTGAAAAACGATCTTCGTCGGAACTCTTCGGCTCCTGCTGAACAATTCTGAGATTCATCGTAATTTTTTCGAAGGTGTTGCTGTTACTGAAGCTCGTACTTGACTGGGTACCATGATGTCTACTTTCTCTGAGTAATCTTCTTCAGCTGGATCCGTTGCCGTTTCTGTTAAGCCTGGTATGAATGTTTGGTGTTTTCTCCAGAATATTATACAAACGACGTGTAAAGCTTCTAATTCTTCAAGTGGTGGTTGTTGAGTATTTTCGACTTCTTCATCACATTCTCACCGACGTCTTGATGGAAGTCTTCAATCGATATATTTATGTTTGTAGCCTCATTACAAGCGGTTTCAGTTGAAACATCACCCACCATCATCACATCATTGATCATATCATTGATCTGACCCTACAGCGTCTGCACAGAATGGATAGTCTCTTTGCCCTGAAACCATTTTTTATTGCCATCGTCATGTCGTTTTCTAGCGCGATTTTCAGTATTGGAGCGACATGCACTTTAGTCACAGCTTCATGGGGGTGATGTTTGCACCAGCGAAGAAGGGCCTTGTTCCACTGAGCTTTTAGCGGACGAAAAGCAGCTACGTCGCAAGTTTGAAGTATGTGGGTTTCATTTGGGTGTAAAGCTATCAAAATTATCTGTAGAGATTTGCAATGTTCACTGGTTTCACGCGTAAGATGCGTGTTGTACCCATCCACAAATTAAATTAACGGCAGTTTAACATCATTCATTGCTAGAAAAAGGACGAATATATTTCCTATCCGTTCATAAAACGTAATAAAAGCTTCATTTATAATAATATCTTCTTTTAACGTGTGAAACATTCTGAAACTAAAAATATAAACAATAATGATTAAACTTTTACCTTTCGTAAAACTTGTTTTTACTTCGGGTCGTTTCTCTAAAAATTCCTCGACGATCTCTATAACATCTCAGTTGCGTCTGGGGAATCCTTCCTTTGCACTGTGAATAATCCATTTCTTTAGGAGAATTTCCTCTTCGGTTTTCCAAATTGAGGAAGGCCCTCTTTGTGGGTTTTTTCCACTCAATCTTTGCTTCAATGTGGACCTTGGTATTTTAAACCAAGATGCTGCAGTTCTTACAAACATTCCATGTTTAACAGCATCAACTGCCTTCTCAACTCGATCCTCCTGTTCTTTACTCAATTTCTTTGGAGCCATTATCTCTATTTTAAAATAAAAAAGAGATAGCTGTACTGACACAGCAGAATCGCATAATTAAAGTTTTATTGTTTGCTTAGCTTGATGCGAAAAGGAAAAATAATGTAACTGTATCATCGTATGCCACGAATTAATTGTTAGATACGTACCCACTAGCGTGTACATAGTAAAAGTAACATGCAAATCAAAATTTCAATTTCTCTAAACAAATCCAAGTAACTCGTAATTTAGAGTATTTTCAGTTCATTTAAGCTTTTTAATTTCGATATATTTTAGAAACCGTTCTTAATGAGCATTTATATCTTATAAATAACCCCATGAGAATTTTTAGTTTCTAGCCTCAACAATATCAAAGAAATTGAAACTTTAGAACTTTTTTTTTCTCTTGCACCCTTTTAAATTACGATTTTTTAAAAACAGTTTTGTGCGAGAATGTATGTCTTAAATGTAACAGCCACGTCAAATTTCAAGTTTATATTCCAAACAAGACCATAGAAATCGTAATTTAGAACGTTTGTTGTTCATTTGAACCTTTTAAATTAAAAAAAAAATTAGAAAACATTCTTCACGAGCATTTGCATCTTAACCACCATAACACATGTCAAGTTTTTAGTCCCTTCAGTATCACAAAAATCGGAATTCTAGAAGTATTTCAACGCACCCTTAAAAAAAAAAAAAACTATTTTGTGCGTACATTTACGATTTGAAAATAACAGCCATGTCAAATTTAAATTCTACATCCTTAACAATTCTATAGAAAACGATTTCTGTGCATTTAAATCCTTTTTGAATTTTGAATGTTTTTTAGAAACTGTTTTTAGAGAGTATTTATATCTTGCATGTTACCATCAAGTCAAATTCCTAATTTTTATACCCTTCAAAATCATAAAAATATGCATTTTAGAAAGATTTTTCTCCTACATACACTGTTAAAAATTTGCAGCATTCTGTCCAGTCATTTGACCGTTTTTGGAAAAAAAAGGGTTTCATAACCAAAATTTAACTATATTCTGACCATAAAATGGCCAATAATATGGTCAGAATAGTGTTAAATTACGGATGTGTAACCGTTTTCGATAAAAACGGTCAAATGACTGGACAGAATGCTGCAAATTTTTAACAGTGTACCGTTGGTATTATGATGCAAACATAAAATATAGCCTATAGTGAAGTACAGACTGCCACCATCATTTTGCAAACATTACTTTTGAAATGGGTTATTAGTGCCATGGATTAACCCCTACAAACAAACGTTTCTTCATTATAATATTAGTTTAAAAATAATACTTAAAAATATTTAAAGTTATAATTGTTTTGAATTATTTTTATAACTTAATTAAACATACTGAAAAATAAAAAGTTTATTTTTTCAAGATTTTTGCTCACTAGATACGAAGCCCGGTCTAGATGTGAATCTCTCTTGAGCAAACGTCATACCACTGAACTACCTTGCACTCTAGAAAGCTTAAAGCTAAATTTTAAATATTCATCGCTGGCTATAGACGCTAGATGTGATACCAAAGTTAGGTTGTTATGGTGTAGATTCTAGCCTAAAAGAGTATTCAATTATGTCATTTACAAAGGGATGTCGCGAGTACAAAAAGTATAGAATAAATTGGACATAAATAAGAGGAATATGCTAATATAAATTTGTTATCAAACACTTTGCTTTAAATGTTTGAAAGAAATATATGTATTAAAAACTGTAATTAATGACAACACATAGCTATAAAATATAAAATGTAAGTGTGGGTCATCACTACTGCGATCATGAAAAAACAACATAAGTAGTGGATCACCCCAATATCTGGCTTAATAAGATTGTTTTGATAACATGAATATGGTTACATATTCCTTAAACTTTGTATAAGTTATTAAAACTCACTTTTTTTCGTTTATCCTTCTTGAAAATTTCGTACACAGTACGAAACCCAACTTTGCTCACTAAAAATCTTGCTAAGAACCACAGCTGAAAGAGGAAAAATAAAGAAGCTTCGGTAGGAGCAGCCACTGTTCACGAGACGTGCGTTGATTTGCCAATACAAAGGCATAATGTGACAGTCGAAAAAACATTTTATCACTTCTCATTGTTCATCACTTTACTAAGCTCAAATGTAGGGCGTTTCGCGTCTAGCGTCGTAGGAATATTAACTCTTTCGGGTCCATGAAAGCACATATGCAGCCTCTAAAAGTGCTTAAAACGCTTCAGTTTGATACCAGTAAAAAAGAAATGTAAAATTGATTTTATTTAATTACGACATTTTCGTGATTTATAAAGTTAAGTCAAATAATTAACAAAAAGTGGTGCCAAACGAATAAATTTCGTGTAAAAGATGCCTTTCCAGAAAAGCTTAAATGGGTCATTACTGGTATATGGGACATGATAGGTGATTTTACCCTATTTGTTGAAGTTTTTCATTTTATAATCATACCGATATATTGGAAAAACACAAACTGAGTAAAACGTAAAACAAATTTAAAGATTGCAATAGTGAATCGGATACAAGGAAATGAATATAGTGTCAATCCATTTCGAATGATCGAGGACGTGTTGCTCGATATTTTTAATTTTACTAATTTTTTAATAAAGTTTTCTTCATAGTTTTCTGACTTTAAAAACTTGATTAAAATTTTTTCTATCATATAGTTTTTTTGAAGCGGCAATTTTTAACGAGCAACACAGTCATTTTTTTGTCGAATTTATCACCTTCACGCAGAATTTTTTTTTCTGTAAATATTTATATTTTTAAAAAAACTGAAAATACAGTTTGAACGGGGAAGGTAACACAAAAATAGTTTTCTTTTAATTCTATGAGAGTGAGTTTTAGGACGTTGATAAAATTAAATTGCGTTCTACGGCGATCCATCTGTTTTGGAAATTACATCTCTAATAATAAAACACAGTGTAACGAATCCGGGGCGAACTCATCAATCTTACCAGTGTCCGATAAGATGGAGCCACGTTAGGCTTACCTAACGTGGCTCGATTTGAGATGTGTATGAGAAAACGCATCTGCCTAAATACAAATCTTTTCTACCTGAAACCCCTTCTGTTCAACATAATTTTCTATAAAAGATTCAAAACTAACAAAATTTCAATGATTTACGCAGCCATTTCAGAAATCGAGTTGAAAACAACGTAGCGTACCCCGTGCGTAAAACGTAAATAAGAAGCTGTGGTAGAGAGTCATTCCTTTTGTGATTCATTGAAAAAAAACATGGATCTTTAAAGATGAAAGGAGACGATGTAAATGACATTACTTGAAGCTGTCCCACCCCTGCTGCGTGACGTCATCCGTGGGTAAACAGAAGAAAAACACCAATAGGCGTGAAGAACATTTTAACAATGCTTCCCCTTCGTTCTTTCGGATGAGGTTCAACCCGAGATACATATTTATTAATCAATATCCATCCATCCATATATATATATATGCCCGTAAGGCATGGTGACGTCACGGCGACGTCGTTGTGAAGTCACACTGTGATTTTGTGACCGTCGATGTGACGTCATAGTGACTAGAATGCGAGGTCGTTATGGCCGTTTTAGAGGTCGTTTGTGACGTCACATTGTGACCACTCTGTGAAGTCACGGTGTGACAAATTCGTGAAAAGTGTGTCAATTGTGACTATTTTGGCATTAACTTTGTGACGAACCTGTGAAGAAAGCGACAATGCTTTGAAGTCACACTGTGACCAATTTGTGAAATATGTGTCATTTGTGACGAACTTGTCATAAACACTGCGATTTCAAATGAAAATCAAATTTCAAATTAATTGCTTAAAAGACGCAAATAGTGATAAAGATTCCATGCTGGGACTCGAACCCGGGCCATCAGTACAGCGCACTGACATTCTACCGACTAAATCACATGGAACGATACCCAGGCTGGAAAATTTCTCACTATTACATGTTGGCAAGGCTACAAACGCAGCACAAGATGGAATATTTAGCGTGAGCCACCAACATGATGCAAACACGAAACTTAATTAAATCCAGCATCGATTGAAATTATATTAATATTTGGAAATTTTTCCAGAGAGAACCATTCGCCTTGCATACAATATTTCAAATGAAAATCAAATTTCAAATTAATTGCTTAAAAGGCAATTTTAATTTGAAATGTTGTATGCAAGGCGAATGTTTCTCCCTGGAAAAATTTCCAATTATTAATATAGTTTCAATCGATGCTGGATTTAATTAAGTTTCGTGTTTACCCCATGTCGGTGGCCCACGATAAATATTCCATCTTGTGCTGCATTTGTAGCCTTGCCAACATGTAATAGTGAGAAATTTTACAGGCTGGGCGTCGTTCCATGTAGTTTAGTCGGTAGAATGTCACTGTGCTATACTGATGGCCCGGGTTCGAGTCCCGGCATGGAATCTTTTTCACTATGTTGACCTTTGCGCCTTTCAAACAATTAATTTGATATTTGATTTTCATTTGAAATATTGTATATAAGGTAAATGATTCTCTCTGGAAAAATTTCTAAGTATTAATACAGCGATGAATTTTAAAATAAACTTTTGCTGAAAATATAAAATCTTATATTTTACCGTAGTTTTTAGCAAAATATCGCTATTTTGGAGTCTGATTCTTCTAAAAAATTTTAAATTTTTCCACTTAAAAAACAATTCTTATCAACTGACATATTTTTTTATTAAGTTCTATGCTTGATATTGAATTCAAGCTTGATATTTAGAATGTGTAAGTTTTTTAATTTGTCGTGATTTGTCATTGCTTTATTAAATGCGAACATGGAGACTAACGGATATTAATACAACTATTATTTATAGAACGGCATGATAAGCGATATTTATTTAATTTTTTTATTCCCGTGTATATTGTATTGTGTGAATATGAGCTAAATAGATTTGGTATGTTTTATAGGAAAAGACTGATCTGGGAAATAGAAAAAAAAACGAGTAAGAAAAATCATGCGTTAAGCATAGATTATAAAATACTTTCCAACACTTTCTGAATGCTTTAACAAGACATCGTAATTTAGGGAAATAACGTAAATAAGATAACTAAGTAAACATTTTAGAAAACGCATAAAACATTTGAAAAACTGATTTCAGCAGTTACCGTCCATAGCCAAATATGTTTTCCAATTCTTTTGAACAGCCCTGTATTTGATCTGTAGATTGATACACTGAAAAAAATGAAGTACTCAAAAATGAGTAAACCGACGTACTCATATCGAATTGAATATTTTTGGATCAAAAATGAACCTATGCTTTCTCTATTTTGAAACATCACATGTTATCAAACCCAAACAAACGAACAGTTCTGTACCCTGTAATGGTTCATTTCATTTATGGCGGCATAAATGATGTTTATTAATGTAAATATTAAATTATGCACAGTATTTTAAAATAATTTAAAAGTGCTTGGAAATAATGCTCTCGTCATAAAAATATTCGATTTGAGTATCTTGTTAAGAATTTTGCTATTTTTCTTAATAAATAATCAATTAAACATTTCTTGTTAAGAACTTTGAACGGGAAATAAATCTCAGTACATTTTTACTTTAAATTTTAGGGGGGGGGGGGTTTGGGGGGGGGGGAGGGGCAGTGCATAACGATTCATATTTGATCACAACCATGGAATAAAAAATGAGTACATGTGTTTCTCAACTTTGAGTACATTTGGATCGGAGCTATTTTGAGTATGTGACGCATTTAAAATTGAGTACTTTTTACTCAATTTTGAGTACCCATTTTTTTAAGTGTATATATACTATATAATGAGAAAATTTAGTTTAGCAAGAAAACGCCTAACAGGTTGAAATTCTTTTTCAGCAATTTATACTAATGTATGGAAACATACTTGAATACTTTTGTACAACCCTGTAGTTTACCGAGAATTTTTATTACACGCTACTATTTAGTTAAAATTTAATTCAAACTAAGACACTCTTAAAACTGCTGAAATCACATTTTCAGAAATTATAATATATAGACGGCAATGTATCCAATTCTTTACGTGACCCTGTATATCATTTTATCTATATTCTACAAACATTTCTTGGTAAATTAAATGCAGTTCAGCGAAAAAAAGCATAACTCATTTAAAAACCACCTTTAAGCAATTTGCGGCCATACCCAGTAATCATTACTAATACTTTTGTGTAGCCTTGTATAGGAATTATAGCATTTATATGCACCATATACTATGCATAAATATAGTGAATCATAAAAGCGCATATCATAATTAAAAATACATTTCCAGTAATCATCGCTAATGAACAGTACCTTCGGATACAATATAGGACCTGAAATATTTTGTGTGTCCCTGTAAATGCTATATACGTATTATTCGTATTATACATGAAATAATTTATACCGGGTGTCCCAAAAAGGACTGACTGATTTTAAAATTCAATAACTTCCAAACGGTGACAGATATTAAAAAAATTCTTGCAGGAGGGTTATGCATAAAGTCAAAAGTTTTATTACAGTGATTTTCGATTTTAGTTCGAATTACAAACAATAGATGGCGCTGTAAGCAATAGTTGCTAAATACAGGCTCGATTTTTGGTCCTTTCTGTTGTTCCATGCAGAAAAAGGAAATGGAAATGTATTATCCGGGCCACGAAGTACCAAAAATTGAGCCTGAATTTAGCCTCTATTGATCGCAGCGTCATCTATTGTTTGTAATTCGAACTAAAATCGAAAATCACTGTAAAAAAACTTTTGACTTTATGCATAACCCTCCTGCAAGAATTTTTTAAATATCTGTCACTGTTTGGAATTTATTGAATTTTAAAATCAGTCAGTCCTTTTTGGGACACCCGGTAGTATGTAAACCTCAGCGACATCTATCAATTTCATTATATGTGAAATAGATTAACATAATTAAAGTATGCCGCAAACAATTCCCTCCACCCCTATATCATTATGTATTTGAATTCCTTTTTTAGCCCTGTAAATGAACAATAACTATTCTTTGCATCGCATAGTCAACAGAATGCATATTTTAGTGCACTTCATAAATGCATATAAATTTTATTCTGTTTGAAAGCGTGCGTAAAATCATTAAAAATCATTTGAAACGATTTTTTCCCATAGGCCGTAATGTAACGGAAAACTTTTGGCTGTCCCTGTAAATGAACAAAGCATGCTACAAACTTCATTACAAATAGGTACTGTGCTATGGTAAACGTCAATAACATCTAAAAATTTCAGGGCATTCCAAGTATATTTTCGAGAGTTAAAGTGCGAACAGACTGCTAGACGGACAGACGGAGAGACAAACCGAAGTCATACGCACTTTTCAACTTGTGTCCTATATTATGTATCCTGTATTATATGAACTTTTAAAAAATATATACTAAAGCAGTTTAATCTATAACTTCATATCAGGCATGAAAAACACTTTTTTTCAATGCTTAAATATCATATTTTACTTTTTAGTGCCAATAATTACGCGTATCATAAACGTAGAAAATGAATTTAGAATAGAAGAAAATTTAATAACCGATTCAGAATGTCTGTAATTAAATGTTTGATTAAAATCACAAACAGAAAAAATGCTTACATACAATTAACAAAAATAAATATACCAATTTGAAAAACACTAAAAATAATAATTAGCATTTATAATTGTACTAATAAACAACAGCAAACTACAATAGATAAATTAAATGCATTATTAGATTTAACAATATCTCAAGAATATTTCCATATGGTATAAGGGATTCCTATTATTTTATAATTTTGGCAAATGTTAAATCTGAAAACATTGGTTTGAAGATTTAGGATTTTAAAAGATAATTTAAAATATTATTAGCACTAAAAGAAAATTCTTTCAAATGTTTCACTACTGTAATATGTAAAAATACATTTTCCCAGTATAATGTTAATTTCTAATCTGAAACAGTTTCGTAATCTCATGATAATCGAACGTCATATTTAACCCCAAAATAATAATAACTATAAGTGTTAGTAATCAAAAAATAGTAAGAAGCCGATAAAATAATTCCAAATCATTGTCGTTCCATACATTTTCAATCTCAAGTGAGAGTAAATTAATGTTTATATTAATTGCAGTATGAATGTAGGCATAAATCAGCATTTTTTTTTTCAAGCGATGGCAGATTAAGATATTTTTTTTTACAGTTATCGAATTGGAAAATATCGCTTCTGACAGTTAAAGATCAGTCTCTTACAAATATAACATAAAACTATTTAACTCATAATATACAATCAGGAATAAAATATTAAATTAAATAAGACTTACATATACGTTGCATTAATATCCGTGTATCCTAAAATGGTCATTTCCTTATCTGAAAGTGTTGTAGACGTGGTGATGTTCTAAAAACAGTGAACTATTTCCCACGTGTTCTCATATTTATTTTTCTGTGGGCAGACGATTTTCAAGCAGGTGGTCTGTTACAGATTATTTGTTTTTCTATACAAGAGAGTTGGAACATGAATGCGCAGTAATTTTCTGAAAGTATCGTTAATTAAAATTTTGTATTTGAAGAAATGTCCAATGTATTTAACCTTTTCTTTTTATCCGTACCAAATAATTCAAGTTAAAATGTATTGTAAAGTTCTTGTTTTCTAAATAATTATAATAATAATATTCATAATTAGAGTTTGTTAGATAAAACATTGTTTATATTTTTAAAAGGTATAAAAATAAATTTAATGGTAATAACGACCCCCCCCCCCTCTTTTTTTCTTTTTTTTTAAAGTAAAGTTTGTTTTGCACAAATTTTGTATATTTCTTTTATTTTCGGAAAATGCTAATTTTATTTAAAAAGTCTGAAAGAAGTAGAATTTATGACTTGAATACAAATTATAAAAATATTCTATAGCAAGAAATGCATAGATGACTAAACTCTGAAGACTCTTTCTACGTGCTCATTAAAAGGTGCAGATTTAACTGTAATAGAAAATTTTTAGTTTGAAACCACAGAAGTGTTTCGAATAATCCTGGTCGGTAAAAAAAGAAAGAAAGAAAGAAATTTCCTCCCAGCAAACTAAATATGTAAAGTGTATAAATTTAATATTCCTAATTCTAAATATATTATCCAAATGCTAGATAAAATTGAAATCATGAAAATGTATGCATTCACTGTCTTAGATATCAAATTGATAAAATATAGCCTGGAAATTTAGTTTATTAATGCTTGTATCGTGCACTTTATTTCTTATGCCTCCCCCTCCCCTTTAGTGACAGAATTTACCATTTGCTATCCACTAATATATTTTCATTCCTTATGCCGCTGTAACTCGTGACTGTTTAAAAATTTCTCTTCATTTTCAAAGATTTTTGAAGTTCATATTTTTGTCACACTGTGACACAATATGGTGGTTTTTTTGTCACATATGTGACGTGACGTACGTTACATAGCAGTGACATAACAGTGACGTCACAATTTTTTTTTAATTGCCAGAAAAATATAATTTTACAGTAAATAACATGTTTTGAAGAATTTTCGTAATTTTTTAAAGTTTTCTATGAAGTTCACATCCCAGTCACAATGTGATATCACTGAGTGGTGGCATTTTGGTCACAGGTGTGACGTGACCACAGTGACTTACAGTGACGTCACAACGACGTTACCGTGAGCATGCATGCTATGAGGGTATATATATATATATGTATATATATGTAATATAAGGATGATATAAGGATAAGGCCTTAGTTAATGAAAAAAGGAGTTTAATGATTCTAGGTTATAGTTTTACATATTAAATAGAAATTATATTTACAAGTACGGGAGGGTAGGGGGGTTTTCTGCAGCATACGCGCCCGCAGAATCGTCGGAGCTCGGCCTCTGCTCTCGTCTAGAGCGAGATATGCCTACCATCGGCCGCGTCAGAATGCAATCTGCTCTCGGTTGTCACTTGTTTCCAAGCGAAGAGAATGCAAACTGCATATCAGCAAATTCAGTAACATCTGCTGTTCTGCGGTAACAAGTTCTCATGGAAAAGTGCTGACCATATCTGTTGCTATGAGTAGGGTTTTATGGGAATCTAAAACCACAACTCACACTCGGCCATCTTGTCCGCTTGTCGACCTCGACAGCGCGTTAAATAAGCAACAAGATATGTCAAAAAACAAAAAAAAATACTATCTAAAAATAATTAAGATCCAAAGGAAAAAAAACTGTCATTAAATAATTAAGGAAATTGAGCTAAATAATAATAAAAAAAATTAATTCTAAATTTTATGTAAATGAATGCTGAGCTGCCGTGGGATATCTCCAAAGAAACAAACAAAAGAATAAAAAAAAATCTCAGGATAACATCAATTTGCGCCATGAGACCGTCTTTTTCATGGGCCATCATCAGGGATGAAAAATATAATCTGAAAGGCCGTCTGCCCATTATATTATCATCAAGAAAACATACTAAAATCTGCCTCATCTTAGGTAGAATTTCGTAAAAAAAAACATCTTTATCCCAACGTCATTCGAGAATTAAAAAAAAAGAGGTTTGCCTCGTCTAAGCAAAAAAAAAAAAAAAAAAAAAAAAAAAGGATTTCCCACCAAAAGGTTTTTTTTTTCGACAGCCAGCTCTTACTTCTGTAAAAAAAAATATGCGAGGGGGGGGGGGGGGAAACACATACATATATATAGCAATTCAATAAAAAGTTTACACATAAAATACAGTTTTAAAAATATAAATGCAGTTTTAAAAGTATAAATACAACAATATTCTTTTTCTTCTTGTCAAAAGTGAGTGTTCAAAAAAAAATAAAGTCCTGTGTAGATAGTCATTTTAAATAAAGTTGTTGTTTACGCAACATAAAAAAAAAAGCACGTGTTGCGAAACAGGCAAATGAAAAAAATAATGCACCATTTGCAGTCCGAGAGAAAGATAACTTGCCATGCGCAAAAAAAAATCACCGCATGGGTTCAATAAAAAAGTTTTGAGCAGGTATTTTAAAACGCTCAGAGATTTTTAAAAAATGTTGAACAGAACTTCGAAAAAAAAAAGCACATAAATTCTGTTAATATAAGCTGAAAAAATAAAGAATCTGTTACATATTCCACAAACTAAGAATAATTAAAAAAAAACACTGTTGATAAAAATGCTTGGTACGCGATAACTTCTTTAAAAAAAAAGCACTTGAAGTTTATCGCACTGTAGAATGGCATAACACACAAAAATACGAAGAAGAAAAAAAACGTTCTGTGTTGAAGATTTCCATCAATGATTGGACTCTTGAAATGGTGAGTTACACTGGTAAACACCTCATTCTAATGTTTCGTCCAGAAAAAAAATAATCGTGGATGCTTGCTGCAATCGTAAAAAAAAACGAAGATATTGAAATAAAGTTACTAAGAAAGTCACAGATAGTAGCAGTCTATAGTCTGTACGATAGAAATGTTCTCAGGAATAAGCAGATATAGGTGTAAAACACATAATATATAAAAACACAGTTAAAAAAAATAGTAGTAATAATAAAAAACACATTTATGATAAACTCGTTGGTTGCACTAGTGACCTATATACGTGAAGCATATTTCTTTTTGGAAATTTAAGTCTACTATTTCTCTTTCTCGTTGTTGACTTCACAAAATGTCGGCGTATAAAAAATAAACAAGAAATGATAAGGAAACGCAGAATTTCGGTCCAATTAGTAACGTCACTCGAATCTGGAGATGGTTGGGATGTATGGAACGCCGAATGCTGATAAATGAGTCCGTTGGCAGACGTAAACAGTAATAAATAGATGGTCATTAAGACGAGCACAGTCATGAACAGCTTGTAGGATAAGAAATTTAAATCGTAGGAAAAGCAGTCTGGCGATAATGTTGCGAGATGTTTCAGATGTGCTGAGTCACTCACTGGGTCAACTTCGATGTCAGTAGGAATATTTTCACTCGAAAAATCTTTATTTACTGTCGGCGGTTTTAGATCTTGGGGGAAAGAATTTGAAACAAGTGTTTCCATAGTGCATCTTGCATCAGGAAATGCAGGTACATAGGATTTATCTTGAGATTTCGTTGCAGATACATTATCAGACACAGTAATGCAGCTTATAAAAATACTTGTGGGTGGAGATTTAGTTAAAGTAGCTCCGTTTTTGTCGCATGTGAGAGTACCCTGAAATATGACATCTGTTCCTATGATAAGTGGCATGGGCATCTGAGAAGACTTAACTACGTAAACAGTAGTAGAAAAAGTATTATCGTCTACCTCTATATCGGTAGAAAACGATCCTATAGGTTGAATAACACGGTTACCGATACCCGACAATTGTACAGGAGCTCCGGTGAGGGGGGGAGACCCAATTTGTTTATAAATGTCTTCTCTCAGTATCGTCAGTGAGCTTCCAGTGTCCAAGATTGAATTGATTTGTAAATTGAAAATTTTTACAGGTTTCTGCATGCGTGGATGAGAATGACACATTTCGACTACGTTAATTTGTTCGTCTCTGCGCGGCGACGTCTTGCGTGAAGGGGAGGTGCCTTGAGTCGAACGCTTGCGTTCTGGCGTTTGCTCTGAACACTGGCTGGAAACATGACCAAAACGTGCACATTTCATACACTTTTTTCCTTTATTTAAATGCACACAATGCGTAGATAGGTGTCCTGGGGCTAAACAATTCCAGCAAGTTAATTTTGCAGTTTTCTCCTTCTGGTTAATCTTAGGAGTGTTGGGTGAAGTCGGTGACATTGATTGATAAAATTTAGAACTCTGTTCACAAATTCGTTCGAAAATTTGGAGCTTGTTTTTAAATTCGGCAAGCGTGGCGCACCCGAATAATATAGCTTTATTATGTGGTGTATCGTTAATCCCATTAATTATATAGTGAATTAAAGATATGTCATCGATGTTTCCTCTTTGTGCTATTTCTTTCATTTTCAAAAAATATTCCAATAGTTTTTAGTTCGGGCGGCAGCCTCTAGCGGCTAGTAATTGATGTATCTGGGCGGACGAAGCTGATTGTCCGAATTCGCGAAACAATGCTTCTTTGAGCGATGTATATGAAGAAATGTTATTTTCACTACGTACATACAATAATGCTAAACTTTTTAATGCCCGCTCAGCAAACACAAATTTCTGTATGTCGGACAGTTGAAATGAATGGGCCAGAGATTCAAATCTCTGAAACCATGTTTGAACGTTTTCCGTTTTATCAACACTAAACGGTGTAATTAAATGATCAATGTCATGGAAAGAAATTGTCTGTTTGGGCGCGGAGTGTGTACAGTGTACACGCGCCTGGTCTGGCTGTACTGCCAAATGCGAAGATAAACCAGTGCTTCCACTACTATTGTGGCTATCATCAAATTCTGTATCCGATTCGGAAACTGCCGTAAACGTGTCTTTAAAAGCCGAAATATTAACTAGTGCACTTAAAATACGTTGCCCTATATCTTGTTTTGATCCATGGATGTCAATGGATAAGATATTAGCAATAGTAATCAATTGTATCTGATCGTAATCGTCCAAAATTACTTTGAGTTTATTTTCATACTCATCGCTTTTGTCAGTAAAAGAAAAACCTTTAAATTTCCTTAAATTCGCTCTATTCTGGCGATTTTTATCGCAACCAAATATAAATTCATGCAATAATTTGATTTTATCTGTTTTAGCCGATTTCAACTGGCTTTTAATAAAGTCAATTTCTTGCAATTCCATATTAAAAGGCAAGAAAGGAAAGAGAAAAAAATAAACTTACTTCAAAAGGAGTTATCCAATTGAAAAATAAATTCCTCGCCACGATATATTGAAGTAATCCAATTAATGATCCGTAGAAAAAAAATATGCAGTCGAAGATTCATTCCTTGTATAGCGATAACTATCTTGCACAAATAAAAATAAACGAGCTTCAACCATATGGCTAAGGGGATGAATCACGTCTGCTGGAATACGAATGTTGATAACGGGACTGAGAAGGAAGTTCTCCAATTCTGATCGGTAATAAAGCCTAGGGGATTTTACTTTTTAAATTCGTTTTGGATTCAAATCGGCCTAGAGCCCACATGTAATATAAGGATGATATAAGGATAAGGCCTTAGTTAATGAAAAAAGGAGTTTAATGATTCTAGGTTATAGTTTTACTTATTAAATAGAAATTATATTTACAAGTACGGGAGGGTAGGGGGTTTTTCTGCAGCATACGCGCCCGCAGAATCGTCGGAGCTCGGCCTCTGCTCTCGTCTAGAGCGAGATATGCCTACCATCGGCCGCGTCAGAATGCAATCTGCTCTCGGTTGTCACTTGTTTCCAAGCGAAGAGAATGCAAACTGCATATCAGCAAATTCAGTAACATCTGCTGTTCTGCGGTAACAAGTTCTCATGGAAAAGTGCTGACCATATCTGTTGCTATGAGTAGGGTTTTATGGGAATCTAAAACCACAACTCACATATATATCACATCTTAACAGTTGCAGTATTCGAACAGAATATATCTGTTTTATAGTTAATAAATAATAGCGAAATGTTTGTCTACGGTATATATATACATATATATAATGCTTTTTTTTTTAAATTTTATTAACAATAGTTTTTAAAAAAATGTATAGTGTGGTTTATATTAGGTTTATAATTATCTATATATAAGGATATGTTTGGTTTTGCTGTTTAAAAAAAATTTACATTCAATGGCTTTCAATTGTTTATCTTGTGACATTTAAATAATAAAAGTACTACTAGATGGCAGCACCAAAATTTGTCCTTTGACGATAAGTTATAGATTTTGTTTTTTGCAGCTCCTATTCAGTTATAATTTACTACACCAGGTGGATTTTTTAGCTAAATTTTGACGATATTGTTAAATAGTAATTAATTAATTTAATAGTGCATTTTAGTTATTTTAAATAATGTAATTACTTTCTATTTATTTTATTTTATATTATATTAATTGTATTTATCATGGTATTCCAAAATGTATTAACTGCATCCTTTGGTATCAATTACTGTGATTTCTTAACTGTTTTATTCACCTTAATCTTTACGATATTTTGGTAGCCATGTGCGAGTGGATATTGAAAAATACTGAAATATTAATCGGTATATTGTGTATTATTTCTATTTTACATCCTATAAATATTTAAACAGGTTTTATTGATTTTTCCATTTCATATTATTTGTTTCTATTCTGTTTTCATTTTTAATCTATTCACTTGATTATAATGGTTGTTTGGGCCCAGAGAAAAATAATTTTTAGCTTTAGCTTATTTTTCTCACAGAAAACAACCATATTGCTTATATCATTGAATTCTGTGCCCTTGATAACGTAATTCAATATATAAGCTTTTCCATTATTTGTCGGTGTCCACTTTCTTCTTTTTTCTTCCATAATAATTCTTATCATAAATTATTTGGCACTTTTTTTTATACTTACAGCTTTAATTCATAATATTACGGTTTTTGATGGTGGTAGGTTATGTTTAATTAATGGTTATAGTATATATATATATATATGTGTGTGTGTGTGTGTGTGTGTGTGTGTGTGTGTTTTGGGGGGGCGGGGGGTTAAATGATAAAAATACAATTTCAAAGTGTTATTAAAAAAATAGTATTATTTCAATAGTTGCAGCAAACATTTTTAATTACGCAGTTTTACTGCATATTTGTCAAATTATTGTTTTATTAAGAAATCTGAATTTTGTGATGGAATATATTAGCCGGAAAGCCTGGTTTACGCAGAAGTATTGTAAAAGCTAATAATGTGTTTATTAGAACATAAACTAGCCGAACTTTGCTCATCTAAACGCTTCCATATTGTCAATTATTTTTATTAGTTTTTCAAATTCTAAGTGAAAAACAGCCCCACCAGTGGCCGAGAGGTTCTGCTCTCGAAGCTGGTAGACGGGAGGTGCTGGGTTCGTACCCAATCGCGCCCGTCGGCCTAATCGTTCGGAGTTTTCGTGGTTTTCTTCGAACCTTGGATTTTCCAAGCGTTAATACGGGTTAGGTTCCCTTAGAAAGACCCCCACGAAGGGCACTCCCCCCTGGGCCTATATCCCTCGTGCAGATAATTGGCCGTCATAAATACAACCAACCAACTAAGTGAAAAACACAATTTTTACCCACCTTCCTTGGACGGGCAATTACACTAGTGGAAGATATTTTACACGCTGTAAATAAAGTAATTTGTGAAAGCAGTCAAATTAATTATTAAAACAAAAACTTCCCCTGGTGAGGGTCGAACTCACAACCTCGGCATTTCTCACGTGCACTGTTGTATGAGTACCGTGCGCTAACCAATTGCACCACAGGGGAGACCCAAATGTCGAGAAATTGACAAAACTCTAGTTAAACTAGTTTCTCGAGGGAAGGTCTGGGGAAAATGTTCGGTATGGTGAGTTTAGATTGTCGAGCTCAGTGGTTTAGATTAGACTTTATCAGTACTATAGGATATTATTATTTATTTTTGGCTCTTCCTTGATAATAAGTTTATAGGTTAGCAATTGCTGAAACTATTTTTTTATTGTTGAAATAACTTCATTAGTTCCCGAGAAAAATTTTCCTTAATAACAGCCATTTTTCTTAGGATTTCGCATGTGTCTTTAAACAATCGGAGTTATGATAAGCCAAGAAAATATTAAAAAAGAGTACATTTTACTTATCCTTTTTTTTAAGTGAATGACCATGACCAGTTAATACAAAGCAGGATAAAAAGTTATATCGAATTTAGGTTGGTTGGTTGTATTTATGTCGGCCAATTATCAGCACGTGGGATATAGGCCCTATGGGGGGGGAGTGCCTTCCGTGGATGTCTTTCTAAGCGAACCTAACCCGTATTAAGGCTTGGAGAACCAAGGTTCGAAGAAAACCACGAAAACTCCGAACGATTGGGCCGACGGGTGCGATTGGGATCAAGCCCAGCACCTCCCAACTACCAGTTTCGAGAGCAGCACCTCTCGGCCACCTCTAATTTAGGTACTGACAATCATTATTTATTTCAAGCATAAATCTTGATCCGAAAAAGCATAGTAAAATGATAAATATCAATACATTTTGGTATTGACAACAACAGTTCTAATTAATTTGCCACGAACATAAAAATGCTTATCTGCTATCATGGTGGCGGCCGTAGGTTCGATTCCCGAAGATTCCACTAGGGTAAGCAAATTTTGTAACAGGTTTTTTTATTTTTTTTATTTACAACTTTTTAGGCTCCATATATTTTTTGTCCCACAAATTTAACGCTTTCTTAAAATAAAAGTTTCTACTTTAGGTAATTACAATCTTAATGTACTTCGGGGATAAAACGTGATCCGAAAAAGCATAGTAAATTGGATAAAATCGGGAAAAAAAAAAAAAAAAAATCGAGGAAAATATGAATACAGTTTGGTAGCGGCAAGATAAGCGGTCCTAATTATTTTTGTACGATCGTAAAGATGCTTGACAGCTATCGTGGTGGTGGTAGGTTCGATTCCTGAAGTTTCCATTCAGAAATTTCTACTAGGATGACCAAATTTTATAATTGTTTTGTAACAGGATATTTTTTAAACATTTATAAATTTAAGATTTAAAACTTTTCGGCTTCATATATTTTTTGCCTCAAAAACTGCGAGAACAACTGGCTCAACAGTCCACAAATTTGAGGACGTTTGGTCACCTTAGTTTCACTGGTTGTAAAACCTTCCTACTCTTCGAGCTGTAGATTTTGTACAGTGGATCAGTTCTAACAGGATATGTGTATTGCATGGATTTATTAAAAAGAAAATAATAATAATCTATGTAAGATCATTCGAGACGACAGCCTTGGCAGTTAAAAGTCTCAAAGCAATTACCCAACTCAAACTCACAGTAACACATTTGCTTCTAAAATAATATCCAAAGTTAGTTTTCTCAATTTTCTCTAAGTATTGCAATTTTCTACATTATTCAAACATTTTTGCATCTAGATTTATTTAACGAAATGTTTAAAAGTTAAGATCTACACTGTTATTCTAAACATCTAGTGTCATACAAAAATAGAAAATTAAAAAAAATGATAACAACAAATTAATTTATGGAGCATGGCTTTCTTGTTCTTGATGGACTAATTATGTGGTATTCTCTTTTCAAACGGTGATGCTGAAACCTTCATTAATAGAGAAAGCATGAAAATAAACTCTCTTAAATTTAAAAGTTTCTTTAAATAAAATCAAAAGACCCAATTAAACTGCATTATAAAAGATTTCTTTAAACATTGATTACACTTGTTTTTTTATTCATACAGCATTTTTTGACTTTATAGATTATAAAAAAAAATTAACTGCATAAAAAATTATTAAATTCATAATCCTAAAAATTGATGTTTTTGACTTAAATGGAGAAGTCTTAGAAACCCTATTTTTTTAACTGTATTTTCTAATATTTTTTGACATATTATTAAAAGGTTTTATGAGAAATAAAATTATTTAATCAAGAAAAAATGTAATTTTTGCTTTAAAATATGAAGAAATTAATAAAAGATTATGTAATTTTTAGAACCTCAATTCTACTACAATTTTGAACATTTTGAAACTGTTTTGTTGCATACGTTTCTGACAACTCTGCTCTATAACTATAAGGACTAGATTTCTATAAAGGTAACTACTAAAAAAAATAATAAATAAATAAAATGTTATAGCATACGGAAAAATCCAGCAGATGTTCACTATTAACTTAACATTTTTATTTTTTTTTAAACAAACTACTTAGATTACTGAATATCCTATAGATAGTTATATGAAATGGACCTTATGGGACTTATATGTTGAAGATTAGTGTTTTATTTATATCAATATATTGGAAAAATGAAAATTGAGAAAAACGAATTTAAAGATTACAACTGTGAATCAGTTAAAGCAAGTTAATGCAGGGTCGATCCATTTCGAATCACCAAGGAAGTGTTGCTCGATATTTTTAATTTTACTAATTTTTTAATCAAGTTTTCATGATAGTTTTCTGACTTTAAAAACGTGAATAAAACTTTTTTTAGTCATATAATTTTTTTGAAGCGACCATTTTTAACCACCAAAACAGTCTTTTTTTTTTTGTCTCACGAATTTATCACCTTCACGCAGAAATAATTTTTTTCCGTAAATATTTATGTTTAAAAAAAATGAAAATACAGTTTGAACGGGGAAGGTAACACAATAATTGTTTTCTATTAGTTCTACGAGAGTGAGTGTTAGGTTGGTTGGTTGTGTTTATGACGGCCAATTATCAACACGAGGGATATGGGCCCTAAGGGGGGAGTGCCCTTCGTGGGGGTCTTTCTAAGGGAACCTAATCCGTATTAACGTTTGGAAGTCTAAGGTCCGAAGAAAACCACGGAAACTCCGAACGATTAGGCCGACGGGCGCGATTGGGATCGCACCCAGCACTTCCCGTCTACCAGCTTCGAGAGCAGAAGCTCTCGGCCACTGGTGGGGCAGTGAGTGTTAGGTTGGTTGGTTGGTTGATTTTGTGACGGCCGATTATCTGCACTAGGGATATAGGCCCGAGGGGGAGTGCCCTTCGTGGGGGTCTTTCTAAGGGAACCTAACCCGTATTAACGCATGGAAATCCATGGTTCGAAGAAAACCACGAAAACTCCGAACGATTAGGCCGACGGGCGCGATTGGGATCGAACCCAGCACTTCCCGTCTACCAGTTTCGAGAGCAGAACCTCTCAGCCACTGGTGGGGCGTGAGTGTTAGGACGTTGATAAAAATAAATTGCGTTTTACGGCAATCCATCTGATTTGGTTGGTTGTGTTTATGACGGCCAATTATCAACACGAGGGATATGGGCCCTAGGGGGGGGGGAGTGCTCTTCGTGGGGGTCTTTCTAAGGGAACTTAACCCGTATTAACCCTTGAAAATCCAAGGTTCGAAGAAAACCACGAAAACTTCGAACGATTAGGCCGACGGGCGCGATTGGGTTCGAACCCAGCACCTACCTGCTACCAGCTTCGAGAGCAGAAACTCTCGGCCATTGCCATCTGTTTTGGAACTTACATAGCAGTTTTTTACACACTGTAATTATAGTAATTTGTGAAATCAGTCAAATTAGTTATTAAAGCAGAAACTTCTCTAAGTACGGCTCACCACCAGTGGCCGAGAGGTTCTGCTCTCGAAGCTGGTAGTCGGGAGGTGCTGGGTTCGAACCCAATCGCGCCCGTCGGCCTAATCGTTCGGAGTTTTCGTGGTTTTCTTTGAACCTTGGATTTCCAAGCGTTAATACGGGTTAGGTTCCCTTAGAAAGCCCCACGAAGGGCACTCCTCTCCTTAGGGCCTATATCCCTCGTGTTGATAATTGGCCGTCATAAACACAACCTACCAACCTAGTAAGGCTCAAACTCACAACCCCGGGATTTCTTACGAGCACTGTTCTATAAGTACCGCGCGCTAACCAATTGCGCCACATTGGAAACGTACACGGCAAGAATTTGATAAAAAAATAGTTAAATTAGTTTCGAGAGGGAAGGTGTTGGAAAAGTTAGGTATGGTGAGTTTAGATTAGATTTTATCGGTACTATTGGATATTATTTTTTGCTTTTAATTCTTGCTTGATAGTACGTTTATAGGTTAGAAATTCCTGAAACTATTTTTTTACTGTTGAAATCACTTCTGTAGTTCCCGAGAAAAATGTTCTTTAATAACAGCTATTTTTTATTAGGTTTTAGCAAGGTTGGTTTGTTATGTTTATGACGGCCAATTATCAACACGAGGGATATAGGCCCTAAGGGGGGGGGGGGGGTGCCCTTCGTGGGTAGTCTTTCTAATGGAACCTAACCCGTATTAACGCTTGGAAATACAAGGTTCGAAGAAAACCACGAAAACTACGAAGGATTAGGCCTACGAGCGCGATTGGGTTCGAACCCAGCACTTCCCGTCTACCAACTTCGAGAGCAGAACCTCTCGGCCACTGGTGGGTCAGGTTTTAGAAAGTGTCTTTAAACACTCGGAGTTATGATAGGCCGAGAAAATACTCAAAATGAGAAAATTTTACTTAATTTAATTATCCTTTTTTTAAGTGAATGACCATGAATAGTTAATACAAAGCAGGATAAACAGTTATAGCTACTTTAGGTAGTGACAGTCATAATTTATTTCAAGGATAAAACTTGATCCGAAAAAGCATAGTAAAATGATAAATATCAATACAAGTTGGTATTAACAACATCTGTCCTAATTAATTTGTGCTCTCGAATCTGGTAGACGGGAAGTGTTGGGTTCGATCCCAATCGCGCCCCTCTGCCTAATCGTTCGGAGTTTTCGTGGTTTTCTTCGAACCTTGGTTTTTCAAGCGTAAATACGGGTTAGGTTCCCTTAGAAAGACACCCTCAGAGGGCACTCCCCCTTTAGGGCCTATATCCCCGTGATGATAATTGGCCGTCATAAACACCAACCAACCAACCTAATTAATTTGCCACGAACATAAAAATGATTGTCTGCTGTCATGGTGGTGGTAGTAGCTTAGATTCCTGAAGTTTCCACTACGGTAAGCAAATTTTATAACGATTTTGTAACAGGGTTTTTTTTTATATAACATTTTAGGCTTCATATATTTTTGTCCCACAAATTTATCACTTTCTTAAAATAAAAGTTATCTACTTTAGGTAATTACAGTCATAATGTATTTCGGGGATAAAACGTGATTCGAAAAAGCATAGTAAATAGGTTAAAATCCGGTAAATTTAAGAATTTTTCGCATAAAATATGAATACAGTTTGGTATTGGCAACATATGTGGTCCTAATTATTTTTTTACGAACGTATAAATGATTGTCAGCTATCGTGGTGGTGGTAGGTTCGATTCCCGAAGTTTCCATTCTGAAATTCCTACTAGGTTGGTTGATTTTTGACGGCCGATTATCTACACTAGGGATATAGGCCCGAGGGGGGAGTGCCCTCCGTGGGGATCTTTCTAAAAGAACCTAACCCGTATTTACGCATGGAAATCCATGGCTCGAAAAACCACGAATACTCCGAACGATTAGGCCGACGGGCGCGATTGGGATCGAACCCAGCACCTCCCGTCTACCAGCTTCGTTTGGTTTGGTTTGTGTTTATGACGGCCAATTATCAACACGTGGGATATAGGCCCTGATGGGAGAGTGCCTTTCGTGGGGGTCTTTCTAAGGGAACCTAACCGTATTTACGCATGGGAAGCCACAGTTTCGAAGAAAACCACGAAAACTCCGAAACGGTTAGGCCGACGGGCGCGATTTGGTTCGAACTAAGCACCTCCCGTCTACCAGCTTCGAGAGCAGAACCTCTCAGATACTGGTAAATTTCTACTATGATGACCAAATTTTAAAATTGTTTTGTAAAAAGAGTTTTTAAACCTTTTATAATTTTAGGTTGGATGATTTTTGACGGCCGATTATCTACTCTAGGGATATAGGCCCGAGGGAGAGTGCCCTCCGTGGGGGTCTTTCTAAGGGAACTTAACCCGTATTTACTCCTGGAAATCCATGGCTTGAAGAAAACCACGAAGGGCGCGATTGGGTTTTATAATGTTAGGATTTAAAACTTTTTGGCTTCATATACTTTTTGCCTCATAAACTGCTAGAATAACGTGCTCTACAGTCCACAAATTTGAGGGCGTTTGGTCACCTTAGTTTCCACTCGTTTTAAAAACTTCCTACTCTTCGAGCTGTGGATTTTGTCCAGTGGAGCAATTGTAACAGGTTATGTGTATTGCATGGATTTATTAAAGTTGAGTTGAGTTGATTTTTGACGGCCGATTATCTACTCGGGGGATATAGGCCCTAGAAAGAGTGCCCTCCGTGTGGTCTTTCTAAGGGAACCGAACCCCTATTTACGCATGTAAATACAAGGTTTCGAAGAAAACCACGAAAACTCCGAAACGGTTAGGCCGACGGGCGCGATTGGGTTCGAACCCAGCACCTCCCGTCTACCAGCTTCGAGAGTAGAACATCTCAGCCACTGGTGGGGCTGGATATATTAAAATGAAAATAATAATAATCTATGTAAAATCATTCGAGAAGATAGTCTTGGTAGCTAAAGGTCTCAAAGCAATCACCCAACTCAAACTCAAAGTAACCAATTTGCCTCTAAAATAATGTCCAATGTTAGTCTTCCCAATTTTCTCGAAATATTGCTATTTTCTACATTATTCAAACATTTTTGCATCTAGATTTATTTCACGAAATGTTTAAAAGTTAAGATCTACACTGTTATTCTATATATCTAGTGTCATACAAAAATAGAAAAAAAAAAATAACGGCAAATTAATTTATGGTGCATGGTTTTACTTGCTCTTGATGGATTAACTATGTGGCATTCTCTTTTCAAACTTTGATGCTGAAACCTTTATCAACTGAGAAAGCATGAAAATACACTCTTTTAAATTTAAAAGTTTCTTTAAATAAAATTAAAAGGCCCTATTAAACTGCATTTATAAAAGATTTCTTTAATTAATTATGCACTTGTTTTTATACATATAGCATTTTTGGACTTTATGTATTATAAAAAAAAATTAACTTATAAAAAATTATTAAATTCATAATCCTAAAAATTGATGTTTTAAACTAAAGTGGAGAAGCCTTAGAAACCTTATTTTTGTAACTGTATTTTCTAATATTTTTTGACATATTATTAAAAGTTTTTATGAGAAAGAAAATTATTTAATCAAGAAAAAAATGTAATTTCTGTTGTGAAATATCAAAAAATTTAAAAAAAGATTATGTAATTTTAAAAACCACATTTCTTCTACAATTTTGAACATTTTGAATGCGTTTTGTTGCATATTTTTCTAACAACTCAGCTTTAAAACTATAAGGACTAGATTTCTATAAATGTAACTAGTTAAAAAAAATATTAAATAAATAAAATGTTTTAACATACGGAAAAATCCAGCACATATTCACTATTTACTTAACATTTTTATATTTTAAAAACAAACTACTTAGATTACTGAATATCCTATAGTTAGCTGTACGAAATGGACCTTTGAAATGGATGTTGAAGATTAGTATTTAATTTATATCAATATATTGGAAAAATGAAAATTTAGAAAAAGGAATTTAAAGATTGCAACTGTGAATCCGTTAAAAGAAATGTATGCAGGGTTGATCTATTTCGAATCACCAAGGAGCTGTTGCTCGATATTTTTAATTTTACTAATTTTTTAATCAAGTTTTCTTCATAGTTTTCTGACTTTAAAAGCATGATTAAAAATTTTTTTAGTCATATAGTTTTTTTGAAACGGCCATTTTTAAGAAGAAAACACAGTCTTTTTTTGTCCCACGAATTTATCTCCTTCATGCAGAAATATTTTTTTTTTCTGTAAATATTTATATTTAAAAAAAGCGAAATTACAGTTTGAAAGCGGAAGGTAACACAAAAATTGTTTTCTTTTAGTTCTACGAGAGTGAGTGTTAGGACGTTGATAAAAATAAATTGCGTTCTACGGCGATACATTATTTTTGGTTGGTTGTTTTTGTGACGGTTAGTTACAAACACGGGATATATGGGCCTTGCTAAGGGAACCTAACCCGTATTTACGCATGGAAATCCATGGTTCGAAGAAAGCCACGAAATCTCCGATTGATTGGGTCGACGGGCGCGATTGGGTTCGAGCCCAGCACCTCCCGTCTGCCAGCTTCGAGAGCAGAGCCTCTCGGCCACTACTGGGCCCATCCCTTTTGGAACTTATAGGGCAGATATTTTATACGCTGTAATTACAGTAATTTGTGAAAGCAGCCAAAGTAATTATTAAAACAAAAACTTCTCCTGGTGCGTCTCGAACTCACAAGCCCGCATTTCTCACGTGCACTGTTGTATAAGTACTGTGTGCTAACAAATTGCGCCACAGGGGTGACACAAATATGAAGAAATTGACAAAACTGTAGTTAAACTAGTTTCTCGAGGGAGCGTGGAAATGGTTTCTTGGTTGATTTTTGACGGCCGATTGTCTACACTAGGGATATAGGCCCGCGCGGGAGTGCCCTTCGTGGGGGGTCTTTCTAAAGGAACCTAACCCGTATTTACGCATGGAAATCCATGGTTCGAAGAAAACCACGAAAACTCCGAATGATTAGGATGACGGGCACGATTGGGATCGAAACCAGCACCTCCCGTCTACCAGCTTCGGTTGGTTGATTGATCTTTGACGGCCAATTATCTGCACGAGGGATATAGGCCCAGGGGGGGAGTGCCCTTCGTGGGGGTCTTTCTAAGGGAACCTAACCCGTATTTACGCATGGAAATCCATGGCTCGAAGAAAACTACGAAAACTCCGAATGATTAGGATGACGGGAGCGATTGGGATCGAAACCAGCACCTCCCGTCTACCAGCTTCGAGAGCAGAACCTCTCAGCCACTGGTGGGGCTGGAACGTGGAAATGTTAGGTATTATAGGAAATGTTAGATTAGATTTTATCGGTACTATAGGATATTATTATTTATTTTTAACCGACTTCAAAAAGAAGGAGGTTATCAATTCGACCTGTATGTAATGTTTTGCCCATGTTCAAGCATAACTTCTGCAAATATGAACCGATTTTGATAATTCTTTTTTTTATTTGAAAGTGTAAGTCACCCATTTGGTCCCATTCCAATTTCATCAAAATCTGATGATTAGAACATTAAAAAAAATAAAAACTTTAAATTTCAAATCCTTTTTCAGTTGGGTTGGGTTGATTTTTGACGGCCAATTATCTACACGAGGGATATAGGCCCGGGGGGAGTGCCCTCCGTGGGGGTCTTTCTAAGGGAATCTAATCCGTATTAACGCATGGAAGATCCACGGCTCGAAGAAAACCACGAAAACTCCGAACGATTAGACCGACGGGCACGATTGGGATCGAACCCAGCACCTCCCGTCTACCAGCTTCGAGAGCAGAACCTCTCGGCCACTGGTGGGGCCAAATCCTTTTTGAAGCAGTCGCCCATAAGCGATCATTTTACATGATGTTACTCTTACAGAGATACGTGATCTTTTCAAGTGCGAAAACTTAGCTGGACAAGGATCGAGATCCAGATAGATTTTTCGCTGTAACCGAAACGATACTGACCAATAAGAAGTTTGCAGTTTTGCGAACTTTTCGCTGTTTGACAAAATGCAGGCTTCTACTTGGTCGATCTCGTTTCGCTAAGAGCGAAAAATCTATCTGGATCCCGATCAAGTTCTGTCATCCACCAAACCGGAAGGACCACATAGATACAAACCGATATCGGAAGCAGGTGTCGAAAAGTTGAAAATCAACCTTTAAAGTTCCTAATATCTCAGAGCACAAGTACAGCGCCTAGAATAAATAGTATGGAAATCTACTATCGAAACAGTGCTAAAAAATTGTATCCCTTAAATGTGCAATGATGCTGAAATCCAATGTGCCGATCACAGCGACATCTGCGTTATATTTTCAAATTTCTATGTAAACATTGTATAACATCGTCTAGACCAAATAGTCTTGGAGTTTTAGAAAATATCCTCAGATGTCGATCGTCTCTTTGGATTTCAACATCGTTTGACATATAAGGGATACAATATTTTAGCACTTTCTAAGTACTGCTGCTATAGCGCCTAGAATATACCGTGTGGAAATTGGCTATCCCTGTAATACTTAAAAAAGTGCTAAAATATTGTATCCCTTAAATGTGCAACGATGCTGCTGAAATATGCAGATTGCAGCGACATCTGCAGGATATTTTCTACAACTGCAAGATATTGCTAGTCTATACAATGTAATACGAAAATCCGGCAGATGTCGCTGCAATCGACACTTGGGATTTTAGCAGTATCGTCGCACATTTAAAGGATACAAATATTTAGCGTTGTTTGAATAGGATATTTCCACACAAGGTATTCTAGACTCTGTACTATTGCGATAGCCTATTTCCACACTGTACATTCTAGGCGCTTTAGCATAAGTACCTGAGTAGGGGTGCCTGTTGTTTTGAAGTCACAAAGCGCCTTCATATCTGAATACATAGTAGAGTGCATTGCTACAGTGTCTAAAATACCTAGTGTGGAAATATGCTATCCAAACATAGCTAAAAAAATTTATCCCTTAAATGTGCGACGATACTGCTAAAATGCCAAGTGTCGATCGCAGCGACATCTTCGGGATTTTCGTATTACTAGTATTACATTGTATAGACTAGCAATACCTTGCAGTTGGTGAAAATATCCTGCAGATGTCGCTGCGATCTGCATATTGCAGCAGCATCGTTGCATATTTAAGGGATACAATATTTTAGCACTGTTTTAAGTGTTTCAGAGATAGCCGATTCCACACTATGTATTCTAGTCGTTATAGCATTGCTATGTGTAGCTACACTGTCTTTAGATTCAGATTCGGTTATCGAATTAGATATCAGAATGATTTCAGATTTTCTTCAGGTAGGATTCCTCGGTAGGAAAGTGTAGTCATACGGAGATATTCTATTGGTTGAGACGAATCTAGACAAAAACTATTTTTAACCGACTTCAAAAAGAAGGAGGTTATCAATTCGACCTGTATGTATGTTTTGGCCATGTTCACGCATAACTTTCTTAAATATGAACCGATTTTGATAAAAAAAATTTTGTTTGAAAGTGTAAGTCACCCATTTGGTCCCATTCCAATTTCATCAAAATCTGATGATTAGAACTTTTTTTTTTTAAATAAAAACTTTAAAATTCAAATGCTTTTTGAAGCAGTCGCCCATTTATAAGCACTCACCTTTCATACTGTTACTCTTACAGAGATACAAGATCTTTCAAACTGCGAAAACTTAGCTGGACAAAAACCGAGATCCAGATATATTTTTCACTGGTAGTGAAACGAGATTGACCAATCAGAAGACTGCAGTTTTGTGAACTTTACGCTGTTTGCAAAAACGCAGCCTTCTGATTGGTCGATCTCGTTTCGCTAAGAGCATAAAATCTATCTGGATCCCGGCCATTCTGTCATCCAAAAACCGGAAGGCCCACAAAGACACAAACCGATATCGGAAGTCGGTGTCGAAAGTTGAAAATCAACCTTTAAAGTTTCTCATGTATCAAAGCACAAGTACAACGCCTAGAATAAATAGTGTGGAAATCTGCTATCCAAACAGCACTAAACAAATGTATCCCTTAAATGTGCAATGATGCTGTAATTCAATGAACCGTTCGCAGCGACATCTGCGTTATATTTTCAAATTTCAGTGTAAACATTGTATTGTAACAGCATCTAGACCAAATGGTCCTGAAGTTTTAGAAAATATCCTCAGATGTCGCTCCGATCGACCCTTTGAATTTCAGCATCGTTTTACATTTAAGGGGTACAATATTTTAGTACTTTCTAAGTATAGAGTCTAGAATATATAGTGTGGAAATCGGCTATCCCAGTAATACTTAAAAAAGTGCTAAAATATTGTTTCCCTTAAATTTCAAACGATACTGAAATTCAATGAGTCGATCATAACGATATCTTAAGGATATTTTATATAACTCCAAGACGATTTGGTCTAGACGTTGTAATAATACGATGATGTTTACTTTGAAATTTGAAAATATATCGCAGATGTCGCTGTGATCGGCTCCCTGGATTTCAGCATCATTGCACATTTAAGGGATACAACTTTTAGCGCTGTTTGAATAGCAGATTTCCACACTATGTATTCTAGACGCGGTACTACTGCGATAGTCAGTCAATATGTTCTGGATATCTGAATCTGGTGAACCAATGAGAACGGTTCAGGATCGGAACCCAGTAGGTACTGTGAACATGCTTACAGAATCTAGAGCTGGACCAAATTGCAGCGTCTAGAATACATAGCGTGGAAATGTGCTATCCAAAAAAGTTGTATTCCTTAAATGTGCAATGACGCTGAAATCAAGGGTGCCGATCGCAGCGACATCTGCGATATATTTTTAGATTTCAAAGTAAATATCGTATTATTATAGTGTCTAGACCAAATCGTCTTGAAGTTTTAGAAAATAACCAGCAGATGTCGTTGTCATTGACTCATTGGATTTCAGCATCGTTTGACATTTAAGGGATCCAATATTTCAGCCCTTTTTTAAGCATTACGAGGATAGCCGATTTCGACACTATATATTCTAGACGCTGTAGTTATGTTACAGCGACTAGAATACCTAGTGTGGAAATATGCTATCCAAACAGTGCTAAAAATTTGTATCCCTTAAATGTGCGACGATACTGCTAAAATCCCAAGTGTCGATCGCAGCGACATCTGCGGCATTTTCGTATTACTAGTATTACATTGTATAGACTAGCAATATCTTGCAGTTATAGAAAACATCCTGCAGAGGTCGCTGCGATCTTCATATTGCAGCAGCATCGTTGCACATTTAAGGGATACAATACTTTACCGATTTTTTATGTATTACAGGGATAGCCTATTTCCACACTATATATTCTAGGTGCTATAGTTATGTAATAGAAAATGCCTAGGTTTGCTATAGTTTGGGCATAAGTTTCTCTAAAAGCGCTTTGCCGCGCTCTGATGTGTAAACTTTATTGATGGATTGTCAGCTTTTCCACACCCAATGGAGGATATTCCATCTCCGTTTTGATCACATGGTCAAAGTAAAAACTTCTAGCATAAAGAAGGGAAGGCTCCGTAGACGTGTAATATAAATCCCCGCTAGCCAATGAAACAGTTCATGAGGCAAAGCAGTGGTATCTTCCCTTCTTATCAGTTAGAAGTTCCTTGAGTAAATTACCGGTATCACGTGACTTCTTTCAGCCTCGAACCCATATTTGGAATATCCTCCATTTCAATGTCCTTAGGTATCGATGTGGACCTTATAGTTTATTGGATGTGGTATCTTTCCGAAGTGCTAGATCTTGTTTGAAAAAGATGCCGCATTCAGAAAAACCCAAATGTCTAAAACGATGCTAACCGACATCGGAAGTGGGTATCAAAAAGCTTACAATTCAATAGCAAAGTGGCCTTATACATCAGAGTTCAGCAAAGTGTCTCCATTAGTCGGTAGACTGCAAAGTGCATCCATATACAGTACATATAAAAGTGTCTTCTTATGTGTAGCAGCACTGTCTTCGGTTATCAGATTCAGAATAAACACCTAATCAAATTTCTGACGCAAATTTCTGATGTCTTTACTGCCTAAGGATCGGGAGTATTGGTATGAGAATGGTGACATAAGGAAAAAAATTATTGATCGATAGATTCTGGACAAAAGCTATCGCCATGAATGTTGAAGAGCTTGCCGTTATTGCCAAACTAATGCTTGTTAAATTGCCCGCCACTCGTTTAATCAAACTTGTCCAAGCGAGTATCGCCAAGTTCTGGAATAGAAAATATCTAGTTTTTCCGTAGTGTAGGCAAACACGTAGGTATAAACAGAGTCTGAGCATTGTATGTCACCACTCTCAAATACATGGAGAAACAATTGATGGAGATTATCGGAAAAGAATACACTGTTAAAAATATGCAGCAATTGCTGCATACTCACTCCACCACTTTTATAGAATGTGTCTGTTCTGACCAATGAGAATGCCCCATAATATAGTCAAGTTACAGTTTCCTATAAAAGCGATGGAATGACGATGCAACGAATGCCCCACATTTTTAACAGTGTAATGTAGAATTATGGACCACATGATTGGTTTATTGAATATATATATCTAACCTGTGTGCTTGGCGTCAAGCGCCCGCTTATAAGTCAGCGTCAATATGCAGAAACGAGATAGCACAAGGAAATTTACAGCACCACAGAATTACATCCGGGAGCCGCACAAAGAGTGTGCAACGGAGCCAGCGAGATTCGAACCCGCAGCCTCCTACGCGCTCAAGCGATTAGCGGCGTGATGCCTTGACCACTCAGCAACGGTGGGCCCTAGACCACATTTTGAAAAACCTGACAAGTCTACAGCTTTTTGGATGCCAGAAAATTTTGTTTTATTTGATAGAAGAATTTTTGAAATTTAAAAGGACACACTCTATAAAAATTACAAGTTCGCAAAAAGGTAGGCTTCTGATTGGTCAATCTCATTTCGCTAACAGCGAAATATATATCTGGGTCCTGGTCAATATACTTGAAGAGTCAATGCAAATACTGCTACATAGTCTGCATTTTGCTTCTTGACAACCGAGTCCTACAAAAAATAATTGTTGAATGTAGACCATGGCTGAATAGTTAAGGCACCACACCACTAATCGCTTGAGAGCGTAATTGGGCTGCGGGTTCAACTCCCACTGATTCCGTTGCACACTCTTTGTGGAGCTCCCAGATGCAATTCTCTGGTGTTGTAAATTTCCTTGTGCTACCTAGAACCCCCACCCCCTCCCCCTTCAAAGCTCAAATTCCTTGTGCTATTTCGTCCTTGTACATTAACGATGACTTATAAGCGGGCCCCTTATGTCAAGCACACAAATCAGGTGTATGTGATCAATAAATAAATGAATGTAGACTGTTGGGAATACAATGTACTTGTTTAAAAATATATCATAAGTATTAAATGCTAATAAAATCAATACTTCTAATGGAATTATAAAGAATTTATTAAAAACTATTTGTTTAATAAATAATTTTTGTAAATTATAATTTATTTGACAAATAATTTACTTATTCAGCAGATGTTGAAATGCGGATAACTATGTGTTACGGTATGAATAACTGAAAAGTAGGAAATAAAATAATCTTTTCAAAAAAAAAAAATATTAACCGACTTCAAAAAAAAGCACAAAAAAGAATTCAATAATTCTTTAAACTTCTCTAATGACGAAGCGTTATCAATTAACCGCACATCGGACATCATGTATCGGCATAAAATCGTTAAATTTAATGTATAGAATTAATATCTACCAAACATGGATTTTCTAGAGAATATTTTTTACAAAAGATTAATTTACATATTTATGATTTAATTTACGAATATATACATATAAAAAGTAATCAATTACTTTGTGAAGTTGGTGCCAAACATTCACAATCAATAATGATAAAACAAATAATTTGCTGAAGAAATAGAGCATTTTTTAAATTTTGTATCATATTTTCCATCATCACTTTATTCATGGTAATAGCTACAATATATTCACAATTTTACTATACTTAAAATAGGTTGGCACCAACTTCAAAAAGTAATTGATTATTTTTTATATGTATATATTATGTATATATATAAATCATAAATATGTAAATTAATCTTTTGTAAAAAATATTCTCTAGAAAATCCATGTTTGGTAGATATTAATTCTATACATAAAATTTAACGTTTTTATGCCGATACATGATGTCCGATGTGCAGTTAATTGATAACGTTTCGTCATTAGAGAAGTTTAAAGCATTATTTAAATCTTTTTTGTGCTTTTTTTGAAGTCGGTTAATATTTTTTTTTTTGAAAAGATTCTTTTATTTAAGATAATATATTAATGATAACTATTTAGATACATAAAAATCCAAAGTACGATTCAATGTTTTTTTTTTCGTGTTTTCAGATTGCTTTAAAAGTTTTCAGTTTTTCTATAAATATTAATATTTTTTAAAACTTAAGATACCGTTAGAACAGGGAAGGTAACTCAAAAACTGAGTGTTTTTTAGTTCTACTGGAGTAAGTGTTAGACGCTGATCAAAATACATTACCTTCTACGACAATTCATTTACTTTGGAACTTACATGGCAGTCATTTCAAACGCTGTATTGCTGGTAATTTCCGGAAGCAGATAATTTAATTATTATATTAAAAAAAACTTCCCCTGATGAGGCTTGAGCTCACAACCCTAGAATATCTTATGAGCAATGTTCTATAAGTACCGTGCTTTAACCAACTGCGCTACAGGGGACAGGCGGACGCCAAAAATTTTTTTCCGGAGAAGATAATGGAAATGTGGTATATAGTTAACATACATTAGATTTTATAGTGACTATAGAATTATTATTATTTCTTTTTAGTTCTTGCCTGAGAATAAATTTATAGGTTAGAAAATGCTAAAATTAGTTTTAAAAAACGTTAAAATCGCTTCAGTAGTTCCCGAGAGAAAGGTACTTTAATAACGGCTGTTTTCCTTAGGGTTTCACAATTGTCTTTAAATACTCAAATTTATGATAATCTTAAAAGTACTTAAAATTGAGTCCATTTTACTTATTTTAACTATCCTTTTTTAAAAAAAAAACAGTGAATACCCATGACCAGTGAATCCAAGGCAGGATAAAAAATTATCTACTGTTAAAAATCCGTCTTGAAATGTTGCTGCGTTGAAAGATAAGGCCGTTTGATTGTACATAGAAGTTTTATTTACAGAGACTCAATCACACTTAAAAATCAGAGAATACAGTGAGGCACAAAAGAAAGTAACCTATATTTATAACATTTTGGAAGGATTCTAGGAAGGCCAATAGGGCCCTTTAAAAAGACAGCCAATAGGAATTGCTAATAAGAGAACCAATCTGTTTTATTTAAGTTAATGACGTGATGGAACCGAAACCAAATGATTTCATGAAATCTAATGTGCGATTACATCACTCTAACACCCGCCCTTAATCGCACATCAAATCTTAAATTCTAAAATTCAAATTTTGAAACTACATAATTTTAAAAGTTCATAACATTTTGTTTTAGGAAGTGCTTTTGTAAGCATGTCAGCAATTTGATCTTCAGTAGAAATGTATTCTTCTTTAATATAATTTCTACTGACAACATCGCGAATAAATTTCAACTTAATATCGATGTGTTTCATTCGTCCAAAATTATTTTCCTTTGAAATGCACTTAATACATGATTGGTTATCTTCATATACTGTAAGATTTTTAACACCCACAATTTCATTGGCGATACCTTTGATCCATAAAAGATCTTGAATTCCTTTGCTCAGGGCATTTATTTCTGCCTCTGTACTTTACAGTGCAATACTCTTTTGTTTATTTACACACCATAACACAGGGCAATTAAAGAACATAATAATATAACCAGAGACAGATTTTCTGTCATTTGAGTTTGAACCCCAATCAGCATGAACATAAAGAGAAAGATCCGAATCATTTAAATTTCCTTTCTTATAATTAATTTTGAATTTAGCAGTACCTTTCAAATATCTCAAGATTTTCTTTAAAGCACACCAGGCAACATCAGTAGGTTGTTCCTGAAGTTGACTTAAGCAGTTAACTGAAAATAAAATATTAGGTTTAGATACGTATGCTAAATAGAGTAAAGAGCCAACCAATTCCCTGTATGGCCCATTAAGGCGATTACCTTTTGCAAAATTAGCAGCAGTCGCTTTAGTTTCAATGGGAATGGAACTGGGATCACAGTCCAGCATTTTGAATCTTTTCAATAACCTTAAAATATAGGACTCTGGATCTAAATATAAACCGTCCGAGGTAAATTCCATTCGGATACCTAAAAACTCGGATGCTTTTTCTGATTTTGACATTTGAAATTCTTTAGATAACATATCAATAATAACATTAATTTCTCGAACTTCTGAACCTGCAATCGACAGATCGTCGACGTAAAGAGCCATAAATATTTTGTTTGAATTACATGTCTTATAAAAATGCAAGATTCAGAATTAACTTGTTTGAAACCTAACTTATAATCACAAAATTGAGAAATTTTTGATACGACTGACGTGGGGCCTTGCTTCAAACCGTATAAACTTTTTTTTTAGTTTACATTTCCTACCAGTACTATCATCATACCCCTTAGGTTAATCCATATAAATATTCTCATTTAATTCCCCATTTAGAAAAGCAGTTTTAACATCTAAAAGAAAAACATTGAAATTTTCATTTAACATAATAATTAACACTAAGCGTAAAGCAGGCATGCTTATAACAGGTGAAAATGTCTCAGTATAGTCCACTCCTTCTTTCTGCATGAGCCCGCGAGCTACAAGCCTTGCTTTGTACTTACCGTCTTTTTCCGCAGCACCCACTAGCAGGAGATGGCATTTCTGTCTACTAGGAGCTCTTCTAAATTCCACACTTCATTTTCTCTCATGGACTCCATTTCTTCGTCCATAGCTTCTTTCCACTTTTGCTGTTCGTTGTGAGGCAGAGTACAAATGTCATCAAAATTTAAGGTTTCTTCTTGAGTAAGCATTGCTTCATAAATTTCAGGTTCTGGAAACCTAACGGGATGTTTCTTTTCTCTGCATGATTTTCTCACACTTTCTTCGACAGGATTTTCAGTTTTTTCTCTAGATGGCAGTGAACTATCGATTACAATTTCTTGAAATTGGCTTTCGTCATCAGGCTTATTTTCATTGATGTTCCGGAATACATGTTCGAAATCATTGGAAGTTTTCTTCTCTTTGTTAAATTTAACATTTTTGGATATAATGACGCGTTTTGTTATGGGATCTAGTAAGCGATAACCCATTGATGAATAGCCTATAAAAATCATTTTCTTGCATTTTTCCTCTAATTTCTTCCTTTGATTATTTGGTATCAGTGTATAGGCATCACAGCCAAATACTCTAAGATTCTCCAAATCAGGATTATTTTTGTTCTTTAAATGATATGGAGTGTAATTGTTAATGGATGCATTAGGCAGTCTATTGTTTATGTAAGCGGCAGTGAGAACTCCAAAACCCCAAAAGCTTTTAGGCAAATTAGCTTCAAATAACATCGCCCGCCCTTTTTCTAAGAGACTTTTATTAGCGCGTTCTGATACACCATTCAAACATGGGGTATACGGTGGTGAAGGATCAATAAGAATGCCAGCTTTATTTGCAAATTTTAAAAACTCACCATCAACATATTCTTTCGCGTTATCGCACCGAATTTTCCTTACTGTAGGATGAAGTTTACAGAAACTTTTAAGTTCACTTGCTGCATCACTCTTTCGTTTAAGCAAGCGAACTTCAGCAAAACGCGAATAGTCATCTATTAAAGTCATGAAATATTGCTCATCTGCAAAAGTCTTGGGTACTATCGTTCCACATATGTCCGTGCGAATCATCACCATTGGTTCGGATTCTTTTTTTCTGGGACCTTTTCCAACAGGTGTTGCACATAACTTTGAGCGCGTACACATTTCAGAAAAATTTGTTGAAGTTGGCAATCTTAACAGCTTCAGGACTTGATTGCACGAGTGCCCACATCTTCTATGACACAAATCGTTAACATCAGTATTTGAGTTGAGAGCAGTTTCACTTTGCGGTAAAAAAAAAAAAAAAAAAAAAAAAAAAAAAAAAAAAAAAAACACTCACATATTGACCGCAATTTTTCCGACGGCCAAATAATAAACTTTTGTTTTCTTTTTCAATGAAACTTCTTCATTTTTGAAGATAACACAAAATCCAGCAGTCTCTATATTTTTCACTAATATTAACTGTCCGTTTAAATTTGGAACAAAAAGTACATCCTTTAACCCTTTCCGGCACACTGTGCCCGGGTCGGGATACCTAATATTAATTCCAAACTTACGAACGGCACCAAGAATATTTTAGTAAAATTTTGCTTTTACAATGAACATTAAAAGTGACACGTTTTTAATTTCTAAAAAAGTCGTTTTAAAATTCCGGTGTCAGTCAATCATTTCATCATTTTACAACAAAAATTACCTGTGCCGGAAAGGGTTAAAATGATTTGTACGTTATTAGATATTTCACCGCGAATGTCACCAATACCTTGAATTTCCAGAATTGCAGATTTTTAAGCACATTTAATAGTTTCTGTTGCTGGTTTCAGTGAGCTGAACCATTCCTTTCGCGAACACATATGGGAAGTAGCACCGGAATCAATGATGAATTTATCGAAATCTAAAATTCCTGCTGCGAAAAATATTTCGTAAGCTCAATGTTTTTCGTCCGCAATTGTTGTAGGACTAAATTTCGAATATCTGCAGTCGCGCTTATAGTGGCCGCTTTTCCGGCACTTAAAACATTTAGAAATCTTCATTGTGCAAAATTTTGACGCATGGTCTTTCTTTTTACAAAATTCACAAAACATTTTCTTATGTGTAGCTGTAAAGCTAATGTTATCCAGTGAAGATTTAATGCAATAATTTTTATCACTATTCTTTGAGTCATTCATTAATACTTCAGCTTCTATTAATCTTTGAGTTACGAATTCTAAAGTTAAATTGATACTGGGTTGATTTTCTAACGCAACTTTAACAGCTTCATAATCTTTCGGTAAGGCCATCAGAATGTAAACAATAGAATATGTATCATCTACCTCAGCACCAGATATCCGTAAGTCCGTAATTAATTTTAGAACTTCATCGATATGTTGTCTCATTGGAGTGTATTTACTCTTTCTCATTGTGGCTAGTCTTTTTCGAGTTAGTATTTGATTAACAGCCCCTTTAGCTTCATACGTACTTTGAAGACTCTTCCATACTTTGCACGCCGTATCTTCTTTTTGAAGTGAAGCTACAATTCGATCATCAAGAAGCATTAGCAATAGCGCATAAGCCTTTTTTGATTTACTTATTTCTTCAGTTTTTGATAAATCTGCTTCTCTTTCTAAATAATCATCCAATTCTTTTGCAGAAAATATTGCATTTACCCTTCTGCTCCATATTGAAAAGTTATTACCTTCAAATGCCGTGACTGCATATTCTTTTCCGTTTAAAGCCACTACTCGTATTTTCTCACTGAAGAAAAAAAAGACCTCCCGAGCAATAAATCCTATTGTGATTGACCTACTTTTGCGATCAACGCATTGAAAATCTTAGAGAAGAAATACGGAGAGAATTTTCTCGCAAGCCACGATCTGCTGTTAAAAATCCGTGTTGAAATGTTGCTGCGTTGAAAGATAAGGCCATTTGATCGTACATAGAAGTTTTATTTACAGAGAGTCAATCACGCATAAAAATAAGAGAAGACAGTGAGGCACAAAAGAAAGTAACCTATATTTATAACATTTTGGAAGGATTCTAGGAAGGCCAATAGGGCCCTTTAATAAGACAGCCAACAGAAATTGCTAATAAGAAAAACAATCAGTTTTATTTAAGTTAATGACGTGATAGAACCAAAACCAAATGATTTCATGAAATGTAATGTGCGATTACATCACTCTAACATCTATTTTAGAAAATTACAGTCATAATGCATTTCGGGCTTAAAACGTGATACGAAAAGGCAAAGTAAAATAGTAGAAATCAGGAAAACTTAAAATCTTTGTCGCAGAAAATATCAATACAGTTTGGTATTGGCAACGTAAGCGTTCCTGATTATTTTGCCACGAACGTAAAGGTGCTTGTTTGCTGTCCTGGTGGTAGTAGGTTCAATTCCCGAAGTATCATTGTGAAGTTTCTACAATTGAGACCAAATTTTATAACGATTTTGTATCAGGATTTGTCTTAAAGATTCATAACTTTAAGATTTATAACTTTTTAAGATTTTTTGTCCCACGAATTTGTCACCTTTTTAAAATATAATATGTGTTTTCAAGAAAAATCGCGGGAACTACGTGAACTACAGTCCTCAAATTTGAAGACGTTTTCGATTATCGAGTACGTTTGGTCACTTTATATAGTTTTCAGTGGTTTTAACACCTTCCTAAATCTCTAAACCTTGCTGTGCATTTTGTCCAGTGGATAAATTGTAACAAAAGATGTGTATTGCATGGAATTAGTTAAAATAATAATATAATAATCTATGCAAGATCATTCAAGACAACAGCCTTGGTAGCTGAAGGTCTGAAAGCTTTTACCCAACTCAAACTCAAACTAAGCCATTTACATCTAAAATAATATCTAAAGTTAATTTTCCTAATTTTCTCGAAAGGCTACTATTTTCTACGTTATTTAAGCATTTTTGCATCTTGATTTATTTAATGAAATGTTTAAAAGTTAAGATCGACACTGTTATTCTAAACTAGTGCTCGCGATTATACGTATAATACGTATAAAACATATACATATAGAAACGTTTTTACCATATTATACATATGAAAAATTCCGAATCTGTATAATACGTTTTATACGTATTATACGTATAATCGCAAGCACTATTCTAAACATCTAGTGTCACCCAAAAATAAAAAGATTAGAAAATTAAGAACTTTAAATTAATTTATGTTCCACGGTTTTACTTGCTCTTGGTGGATTAACTATGTGACAATCCCTTTTCAAACTGTGTCGCTGAAACATTAATTAATCGAGAAAGCATGAAAATACTCTTCCTTAAATTTAAAAGAGTCTTTAATTAAATGTCACTATTAAACTGTATTATAAATTATTTCTTTAAACAACGATTACACTGGTTTTAATTCATATAGCTTTTATGTGAATTTTATGGATTATTTAATAAAATAAAAAGAACTTTAAAAAGGTATTAAATTCATAATCCTTAAAATGGATTTCTTTAGACTGAAGGATGATTCAGTACTCTTTGAACTGTTGCTTTGTTTCAATATTGTATAGTATCTTTTTGACATATTATTAAATGGTTATAAGAAAAAAAATTGTTTAATGGAGAAAAAATGTAATTATTGTGGTCAAATTTGAAAAAAATTAATAAAAGAAATCATTAAAAAATTTTGGAAACCATAATAATTCTACATTTTTTTCTCTTTTGAATCTTTTTTGCATACTTTTTTTACAAATAAGTACCAGATTCCTGTAAAGTTACTAGTTTAAAAAAATAACTAAAAGAAAATGTCTTGACATATCTAAAACTACAACAGATATTGATTATTAATTTTATTTTTTAAATAAACTACTTAGATTACTGAAAAACCGATTGTTATTTTTATAAAATGCACCTTAAGAATCACTCATAAAAAATAGTGAATCAATTGAAAAGTATACGTTTAAGTTTAGAATTTCATTTATACCGATATATTGAATAAACACAAACTGGGAAAAATGAATTTAGAAAGTGTAATTCAGAATCATTTAAAAGGAAATGAATGCAGTAAAAAGAGTTTTGTATATTTTTAATTAAAAGGACAAGGGACTCTTCAAACTCTTTTTTTTTTTTTTTTTTTTGTACCTTTAATACTATTTAAGGGCATTATGGCATATATTTATCACACAAGAAACTAAAAAAAAACTTTTTGGAGAAAAAGAACTTTCAAAATGTCCCAACCTCACTCGATATCAATTAAAATCCCCAATATTTTTTATACCAGTTTGGTTTACATATACGAATAAAAGTGTACATCGAATTTTATAGATTTGAATAAAAAAGTAAGAAAAAAAAATTCTACATTTTATGAAATTTTCAGCATTTTTGCATCTTATTTTTGCACTTAACTACCTTTAACTTTTCCAATTATATTTTGTTAAAAAAAACTATGCACAGTTTTATTTGTATATATAAACCAAACGGGCATAAAAAGTATTGGAGATTTTAATTGATATAGAGTGAGGTTGGGACGTTTTGAAAGTTCTTGATAACGCTTAAACTTTTCAGGAAAATTCATTATTTTTCTCCAAAAATTCTTTTTTAAATTTCTTGTATGATAAATATAGGGGAGACTGGGGCTAGTTGGCTACAGGGGTAAGTAGGCGCAGTTCCCATAAATCGCCTGTTTGTGGATAGATTGCGCAACCAGTCACAGAGTACCTTTCTTCTTGCTTTTTACAATCCTCATTGTAGTTTTGCAGTGTTACCTACGTGCAGTGGACATTTATTACGATTTTTCTGTTTTTTGCATTCATAAGTAATTTTTTGTTGCTTCATTCTTTTTCTAATTTCTAATACTTATCTTAATAATTGTATTTAACTTGTGAAGTTTTTCTTAGTGTATGATTAACTGCACCTACCCCATATGTGATTTACTTGGATTATTTACGCTTAGATGGTTACTTGTCCCTTTTGTGAAGAAATTTATTATGGGGCTAGTAGGCGCATTGAACACGGGGCAAGTTGGCTCGGTGTCTGATGTGTGCTGGTAGCTTGAAAAACAGCAAACACAGAGAAAAGTGGTTGCAATGCAAGATTTTGAGTACACGAGGCTTGCCCAAACGGAGACACTCGATTTTTTATTTGTGACAACTGTAACTCTGATGATGATATCGAGTAGGATAGAAGTTACTCAATGTTAATGTTTTATTCATTATTTTTACGTCTGTATAATTTAGAATTTACATTGTATGGCGATAACGCCTTTGTTTAAACTTACTGATAATAATGAAATTGATTTCTCTTAACTGCGTGTCTTATTTGAGTTTCATTTAAATTTTTATAAAGTGTGTGTCAACTTACCCCATAGGTATAGGGAACTTGCCCCGTGACGGGGTAGGTTGGCGCATAATTTTCCTTTTACTTTAGACTGCCGTTAAACATAAACTACAAAAGCTACAAACTCAAAACTCCGGGTATTTATAGCCCAATGTCTGTTCTTTAAAAGTACAGTTAAAGTTTCATAAAAAACTTGAACAAAAAATTTATAAAAATCAATAACTAAAAACTGCGCCTACAAGCCCCGGTCTCCCCTATGCCATAATTCATATAGATATCCCTTGATATAGATCATCCCTTGAATAGTATTTAAGATGCAATTTTAAAAAAATAAAAAAAATGAGTTTGAAGGTCCCTTGTCCTCTTAAAAGATCTTTATTGCACTTAAATTAAATTAGAAAACTATTATTTTCGTCAATTTTCGAAAAATGAAGGGTATCGACAGGGTCTTATTAAAAGTGATGTCGCTCTAGAGAAACAGGTTTATAACAGATTGCGGAATCAAATATTAATCCTTTGTATCACCGCGTTGCATATCTGTAACATACCCAAAAGTATATTACTTATACAGTGGACTGTAAAAAACAATTTATGATATCTTCCAACATGAAATTAATATTAATTGTTCATTGAATTCCCAACAGACGGTGATACTGAGTTATTTTTTCATGCCAAAGTTTTATTTATCATTTGAGCAGTTTCACATTGTTATTGCTAAAATGAACTTTGTATATCTTGTCACATTAAAACGGCTGAAGATGTCCAAAAATAGATTTTTTACAAAGATAAGTTCGTATACTTTAACAATTTTGCATTAGAAAATTGTCGATATTTATGAGAAGTATGTAATTAGTGTGTAATTTTCCATTTATTGTAGATGTAAAAAAAGAATCTTTTAGACAATATTTTTTTCTTTTTGTGTTCTAATTTTTTAAATAATTTTTACGTGCTTAAAATAATTTATTCGAACATCTGAATAAATATTTTTTAAATAGGAGTTGTTAAGTCACAAAAGGTTAAGGTGTTATGGGAGTTTTTAGCTTAAAAAAATGCTTTGTTTTTCCTACTTAACGAATATCTGATATTTCATAAATGATCTCTCAAAGCCTTTTTAAAAATTTAAAAACATATAGAAGAGGTAGTGATTGTTGTCGCACAATATATCAAGCGGTACTTGTTGCAAAACATTAAAAGCGATTTTCTCGAAATAGTATTTTTTAAAAAATCGGTATCCAAATTATCTAGGCAACGGATAAACCGACTTTCTGACTTTTCCTTTTAAAGGAAAGTTTATATAGTTCCATAACCCTTGCCCGCTGATTCTTTAAAATTTTTAATTCGTTCGTATTTTAAAAGAAAACAAAATCAGATTTTTCGTTGAAATCTGATGCATTAAGTTTGATATTCCGCCATTTTCTTAAAAATGCAAAATTTCAAAAAATCGCCGGTCAAGATTTAGTTCAGTGATTCTCAAACTTTTATGCCTCAAGTACCACTTGAAGAAATGAACGTGCTTGGCGTACCACGTATTTTTCAACATGTTAGAATGATGAACAGAAAAAGGTTTGCTTGTTTGTTGTTTGTGTTTATGACGGCCAATTATCAACACGAAGGATATAGGTCCTAAGGGGGAGTGCCCTTCGTGGGGGTCTTTCTAAGGGAACCTAACCCGTATTAACGCTTGGAAATCCAAGGTTCGAAGAAAAACACGAAAACTCTGAACGATTAGGCCGACGGGCTTGATTGGGATCGAACCCAGCACCTCCCGTCTACCAGCTTTGAGAGCAAAACCTCTCGAACAGAAAATGGAAACTGAGAAACAGCGAATGGGCGCGAATAAACCTAATTCTGAGTTTATATTTAGTATGGGGGAGACTAGCGAGGGTTGACCCACTTTTTGCAAATTCATTTTTTATTTTTTAAATATTGAACGTTGAATGAAGTTTTATATATATCATTTTACTCGTTATACAATCAGTTATCAAAATAAAATTGCTACGTAAGTGTAATATATAAGAAAGTTGAAAAATGATTGATTTTAATCATGAGAAAATAATGAGTCAAGTCTCCCCACATATGGTAGGTTTGACCCACTATATGGGAGGCTTGACCCACTTTCTTTTATCTTGAAATATTTGTGAAGAGAAATAAAATCATTTAAAAAAAAAGCAAAATAACACTATGCTACATGCTTTAATTATTATAAAAAATATTTTTGAAGATATGATGCTTAAAATAAACCTGTTTAGACGCAATCGCTAGTCAAAGGAGAAAAATTTTGTTTTAAACAGGATTTTGTCTGAGCAAGTATAATTGTACAGCAGGGAAAATGAAATTTTTACATTTAAGACAGTATTCCGTTAGAGACAGGTGCTGTTTTCGTAGGGTTTTTTCTATTATTATGCCCGGATTTAGGAGCCACTGTCCCGCGTTTTTTGTCTCCTTGTCCTACTTTTTGTGACACTCGACCTGACAACTCTAGTTATCACATAGTTTGGCTTTATCTCACTGTATTCATCCTGGTGAAATATGCCTACATACCTTCCTAAAGTTTATCGATCAGTGCTATGTTCAGCCGCATGAGCACTTAATTTACCATTGACATCTTTTAACTCTTTCAGGGGCAAAGTACTTTAAGTACTAAAATGTTGAAATAATTGAATGGCAACGGAATTTGCGAACAGATTTATTTGGAAATAAGAAAATGGCTATATTTCACATACATATTAAATGTGTAAAGTCTTGGCGTAATTAGATAATTAATAAACAGAACTAGGCCTGTACCAAGACATCACAAGCGAACTGCAGTTCCTATGGGCTGGAAACCATTCATCTTTAATGGACAATAAGAGAATCTCTCGAGATATTCTAGTTCCAATGTCACGTGACATTAGCATTTCGCCACGGTCCGTTCCTTATGGATCAATGCTCCTTCACCCGACCTCCTCACGCAGAGAGTTTCAGCATCTCGCAGACTCCGAATGGCAACAAGGCGCCAGCGGAGAACAAAGATGCTCCAATGAGAACGCGGGGACTTGGCCAATTGGAAGAGAAACATGCCCCGTCGGTTTGGGGGAGGAAACAGAGGATGGAGATGAGGAGAGATTTGGTGGAAGCGAGTTAGATTTCGGAGGCTCGCAGACGGCACCGGCCGGCGAAATCCCTATCTCCTAGAGACTTTCAATCTCTAGAAATTAGCGACTAGACATTTTGTGAGTGAGTTCTTAGATGCTCGCAGACGGCACCAGCCGGCGAGATTTCTTTCAGAGACATCAGTCTCATGTGTAATAAGACATTCTCTAATAAGACATTCTTTGAGAGACAACAGTCTCAAGTGTAATAAGACATTCTATAATAAAACATACTTTCAGAGACATCAGTCTCAAGTGTAATAAGACATTCTGTAATAAGACATTCTTCCAGAGACAGCAGTCTCAAGTGAAATAAGACATTCTGTGATTATCCTAGACTTTGTGGAAAATGTCCCTTCATATTTGTAATTGATACGGACCCTGATTAATATGTGTATAATCCTGTAAAACCCAGAATAAAATTATTCGAAGGTTAACCTAGAGAGATTTCCTGTCTTCTGGGCTACCAGATTATTTTTGGAGGCAGGGAAATCTTTAGAAATGGAAAATATTTTAGCAAAATTCTGGTGCCATTGTGGCATTTGGTAATTAAAATTAAAGGGTTTCATAAACATACTACTGCCCCTGATGGGGTTAAGAGAGCTGCTTTCAAAATTTCTAGTCTTTTCCACTGTTTCTATTTACCTATTGTAAGTAATATTTAAATAGAAAAAAGTTCCTATCAACTTTCCCATTTATATTTCATTAAATTTTTTCTTGCAGTGGATGCAATGGCAATTTTTCACATCTTTCTTTAATCAATTTTAAACATTCTGTTTTCCATCACCCATTTTACTGTAGCTTTACAGAATAAATTTACATTCTTTTTTATATATAACCATTAACCTTTCATTATGCACAGTGTATAATTAAAAGATTTTCAAATCCACTTAATTAAGGGAACCTTGAGCAACTGGTTAACCCTCCCTCATATTGACTGGATCAAGCCTCCCTACACAGACCTTTTCTAAAGAATACTACATTGTTATGTTAAGCCTAACTTATTGTACAATCTTTATGCCTGGAATGAAAGCTCGATAGTTCTGTGTTACTTTAAACCTACTTACTTAAATTCCTATGATATAATTTATTTGAAAAAAAAAATTACAAAATATTTAAAAAAACACAACTGTTAAGTTGAAAACGCCTCACAATTGAGTTTTTCCACACGTATTTCGATTATCTCTATGGAACGAAGACTGTTGTTTGAGCATTCCAGTAGCTTTGGTTGATACCTATTGATAAAACTCTGCAATTCTTTTAAATATGAAAACTGATGAGTAGGTTAACCCTTTCCGGCACAGTGTGCCCGGGTCGGGATACCTAATTTTAATTCCAAACTTATGAACGGCACCAAGAATATTTTAGTAAAATTTTGCTTTTACAATCAACATGTAAAATAATGTTTTTAATATCCAAAAACGTCGTTTTAAAATTCTTGTGTCAGTCAATCATTTCATCATTTTACAACAAAAATTGCCCGTGCCGGAAAGGGTTAAGCCTCCCCTAGCGTCAATCCTCCCTAGTCTCCCCTAATCTTTATAGGCAGCAAGTTTTTAATGTGATGGAACCGGTTTTTTACACTTGCACATTTTTTGAATATTTAGTGTTATTTTGCTGAGTTTTCAGGTCGTAATCATGTTATCAAGATGTACGTCATCTTCAACATTTAGAAATTTATTTTTGGAACAGTCAATAAGAGGAAAAATCTATTTTGTAGGCTCATTTGCCGTCCTGTGTCGCACAAGGGAGCAAAATCACAAAACAGCACATAAAAAATCAATAATTTTTAAATGAGTGGAGACAATAGACATCAGATATTGACCACAAAATACCATCTAACCAAACAAGTGAATGGCTTTGTTTATCAGCTTGATCAGACCACATTAAAAGGTACAAAATTAAAAAAAATCAGTCCACCCCCCCCCCCTCCAAAAAATTAAAAAATGTCAACAAAAGTCGTCTGAGGTATCAACATCTATGTACTTTTGGATAAATCCAAATATATGTATGTATGTAATGTATGTATCCTATATATTTTTGGACCCCCAAAAAAGAATGGTCAACAAAAGTCGTCCGAGGTATCAACATCTATGTACATTTTGACACTGATTTGACCCAGGCCCGTATGACCAACTGTTCGCGGGATACGGCTGTCATTGATTGTTAGATATGAAGAGGGCGTGAGGAAAACTTTAACATAACTTTTAATTTTTTATATATGTTATTTATGGTAAGTTAGATATTTTTAGAGTCAAATAATAGTAATAGAAGAAGGAAAAACATCTTTTTTCATAAATTTAGAACTTAAATTAAATACGGAATACCAAAGAATACGTGAAAATTTAAAAAGATAAATACACATTTAAGTTTATTTTGCGAAGAGTTGCGTGAAGTAAGCACCCAATTTTTACACGTATATATCATAGATTATTGTCTATGAGTATAAAGAAATAGATCCATAAAATGTAATGCGGGACCAGGGCCAGAAATGCACTAAAAATGTATTTAAAAAAATATTTTTTCATTAAAAAAAGTTAATTCTATAGTTTATAAATTAAGTTAAAAATAAATTATAAATATATAATCACTAGGGTCATTATCCAGAATACGCATAGATAACTGGTATAGGAATCAAAGCTCTGAATATGTCAGAACGCGCTACGTAATAAAAAGCAAATATGAGATTGATAAACCTCCAGTATCGCACTATAGCGTATGAGTCGTCTCTCATTTTCGTATTTTTTTCCTTGCTGTCTGAACCAACAAAATTGTGCCTTACCTATCGCTCTATAAGTATGAATAAAAAATATTGTTTAAAAACTTTGAAATTTTGATTTATTAGCGCAAGTTTTTTCTGAAATGGGCCCACTCTGCGTCGTATACTGCTGGTTGTGAACACAGGCTCTTCACGCTATCCGTATAGCCTCTTCATATATTCCATAGGGTACGTACTGTACTTTAGTAACCCCGGACTAGACAATTACTATAGTAATTGTCGTAAGCACGTTAAAATAAGTGTATACACTTATTTTAACGTGCTTATGGTTTGCATAGAGTTTATCATTCATTTACAGGGACACACAAATGAATTTGTCTACAGTACTGCCTATGAACAATGATTGCTGGAAGTGCGTTTTCAGTTGAGGTACGGTTTTAAATGCCACTATTTTTTTGCATATTACTTTGTGTATACAGGGTGATTCAAAAAAGATGGGAAAAATTTTAAGAGGTGATAGTACACACCCAAACAAACATTTTGCATCAAAGAATGCATGGTCGAAAACTAAACGTAAAAAAGTTAGAGGACGCCAAAAGTTATGTTCTTATACGAGGCAAAAACACACAATAAACGATTAAGTTAAGTTACGAAAACAAATTTAATGGAATTTGATTACAATAAGTGCTCAAAACATTGACCGGCAGCTGTTATGCACGCAGTACAACGGCGAAGAACAGATTGGCGAATTTTCTGAAACACACCAGGCATATCGCGAACTTCCCCTACAGCAGCCGAAAGCTTGGCGACAAGGTCTTCTGCGGATTCAATTTGGAGTCTCATACACAAGAGCCTTTAGCTGTCCCCACAAAAAAAAAATCGAGACATGAAAGATCTGGCGAGCGCGGTGGTGCCTGGTGTGTTTCAGAAAATTCGCCAATCTGTTCTTCGCCGTCGTACTGCGTGCATAACAGCTGCCGGTCAATGTTTTGAGCACTTATTGTAATCAAATGCCATTAAATTTGTTTTCGTAACTTAACTTAATCGTTCATTGTGTGTTTTTGCCTCGTATAAGATCATAACTTTTGGCGCCCTCTAACTTTTTTACGTTTAGTTTTCGACCATGCATTCTTTGATGCAAAATGTTTGTTTGGGTGTGTACTATCACCTCTTAAAATTTTTCCCATATTTTTTGAATCACCCTGTATAAATTGTATAGATCATATATAGGGCTGAGCAACAGTTCTCAAGTACATTTCTGTTTATTGACGGAAATTGATGAATCGTAATTTTCAACTGCGCTATGCGTTTAACTGAACTATCTTTTAACGTATACTATGTAATATACATACAAACCTATAGGTAATATACAGGGCTGCACAAAAAAAAAATCTAATACTTTCTCGACTAACGATGGTAATTGCAGAAATTGGGTTTTCAAATACGTTATATGTTTTTCGAATTCTTTATTTAGACATCATTTTTCACTTTAACCCTTAAATGCGCGATTTTTATTTTGTTTCTAAAAAAATGTATATGATTCTTTGAAATGTTTATTACACAGGAAAAATAATGAAAAAAAATCAGATATACATTTTTCATATACGTCAATCTTTTCTTCTGTTGCACATCTGCAATACAAGTAAAAACAACTGTCGTGTGGCATTTTTACGCTAAAATAATGCAAATTAGTAAATATTTTAATAAGTATGTCTCCAAATACCTTATTTTTTGTAATTATTTATTTTATAAAACCTAACCTTTAACCCTTTAATCCCCATGATGGAATACGTTCTAGAAATTACATAGTTCAGAGAATCTGACTTTACACCAGAAAGTTTAAATTGTTAATTTCACTTTATTTAAAACTGGAATGTCTGTTATTAATTAAAGCAAATATTGCTATTTTAATTTTCTGGTGTGAATTAAGTATATACGTATAAAAAAAAATCTATTAAGTTCAAAACACTGCTGTTTGCATACATGCAAAGCTGCGCACTAAAGGGTTAATAATACGTGGTTTAGTTACAGTTCTGTGAATATGTCTGAAATTGTTTCATTATCTATGCTGGATGCATGATTTTTCGTTCTTGTTGTTGAATTATCTTTCATTGAAACAAGAAAGTGAGAGCGATAGAGAGTGAAACTAACATAACTTTTTTAGTTTCAAAATCTTGAAGCGAAAGCAGTATTTAGCCTCGCCATATTCAGTAACTATTTATCCTACAGCCTTAAAATTCACAAACATCTTATGCACCCACACTCATATACAGATTCTTCTAGAAATAAAACTATTTTAAAATTTAAGATTTTACAAATTTTGGGCTGCGTTCGTTATCTCTCTTGAAAAAATTTCTCCTGAAATTCTACAATAGCTCAGTTAAAAAAAAAAAAAAAAGGGAAAGCAACAAGAGGAAAACGTAAGATTTTCCTTTACTCAAACAGCGATTTAAAGTAACAACGAATCTTTCAGTTTTTTCTTCTGCTTTAAGCCTTCAATTTATATATAGATTACAGAAGAGAAGTATAAATCTAGCAGATTCTAATGCTTTTAAAACTAATACTTTAGAAGAATTTTTTTATTTGCAACAGTATTTCGTTTTACGTTAAATTTATAGTTTAGATAGTATTATTGGATTTCTAATTTTGATGAATTTCGCTACATTTTAAAAAGAAGTTCTTATAATATACATTTGTCTGTATAAAAGAAAAAGAAATCTCTGTTTCGAAATCGACATAATCCATTAGCTCATGAAAAACTAAACAATGAAATGCAGTTAGAGTGACATTTTTAATCATAAATACTTTTAATAGATTAAAATAAATTCACTGAAAAATACATTGTAATCAAGATTGTGAATTGAAATACATTGTTTATTTTTAAACCAAAACATGATAATTTGTATTGCAATTCCTAAACAATTTTCAGCCAAATGTTGGGGGTTATGCATATATAACGTTATCATTTTAGGGGGGAGGGGGTGTGGCACATGATATCGTAAGATATCTCTAGGGTGAGGGGAATTTGTCTTTTGATATCGTTATCCTTTTTGATCCAACCAAAATTTTCTCTTTTCTTTGTAACTTGGTATTTACATCAAAATAGTATGTTATCTCTTTTTATTCTCTTATCTATTTTTATGAAAAGACAAAGTTATTATTCAAATCATTAAAGGATTATAAAATTATTTAATTCCAAAATATGGAATACCCCAACGTTTGGCATTCCTATTCTTCTTTCATACGTGTATGCAAAAATAATCTGCTGTTCGGCAAAGCATATGCGAAGTATGTTTGAAATGATTTTTGTGTTTACTAGTAAATAAAAGAGAAAGAATGTTGCCCTCCTGCTTTGTAGATAAGAAGTACTGTCAGCCCCGCCCCGTGCGGGGGCAAGTGCAAGAAGACATTATTACTGTTGAATGCATTATGTAACGAAAAGCTATTATTAAATATTTTTAAATACTAATGATTTCTTTTAAGTGTTATTCGGTATAAAGTTATTTCATATATAAAGTAATATTTTATCAACTTCTCTTCATTTGCATCAATAAAGTATGCGAAAAGTAAATGCAACCATATTTGTATATCACTCCAAACAAAAGTAAAAATTTCCAAAAATCAAACGAATTTTTTACCATTGATAACGATATTATTACGGGGTGGGGGGGGGGGGGGGTTCGTGGGATGATAAAGTATGATATCGTAAGGGGGGGGGGTGAAAGGGTCCAAAATTACCAAAAAGATGATAATGTTATATTTGTACAGACCCTTGCCAGGTGTTCCGATTTACACGGGGCGACCCAATTTCCAAGGATTTCAAGATCCTTCCCGCGAAACCACTTCGCGGGACGTCAAAAGTCCCGAATTTTTGTAATGCTCAAAATCTATTAAATTTCTTTTAGTACTATTTAGTACCAGAAGCTACTCGTTAGAGCACGCATCGAGTGGAACTTAATATAATAAAATCTGTAAAAATCGAAGGTTATTTTCCTTCGATAAAATAACCTTCGATTTATTCTGTGGAGCTGATTCAGATATCAGACCAGATGCTGTGATCGTTAAAGGTTAGTTGGGTGAATTAGTCTTCAGATTCGTCCGGAATGGCTCAGTTGGTAGAGCATTGGCGGTTTCAGCCGAGACATCCCTGGTTCGAAACCTGGCACGGACTTTTTTTCACCCACTCGAAAATTTACAACTTTTATGATATATTGAATAATTGCACTGCAAATAAGGGCGTCTTAAATCAGACACATATGTGACTGAAAGAGTAATTCAGACACTTAAGTGTCTGAATATGGAATTTCAGACATCATAGGTGCCTGAAATTAAGACACTTAAGTGTCTAACTATATGATCATGGTATAAACACTGTAAACTGAAATGTCTGAAATTCAGACACATAAGTGTCTGAAACTGGAGTGTTCAATTTTCAGACATTTTAAAGTGTCTTAATTTTTAAGACACGTGTATATGTCTGAATTTAAGACGTTTAAAACATCTGAATCGCATCCATTTTTGATCACCCTGCAAGTTTTGCTATAGGCAATCAATTGTTCACTGTTTTTTGTAAGCTTTATACACTGTAAAAAATAACCATTACAATATGGAAATTATATTGCCAATTGGGACGCCAATTTACGTATTTTAATATAAATTTACTTCCGTAAATTCCAGAAAATTTTCCATTTTTTGCATATTTCTCCATTTAAAAGGTATAATATAATCTTTCAAGGACAAATCCACATATTTCGCAATCAGAATTTTCTAAACTCACGTATATTAAACATGATTTATTTATTTATATTGAAACTAGTGCATTGGCACACCTACTGGGGGAGTTAAGGGGGCTGAAGCCTCTCCCAGATTAGACTAGATATTATTTTTTTTTAATTATGAAAGAATATAATTATTTTTAATAGATCCTTAAAAAATCGGAATTTTTAAAAAGATATTAATTTTGTCGCACATTTTTTTTTTCTCTTTTTTAAATTTTATTATGAAATTCGAAATTATAGCATGTTTAAAATTTACTTAATTATAAACATTAATTACTTAATTATACTTAAGTAAACTAATTAATTGGTGTTTTTAAGATTTACTTTAGAAAAAAAAACTATTTACTTAATTATAAATTTAAGATCCAGTGCAACTTTTTGCACACTTTAACCTTTATAATATTTTGATAATTTAATAATAAAACTTTAAATTGTTTGATTGCAAACACACTTTAAAATTATCCAAATACGGAAACACACAAAAAAAATCGCAAAAACAAAAGTATATATTAGTACAGTACAGTATTTCATTATTTAACATTTTAAAAGTATTCAGAATTACACCAACCAAAACTTTCCAGTTTGTTACGACGCTTGCATTTTTTTTTACAACTATAACACTGCCTCTAAAATATGCTAGTCCCCTCCAAATCGCAATTCTGGATGCACCACTGAATCTGTGTGGTATCCAAAGTGTATGCTGATTTTATTTCCCTCTGAAATTTAAAGAAAATATCAAGTTTAATTACGAAATTTTCGCAAAAGAAAAATAACTGGAATATATCTCAAAACTGTGGCGCCATCTATACATTTCTTATTCAATATATTGAATAAGAAATATCGAACTTATTATTAATTTGCGCATTTAAGTGTTTGATGGTGTTTTGAGAAGTTATTTAAGTTCGTTATAACTATTATTTTGGAATTATATAGAATATTTCTGAAATTTTTTACTACATAACATTTTAGCTAATCATTGAGTATTGATTTAATTCAGGAATGATCTCATTTCACCGTAAGAAAATTAGTCTCATCGAAAACTTTTAACCTGTATTTCGATCGAAAAAAAGGAAGATAAAAATTATTTGCGCAACTATAAAACACTGGTTTTTATTATTTTTGAAGAAAAATTATATACAATATTTATAACTGAGAAATTTTGTTCAGAATATATGGCATATGGAATATGGAATATATAGGGATTAATGAGTCCAATTAAAAAAAAATTGCCATATATTCAACCGATCTGAAAAAAGAAAGAAAGAAAGAAAAATCAAAAAATAGAACACTATATTTCTTCACACACTTTTATATACACATACCTTCGCATTAACATTAAACACAGGCTTTGGGCAAAAATATATGCATTTTTTTTTATGAAAAATTGATTTTATTTTTAATGGGCGTTGAATTACGCCCCTCCGCCCCCCCCCCCAAACACACAACTGAAACGGGACAAGCCCGAATTAAATATATATAGATATTAATTAAATATATATGTAATATATATACATATGCACTGTTAAAACATTTTAAATATTTTAATATTTCAAAAATAACGTCTGTCATCTGTATTAACAATAATATTTCTGTTCTGAAAATTTCTTCGGTAGAAGTAGATAAACCTTCTGCTAATCTTACATTGCAGGAAAAGCAAAATATTCAAAATTCTAGAGAGAAGATGTGTGAAATCTTTCAAAATTATAAGCAGATAGACAAAATATTTACCGTTTCTGTAAAATAAATTGTGAGTCACAAGTAACTAACAATATTTGAACTTCCTAGCTGTGAAATCGTGGCCGAGAGGGATTATCGCATAGTCTACAGACCATAAGGTTGCGAGTTCGTATCCCGCGACGGATAGGTGCAATGCTGTTAAGGTATATGTTAAATACAATGTTGTTGTAAATTGAGTAAAAGTAGTTAATCATGTAAAATGTGCGAGACTGTATTGAAATACATGTGTACCCTTCTCTCTTTTTTTTTTTTTTTAAATACAGAAATTTTCCAATAAATAAATAAATAAATTTTTCCAGAAATTGAAGAAAATTTTCATTAAAATACGTAAATTGTACTGGCGTCTTGATTGGCGGTACAATTTTTATATTTTGAAGGATTTTTTTTTCTGTGTATAAGGCTTTCCGAAAAAATGGCTGCTTTTGCAGAGAAATTAAAGGTGGTCAAACATGGATGCATTTCAGACATTTGAAGTGTCTTAAATTTAGACACATACAAGCGTCTTAAAAATTTAGACACTTTAAAATGTCTGAAAATTGAACACTCCGTTTCAGACACTTATGTGTCTGAATTTCAGACATTTCAATTTACAGTGGTGTTAAAAATTAATCTAATACCGACATATCATTTCGAAAAATTTCTTAGCTCTGAATTTCGCTGTGTATAGCGCCAATGAACGATAGGGGTCTTAAGCCTTTAGTGCGCAGCTTTACATATATGCAAACAACACTGTTTTGAATTTAATAGATTTTTTTTTATTCACATATACCTAATAAACACCAGAAAATTAAAATAGCAATATTTGCTTTAATTAAAAAACTCCGTATTTAAACATTCCGTATTTAAATAAAGCGAAATTAACCATTGAAACTTTCTGGTGTAAAGTCCGATTCTCTAAATTACGTAATTTCCAGAACGTATTCTATTTTGGGAAATAAAGGGTTAGATGTTAAGTTTTATAAAATAAATAATTATATAAAATAAAGTATTTTGAGACATACTTGTTAAAGTATTTACTAATTTGCATTATTTTAGGGTAAAACAGCCACACGACTGTAGTTTTTACTTGTATTGCAGATGTGCAATAGAAGAAAAGATTGATGTATTATATGAAAAATATATTTCTGATTTTTTTTTTCATTATTCTCCCTGTGTAATAAACATTTCAGAGAATTATACATAATTTTTGCGAAACAAAATAAAAAATCGCGCATTTAAGGGTTAAGGTTAACTTCCAAGTACTCCTCAGTAATGTTAAACCCATGGGTGCAGGATGCATTCGTATATATAAAATATCTCCTCAGGAAGTTAATATTTTTAGCTTTCTTTTTCTGTGCACTCTTTTTAAAAGATGTATTTTTTTTTTTAGTTGCCAAATTATTTCTATCTATATACTTAATTTTATATGTAGTGTTAAAATCTTACTCACAGTTCGTCAACTTTTAGCGCATAAAATATTAAATTAAGCATGGATTTTAGAAATATTTGGAGAGCTAAGAAAAGAAAAAAGAGAGATCCTTTAAGAAGAGTTCACAGAAAAAGGAAATTAAAAATATTACCTTTCTGAGGCGATACTTTTAAATACACAAATGCATTCTAACCCTGTATGTTTAACGTTAAGACGACGCGACATCTGAAAAAAATTCCATTGCATTGTGGACATAATTTATGCATGCGCCGGTCATCTCATGAATATCTTTTAAGAAAATTACTATATTCCAACTGTGGCACAACACTCAATAGCTTAAGGGTGTATTCCGATCCAAACTGCTTATTTTCTGATTCATTTTAAAATTCGTTTTTGCTCTCAAACGCATCAAACTAGGAAATTCTCTTATTTAGAAACTACATAATGTGCCGTGTTTCTCGATTTTTTGATAAATGCAGAAAATACTGTATTAAACGCTGTCAAAGTTGGCGTTTTTAACCGAATTTTCAGAAGCGGGCGATCTGGGAATGAAAAAAATGGTCATACTGAGAAAATAATTGTTTAAAAATCAAATTCTAATTAATTGAGCTGAAAATGAAATCACACGGCATGTTAAACATGTCTTCAAAAATCACCCCCAGCAAGTTTCATCTTTTTACATTTAAAAATGAGTCTGAAAATGTCTCAGAAAATTTCGAGCTGTTGAGGGTGGAAAAACATTTTTTCGAATACACCCTTAAAAGAAACAAGCAACTTACTATGTCTCATCGGAATTATTTTATTTAGCGCCATTAACATAGCAAAACTGATTGGCGTCGGCAGGCTCATTGTTGTTACCGTACTTTGGTCCTTGCGGGGTTATTTTGGTCCATCCCACAAAAGAGGTTTTATTCTTTTTATTGAACAAACAATACAAGATAATTCGGAGTTTTTGCCCTTGAAAAATATTTTAGACCCTACTATAGGGTATTTGAATAGTTTGGGGAGAATAAAAATTTTTTAGTGTCTACACTGGATGTGTTTGTAAACAACTATTTTCGTGTGTAGATTTTAATTCCCCAAACTTTCTATAGCAAGACAATCTGGATAAGAGATATAAATAAGGTAATTGTCAAAATATTACCTTTAGTAACCTGTAACACATGTGTGATCATAGATTTTCCTTTAACTTTTTATTTTGACAGAAAATGTTTACGTTTTCATAAAGCTAACATGAAAACTAGTTTTTCGGGGCTACTTTGTGTCAGGTCTTTTTTGGTCCGGAAGTAGCCCCAGTTACTCAGAATTGCCTTTTATACAACCAAACCTCTTAAAAAATGTATTAAGTAACATTTTTTCAAATTTTACTTTAGCAAACTGTTACATTAATTATTTTTGTTCCAGTTGCTGAGGATAACATGATGAAAACTGTTTCTCGTGTCTGTAATATTAACATTTGGTTTATTGTGTTTAAATGTTAAAAAAGAACAACAACATTTGTTTATCAAGTTTGCAGTTTTAATTCATTAGCAGATCCTATTGCAATCCGCATGAATTGTATTCATTTTATATGAAAATAAGTGAATGGACCAAAGAAGCCCCTAGCAGGGGCTACTTTATTCCAAAACTTTAAAAATACTTAAAAAATAAAAAATTGCCACTTTAACACTAGAACCGCCGGAAATTTTACTGAAGTGTTATAAAAATATCTTACACCGGGCTTTTTATTTGAAACTATTTAGCTTATTTAAATAACTTATTTCTCTGGGGTACATTTTAAACTTATTTTAGAAAGACATTTCTGGTAATAATCGAAATATTTTTATTTGGTAGCGGTCAAAAGGACCGCTACGGCGATTCTAGTGTTAAAACCATACAGTTTGCTTCATTGTTGCCTGTTAAATGATGACAATTCAATTTCGACGTTGAAAAAAAATATATAATATTTTTTAACAATGGAAATGTTAGTGGAACAAGGAAAAAGTGGCCCAAAGACGTGGCCCGGTTGACGGTACTCTAACCCACTATTTGACAACTGTTTCCATAATTCCCCATCGAGGCTGAACTATTTGCGCTACTTCAGCAAATAAACTCTCAGAAATTTTCCAAAAATAAAAACAGCTTTCCGAAAAAGAGTGTTAGAGTAGAATTTTCGAACTCAAAATATTCTTAAAAATTATCATTGATCCACCTAAATCACTAGCAATAGCAGATATTTTCGTATCTTGATTTTTAATATGATTTTCGTGTTCCTTTAGATTATTTTTCAAAGAAAGTTCAGTTTAACTAAAATGAATGAAAGGAAGAAATTTTGTAGACTAGCTGACCCGCCCGGCGTTGCCCGGGCCCGTAATAATATTCTTAAATGAATCTGAAAATTTTATCGCAGGTCCGTACAGGGGGAAGGGGGAGGAGGCGGTGCAAATTACCAGGCCCCGACTCTTGTTGAGTTCCAAAGTTGTGTAAAGTCACATGTTAAGTTTTTTAATTTTTACATGTCTCATGCTTTATTTATTCCAAATTAATTGATCAATTGAATTAAAATTTAATTATATTTTCAATAATTTAATTTTTTATTTAAAATCTTTAGATGCAAAAGCAATTACAAATACAACATAAACTGTAATACTGAAAAAGAAATAATAAAATTGTAAGCAAAAAATACTATAAAGATTTTTTTTAAGTACCATCCAGCAAATTTATTTTCTAATAGAGTAAAACCTGTTTATAACGGAATCCTGCAATAAACGAAAAAAAAAAGTTCCAGCCCCCACCCCCCAAATATTCTATTACGCTTTGTTCAATTTAAATAACCTGCATAAAACGGAATTTATCATTGGTCATTTTCGTTTCCGTCTAAGCAGGTTTTATTGTATCTTACTTCTGGTGAGCCCGTAACATTTTATAAACTTCTTGCTGCTGTTTAATTCGCATTTCCAATACAGTGCTTTGTAGAAATTGCACGTTTCACTCAAAGTCTCACAGTTATGCCCCGGAACGTTTAAATCAGAAATTTGGATTTCAGTAGCAACGCGTGCATGCTACGGTTATTAAGCATATTTTAGCGATCGCTTATGCTCTGTGTTTCACGGCGTTTTCGATCCAATCTATTTCGATTTTCTCTTCTTAATTCGGCTTCTTTTTCACTTTCAAGCAGTCGCCGAGATCTTTTACGGCCATTTCAAATGATATCTTGAAACTCCATAATTTAGGCGAAAGAGCGAGACGTAAATAAACGCGATCGCCCTAAATCAAGCCAAAGGACTTTTACACAATAACCAATGAGATGCGTTTCTCGGGTGTTGCTATTAAACAATAACAAATAATCGCGATTTCTGTGCCACGTACGTTATCGTAATATATATATAGATACTTCATTCGGAAAGTTTATCGATTGGTAGCTTAAAATTGATAAGAATATATATAATTTGGTAATTTTTATATCTACCGAGAAAACAACCATACTTTAACAAGAACTCAAAAATACTCTCCTGCTATCTAAGTGACATCATTAAAATTTCCGAGTGTAGCACACATGATAAAAAAAAATAAATATTGATTTTTGCACAGTTTTGCTAATACATATACAGTAAAACCCGGATATAACGCTCTTCCTGAGGACCGTGCTAGAAGAGCGCTTAAAGCGGGAAAGCGTTAAATGCGGTAGAAGGTTTTCGACATTTTAAAATTGAGAATATTAGATTATCTGCCTTAAATAATGCGGGGAATCATTTTTGTGTATCATTTAAAATAGAAAATCCACAGCATAGGTACAAAAACGTTTCCTTCATTTAAAATATCACAAATTTAGATAGTGTTTGCAAAGTGTATTATTATTTCAAATCAGAATAAATAAAAGAAATGTTAGCGCTAAAACAAAAGCTGCAAAATATATTTAACATTTCTAATAGGAACCTTTATCCTTACATTAAACATAAAATAAAATTATGAAAGAAACTAATAATAATATTTTGTTTAAAAAAAATGTAACATTTGTATTCTTGAGCACCACTATGAGGACTATAAACTTTCACTTACTGTTTATTCTGTTTTAGAGAAAAACTCTTCAAGTTTCGTCTGACGGGTGGACGAACGACCACATAAAAGAGCGTTTTAGGCTTTGTTTGTGTGCCTTAATATATCTTCATGTGAAGAGCGGTATCTACTGAAGCGGTGTATAGGCGGACAGTGCTAAAAGCTTCCATTACTTCAGCTATCGTTGGGATGCGCTCTTGAACATCGCCATCAACAACTTCATCAGGGTCCTCTTCTTCCGCGGCATCCTGTACAGTGTCTCCTATAATGTCATCAATGCTCCTAACGTTGCTTGGGATAACGTCTTTATCGATGTTAAGATAGTTCTGAAGGCTGTGTGCGTTTTCTGCAAGACGCTCGCAAACAGCTTGCCAGTCCTTGTCATATATAGGATCCGACCCCTCTTCAGCCGCATCCATATCATCGTCGGCGTCCGTTATAAAGCCTGCCTTTTTAAAGCAATTTTGAATTATTTTAGGTTCGATTGCATTCCAAGCAGCGCTAAGGTAGTTCATGGCGTCGAGGAGAGTTACAGAAGATCGACTACTTTTAATTTTCCTTTCATATAGAAATCGTTTCATTATACGTTTGCGATATTATTTTAAAACCTTTATAATCCCTTGATCGATCGGTTGAAGTACGTCTGTGGTGTTTGCAGGTAAAAATTCCAGGGAGACGTTTGAAATATTTGGTATTTCTTGTGGATGCGCTGCGCAATTGCCTGCGAATAGTATGACATGCCTATTTTGCTTCCGCATCTCGACATCAAAATCAGAAACACATTTAATGAACTGGGGACCCGTCATCCAAGCCTTACGTTGATGTGCATAGTCAATGGGCAGTCGTTTGATGTTCTTGAAACAGAGAGGTTTGGCCGATTTTCCAATCACCAGAGGCTTGCGTTTATCGCTCCCATCGGCGTTGGAACAAACAAGCACAGTCACACGTTCTTTACTGAGCTTCCCTCCATGCACTGCTCGCCTGTTAACGTTAAGGATTTATCAAGTATCGCTTTATAAAATAAGCCAAATTCGTCGGCGTTATAAATATCACAATTGGCATAGCTTTTGGTAAGCCTTGGAAGATTGCTCTTTTTCTAAAATTCTGCATTTTCTATGTTCGCGGCAGCGGATTCTCCGCAAATCTTCTTGTACGCAATGACGTGGTGGGTTCAAAATCGGTCTAACCACCCATTAGATGGAGCAAAATCTTCAATTCTTAGCTTTTGGGCTACTTTTGCTGCCTTTTCTTTCACTATGGATCCGCTGATAGGTATATTACAGTCTCTTGACTCAAGGAACCACTCGTACATAACTTTTTCTAAATCTTCATATTTTTCGGTTTTCACTCTATTTTTCTTTGAACCACCAATCGCAGCATTTTTTTCAATACCTTTACTGCTTTGAAGAAGAGACGACGGCGATGACGCGATATTCATAGATAACGCAAAATCTTTCTGGCTTAGAATAGGTGATGTTTTGTCATAATATTTTAGAATTTCTAATTTTTTCGAAAATGTCAGGTTTTTCTGTTCATACTCTTAACTTCCAGGCGGCACCTAATTGGAGTCGGCAGCGATGCTACTCACGTATGTGTAAATGAAAAAAGCGAAAACAGTTTGTGTGAAGTAAGAGACAGACAGGTGCTGCTGAGATGGACGGCATAAATTCTTTTGTTCTCTGACCCAATGAGAAAAAAACCGCCACGCCGCATGATTTTTTTTTACATAGTCTTTGGTCGTTGGCTGGCTGCCAATTCCACGTATCCTCTCTTTATCTCTGTCTCTCTCTTACAAGGGCACCACCAAACATGATGCGCACAGATTTTGATGATTTTAAAGTATGTTGTAGGGGTCATACCACTAATTATTCAGATGAAAGGATTTCTTCAAATGGGCCTTAGTTTTTGAAAAATTGGGGGTTAAAGTTCAGCGTATATTTCAAATACCCATTAGTATGACTACCTGCATATAAATTCGTGGCTCAGCGGTAGAGTGCGAGCTTACGGACCAGGATATTGCGGGTTCGATTCCACCCTGGCGCACTATTTTTCATTTTTATTATTTACTTTTTTACTTATTTATTACAGGCTACAACTAATGCAACAGCAATCTTTTTGTACCACAATGGAATATAATCATCGCGTGGTTCAGGTGCAAATTCTTCAGGTACAAAATTCTCACGATCTTCATGAAATCCCGGATACTATAAAAAAATATTTAAAATTCAGTTGTTTGATTTCGATATTTTTTAACAATGAAATATAACGAATATTTTTTTTTTTTTTCGCTAAAGTAAAAAATCATACCTTTGTAAATTCGTTAAATTCATCTTCTTCATTCAATATCAATTCCTCGGCCTCAATAATTTCTCGATCTTCTAATATTTCTAAAATTGCACCGGAATAACAGCACCGGATATTTCATCCGGTGGAGAACTTTTAAACAGATCATCATTTTGTAACAACGTCTCGCAATATTTTAATACATTTGTAATTCGGCCTTTTTGTTTCTCTTCCAAATGAGAATTTTCCGCATCAGCGTTGGTTCTTTCCATAACACAATCTTTAGCATTCAATCTGTCATAATCTGTAGTCTTCTTTCAATTTTGATACCGAAATTTTCCCTATATATAACAATATTTCAAATCTTCTAATTGTCTGAAAAAGAAGGTAAACGAGATCAATAAAAGAAATTTTTATTTATTTCAATATTACCGAGAAAAGAAAAGCAGACGATTAAAAAATATATAAATATATTTATATGTATCGTAAATTTTATCTCATTAACAGACGATTTTTGCAATCCAGTTGAATTGTTATGAATCACGTAGAGAGTGTTTTTATTTGCTATAATAAAAAAAAATATTTTTTTTAATTTAATTTTTTATTTGTGCAAACGAAAAATGATGTTGAGGTTCAACTTTAAAGATAAATGTATTTTACAGAGTATTAAAAATTTGCACAACTGGTAAAAAAACTTGTATTTAAGCATTACTGCTTTAATATTTTATTACTCTTTCGAAGATATGCATTATTTGAATTATCTAACCCTAAATACGTTTGAGAAATTGCACCTGAAAATTATTTTGTATAATTCATACAAGAAAAGGATAAATTTTCCTTTAAAATTCCATAAAGTTAAAAGAAAAAAAAGATAGAAAAAAGAAAAATCATTATTTCAGAATTGTGCTTAAAATAAAAAATGTAAATAATATTTAATTTTAAAAAAAAGTTTTAGGCATAAATTAGTGTTGGAGTTTTGTAAATAGAAATATTAGTTTAAAAATTGAAGAGAAAAATAAATTGCCATGAAAAATTCGAAAATCTAATTGTAGTTTATTAAGAAAATATCAAAGTTCAAAGCTGTAGAATGCCCAATTCTGTTTAAAATTTTTAACGTATGAAAAATATAAAAATATGCAAAAAAGAAAAAAAAATCCTCGAAGTGGAATCGAACCCGCGATGTCTTGATCCGTAAGCTCGCACGCTGCCACTGCACCACGAATTCACATTCAGAGAGTCACACTAACGGGTATTTGAAATATACGCTGAACTTTAACCCCCAATTTCTCAAAAACTAAGGCCCATTTGAAGAAACCCTTTCATCAGAATAATTAGTGGTATGACCCCAACAACATACTCTGAAATCATCAAAATCTGTGCGCATCATGTTTGGTGGTGCCCTTGTTAGTACGGGCGAGAAAATGAGAACTCCGGATGTAAACCAAAGCACCAAAGCGTAATTTCCGGGAATTCTTTGTTCAAAGGACCAATAAAAAGCGCGTTAAAAGCGGGATAGCGTTAAAAGCGGGATAGCGTTAAAAGCGGGGAACGTTAAAAGCGAGGAACTTTTACATTGTTCTTATGGGTATGGTTCAAGGGATCGGGACAAATGAGCGTAAAAGGTGGGAAAGCGTTTTAAGCGGTGAGCGTTACATCCGAGTTTTACTGTATTACATATATATTAGCAAAACTATATATATTAGTAAAATATACATATATTTTTACTACACTTTTTCTACTCTTGATATGCTAATATGATAGATTTTTTTTAAAAATTTCAAACAAAAAATTAAAAAAAAAAATTCCTTTAAAAGTTTTCCTTTAAGTTATGTTTTACCGACCTTCCAAAATAAATATAGTCATCCTTTACCAATGGAACAAAATGGCTTAAGGAAAGGTTCTGCTTCTTTCGGTCAAAATTTTCGTTCTGCATCTTTGCAACCCTTAAGTGCGTAGATTGTTGCCCTAAAACGGTTTCATGATATTCTAATTCATTGGTCTTTTTTGCTCGTTGAACATAACTGGTAACCTTATTCTAAAACTTTTAACTTGTTTTTCAATCTGGGAGACAATTTTTCTCGAAAACTATTTGATCGATTTCTTTCATTTTTTATTTAAAAGATCATTCATTTTTTATTTAATCGTTTTTGCTTTTGTTTATACCACCAAAAAGTATCATTTTCATTGATTATTTATTTTTCCAAGCTCTTAAAAGGTTAAAGAAAAAAAAAAAAAGACGAAAAATATTATACCCTTTTTTGTTGCAATGACTGCCATTTTGTCAAAAATCATCTTTTAAAACTTAATGTTGGTACAGTCATTCAGGGTAACCTTGAACCGCATTTTCTCTATTTTCCCATGCCACACTCTTATTTTAAGAATATTGTTGCAACTAGGGGCATAAAAGAGAAGAAATGATCCTAAATTATCGTATGACTATAAAAAATTAAGGAATAATAATGATAAAAGCAATAAAATTTTTTTAACCTGGTTCAGAGTTACCCAGCCATTTAGAGTAACTTTGCACCATATGATAAATATTATCTAAAATAATTCATTATAAAAAAAAAGTATTATAGTCAGGACAACTTTGAACCCCCAAAAATGTTTTCAGATATGTAAAGACTCCGAATTTACATTTCCCAACATCACAAGATTTGTATAATTTATGATATTACAACAAATATCAGGCATAAGAAAAGTGGAAGAAGATAACCATGAATATTTAGAAATAAAAAAAACCCCTGTTTATTGTCCATATAAAACATAAAAATGCAGTGAAAAACAATTTTCAATGTTTTAACTCAATAATATATCCATATTTACAGTAATACATACTAGTACTAGTATTATTCAAACAAGAATAAAAAACGTCGAACGTATGAAATGTCAAATTTGCGTAGCCCCGTCCCTAATCACGCCTCTAAATGAATTTTATGTATTTTACACATATTTGTGAAAATATTTACATGCTATATCTAATGCACACATTCGGCATTTATATAAAATATATGTGCAAATATGGGAAATTTTTGACAGTAGCACCTATAATCAGTAAATTATAAACATCAGTATAACTTTGAGCCGGCTCAAAGTTACCCTGAAAATGCGGTAAAATGCTAGTGCCTTCTTATTTTACATTTTATTAACTATTAATAAATAAATAATCACAAAATATTAACACATTTACAACATTTAGATAATAATATGTCTGATAAATGAGTATATTGTTACTTACTATGAAAATTTAATTGGATTACAACAACTTCAAAACAGCATTCAAAATTAACTTGAAAACAGTACTTCATAAAAATAGTTAGATGATGCAATTAATTGCGCATAATGTTGCTAATTTATTTTCTAAAATAAAGAGTAGAAATCCCAGTTTAGAACCTTGCCAAGAGAGTGCAAAGTTACACCCTATGGTTTAAAGTTACCCCGAATGACTGTATAGGTTCTAGAGAGTTTCATTCGCTTTGGAGAGACAAATTTCTTTCAGGTGCTAGTAACCGGATACAAACGGTCACCCGATTCATGGCGCGCACTTGCAGGTACTATGTCGTATTATTCTTTTTTTTTTTTTTTTACACAGAAAGTAAGTGAAATATCAATAAATATAATTCAAAAACTCGAAAAGTTTTATCTCTTTTCTTTGTAACCGAAAATAAATCGTAAAAATCACAGGAATTTTAGGTCAAAGAAGCAGAACCTCCCTTGATGGTAAGAAGCAATCTAGGTATTTGTTTTAACAGTATCTCTTTTTTCTAGCTTGATAAGCATTATTCTCTGAAGAGGTAAAAGTAATATGCCTTACGACAAGCTCCTCCGGAGGTATAGATACTGCGGGATCCATAAATGAGCACAGACATCAGACGGTACTAGCCAGTGTGAAGCAGTCTAGACAAGTCAAACGGACCGGTTAGTGTGATGCCGCCATGGCGCATACTGCCAGCCAATGAGAGCACCACCCAGCGCGCGTCACTCTCCTTGCGCCACAAACACCATTGGAAGTCATGTTCGCTGTGATGGAATCCATGTACTCGAGGATTAAATCACGTGGTTCGGGAATTACACCTCCGAGTCCCCAAGGAACCTCGGGTGTATCGGGCAATTATAGGAGAGCCGGGTCCTTAGCCATGACCCCGGTTTACCCGGAAGTGCTGTTACTCTTTATACTTATTACTTATATTGACCGGTGGCTTCTTGATGTGAGGGTCTCTGAAAAGGTAAACGAAAATAACCATATTTTTTTGGTGCAAACAGTACTTTTATTCCGAATTTTTATTACCATAGGACGAAATTCTTCTTTTAATTTTTGAAAATCTCTTTTTCTTTTCTGGTAATCTACAGAAATTTCATAAACTTTATTCTCGAAAGGAAACTCTTGAATGGGCGAATGGTCTCCTGAGATAACTAGCTTTAACAAAAACCTTTTACTTTTGAGAAAAAGATACCTTAAACCAGAGCGTTATCTCACAGATTCTGACTTACGGAAGTCAAAAGGTACTTAGATTATGAAGCGTCAGAAATGAAAATCCGATTAAATACATTGCCAGAATGGAAATCATACTCATAAAGAAGAAAAATTTATTGTTTTATTTAAATTCTTATTAATAAAATATATTTTCATTTTAGTTCAAATAATTGTGGGAAAACACCTGAACGAAATTATAGTGGCTTATACATATAAGAAATTTTCTTTTGATATATTAATATGACACAGAAGTTTTACATATATAAAAAAGCTTCAAATAAACGAAAATTATTCTTTAAAGTACGTTTTACAAGCTTTTTAAATAAAATATGTCATTATTTACCAATCAAACCAATTTACTTTATTTGTAAAAAGCTAAACAGTAACTGTTTCAACAGTATCTTTTCTTTTTTTTTCTATTTGGATGAGCATCTTCTCTGAGAAGTTAAACAAAAGTAACCCTATCTCTTTCGGTGAAGACTGCATTTTTATTGCAATCTCTTATTATCTTCAGACAAAATTCTTCTCCTAATCTTTCAAGATTTTTTTTCCTTTTCTGATGATCTACAGAATGTTCACAAACATTATTCCCGAAAGGAAACTCTTGAGTGCACGAATGGTCTCCTGGTATAGCTAAGATTTAACAGAAAACATTTTATTTTGATGAAAAAGTTATCTTAATGGCTACTTCACTCACGCAAAAAATACCCGCTCGCTAATGCTAATCTTACGGGTTTTTTTTTTTTTATATATATTTCGTTTGCGTTTCAATATTTTTTATTTTTTCCCCCTTGCATTGGGTACCTGAAGTCAATCTATACAAAGGCCGTCTTATATTTTTCAATTTTGCTTGCAGGTTCTTTTTATTGGGATTCTTTCACTTCCGAAACTGGTTTCTAAATTGAAAGTATCCTCATAAAAAATACCTGAAAACAAAATCCAAAATCCAAAAAAAAAAAAAAAACACCTTTGTAGAGAACGACCTCAGCTGTCCACTACCAAAAAAAAAATTAAATAATAATAATAAATCATTTAAAAATATTGAAATGCAAACGAGATATCCTAAAAGAACTCTTCCATCGGTTTAACATTAGCAATCGGGTGTTTTAGCGTGAGTGAAGTAGTCCCTCGGAAATCCCCATCACTAATGTTAAACCTACGGACTTGGAATACATCCGTATTTTTCAAATTTATCCCCGAAAAATTAAACATTTCCCCCTTTTTTTGCCCTATATGTGCTCTTCCGACAGGACGTTTCTTTCTTTTTCATTTGACAAAATATTTCTAAAATACACAGTTTTATCAAAAAAGAGAAACAATGTAGAAAGACACAAATATAAATATGTATAAAACGCATACAGCTGTTTCGAAACCTCTAAGGTTACATCATCAGGGATTAAAATTAAAGATGAAATTAAAACTCTGGATTAAAGTAGGGGGGGGGACAGGTAGGCGTACCTCACAGCTCGACTGTCAACGGCGAAATGTGATTCAGGGTTGGCAAACAACCACGGAGTCGATCTCACGCACACACAGGGAGACCAATTAAAATTGCCCAGTTGTTCCGGGAGAGTTCAAACAAAGAAGAATAAAAAGAAAGGGAGGGAGGGGAAGAGAACGAATTATGGAAATTTAAACCATATCTTTGAAAAATTAGGCGTGCTTGAAAAATCGTTAACTAAACTGTTTGAATTTTTCCATATGTGATAAGCTTCCTAGAAGTCAAGATCATAAATTTATGAGCATTTCTGTATTATTGAGGCTACGGAAAATTTAAAATCATGATGTTTTTTATGTACATAGTTTTATTTCAAGTTTTATTTCAATCTTATTTACAACTCGTCTGCTTCGCTTAAATTTTAACAGTTAAAATAGATAATTAAGTATATATTTTAGAAGCATTTTCTCAAATAAAAAAGAAAGCAATGTCCTTCGAGAAAACCATACAAAAAAAGGAAGGTAAAAATATCAATTTTCAATGGGGAAATTTTAAAAATATGGATGAATTCCAAGCCTAATATTAGAGAAGGGAATTAGCGGTCTCACTGACTAGGAAACATAAACAAATCCAAAGGAGCTATTTTCTGACACATTTCTGAATTCATTTTTGTTCGGAAACACATGACATCGGCAGGTGTTCTTATTCAGAAACTATGTAATCGAATAGTGTCTTGCACTTTTTATAAAGGCAAAAAATCTTACAGAATATTCTGTCAAAGTTAGCGCTTTGAAGCGAATTTTAGGACGCGATGGTGCATTAAGGAGAAAAAATTGTCGTCATGTGACTAAAAATTGCTTATAACTCAATAGTAATTTATTTATCAAAAAATAAAAAACCACATTCAATTCCAATTTGCTTCAATGCTCAGCCATTTTTATGCCTTTACGTTTAAAAATCAGCCAGAAAATTTCGCGTTTATTCAGCAACGAATTTAAGAACTGCCTTAATGTAGGGCAAGAAAATGAAATTATGACATACGGAAGCCAGAATATACTTACTTATTAAGGAGAATCGGATGAATTTCACTGCTAGAATAAACTTTTACTCATCAAAGTTATTTTTTTCATCCCCATTCATAAAATAGATTTTATATTAGTTAAATTGCTTGTGGGAAAATATTTGAGCAAAAATATAGTGACCCACACACATGAAATAAAAGCCTTACTTTTGTGTTTTATTGATAAACATTGTATATAATTTGATTTGTTTATTATCCATCTAAAAAGCAACCATAGTTTGACAAGAGTTCAAAAACGCCTCCATATTGTGATATATCATTGAAATAGTCGAGTGTAGCATATTTGAATAGAATGAAAGTTATTGACACAGTTTTGCTAATGCAATTCTTTATTAAGATATTTTTCTACTCTTGATATAATAATATGATGCAGATTTTTTGCGTGGAAAAAAAGAGTTAAAAAAAAACATGAAATTTTCATTAAAGGAAGACAAGGCTGGGTGCAATCCTATGGGATATATCTGAGCTTCAAGACCGGTTTCCTCGGAAACTGCCAGACCGATTTTGATGTAATTTGGAATCCATATTAACTGGATTATGTTCAACGATTATGGCAGACAGTTTTTTTTTCTGCGAATAAAACTTTTTATTTTAGAGCAATGGCAATTTTTCAGAAATTTTCTGTTTTCAGAAATGTATTTTTCTGAAACTAATTAAAATTTTTTAAACTGTCTGCAACATATGATCTTATATTTATACACTACCACCAAAATTTTTTTTTATCGAAATCACATGAGTACTTTAGGAGTTAACGGGGGTTTAGCTGAAAAGTACAATTTTTCGGAGAGCTAAAAAGCTTCGACACTTCTAACTTGTGTGAAGTTCTTGTACAGTATTATCAAACACATGAATTAAAGTATATATAAACACTTGGATAAAATTTAGTTACATAATAAATGATAAAAAAAATGTTAGAGTAAAATTAATGTGAGTGAGCGTGACGTACCAGTCTTGTGTTTCTTTGAATTTGTACATTTATTTCTAATGGTCAGAAAAAAACAAAAAAAACGGGCATACCAGTAGTTTCAGGAAGGTTCAACGAATTTCTTAAGCCAATAACAAAAAAATCAATTTTTTCAAAAAAAACACTCGTGTCTCCCCTTAACCCTCTCGCTGCGCAACCCGAGCTATGCTCGGGCATGTATTTTTCCGTCTAATTAATACTATTTGGTTATTCCCACCAGCTATTTTTTAGCGAAAACTTTGTCTGATTTAATCAGGACATTTTTCCCGATTACGATAGTAAAAAATTTCTGCTTTAAAGAATAGGTGATAAAAGATTAAAAATTCTGTAAAAGACGCTTATAGAGAAGAATTAGTTACGCAGCGAGAGGGTTAAGGCATGTTTTCCATGCTTTTTCTATCAATATTATCTTATTTACCAAACGAACAAAATTCCTTTATTGTAAAAAGCAAAAGAGTAATTGTTTCATCAGTATATTTTTCTTTCTCTTTCTAGCTGGATAAGTATTTTTCTCTGAAGAGTTAGACAAAAGTAACTATAACTTTTTTTTTTTTTTGGTGTGAGCTACATTTTTATTATGATCTTTTATTATCTTCGGACGAAATTCATCAATCTTTCAAGATCTCTTCTGTTTTCCTGATGTTCTTCAAAAACTTTATAAGCATTGCTTCCGAAAGAAAGCTCTTGATTGGGCGAATGGTCTCTTTAGATAACCACCTTTAACAGAAAACTTTTTATTTATTTAATCGCTTTTATTTTATTTAAATCATTTATTTATTTTATTTTTATTTTGTAAAATATAATAGCATACGTTAGAACAGGGAAATTAAATTTATCTCGACGATTTTGATATACGGAATACTTAGAATGAAGAACATTGACAATAAGAATCCGATACATGTAAAATGCAATATACAATACACTACCAGAATGAAAATTTCACTTATAAAGAAAAGAAAAATTATTGCTTTTAATCCTTATTAATGAAATAAATTTCCTTTTTGGTTAAAATAATCGCGAAAAAATATCTGTGTGAATATATAGTGGCTTACACATATTAAGTAAAAGAATATAATTTTGTGTTTTATTGGAAAAATTTTGCAGAATTTGGTATTTTTGTTATCTATCTAGAAAATAATACTTTGATAAAAATTAAAAAACACTCCCATCATACACTTATCTATTTGACATCATTCAAATTGCACAGCAGAGCACATTTGAAAAAAAAAATTAAAGTTATTGACACGGTTTTTATAATACAAATCTTTTATAAGAAAGATTTTACTCTTTAGGGTACAGATTTTTTTTTTTTTTTTTTTTTTTTTTTTTTTTTTTTTTTTCTTATAATGAACTCTTATCATTTTCTTTGCGATATATTTTCCAACCTTCTTAAAATAAATATTGCTAGTCTTTACCAATCAAACAAAATTGTTTTATTGTAATAAGCAAAATAGTAATTGTTTCATCGGAATCTTTTATTTATTTCTAATCGGATAAGCATCTTTCTCTGAAGAGTTAAATCAATGCAATCTTATCTTTTTCGGTGAAAATAATATTTTTGTTATGAACTCTTATTATTTTCTTTGCGATATATTTTCCAAGCTTTTTAAAATAAGGATTTCTAGTCTTTACCAATCAAACAAAATTGTTTTATTGTAAAGCAAAACAGTAATTATTTAATCAGAATCTTTTATTTATTTTTAGTTCGATAAGGATCTTTCTCTGAAGAGTTAAATCAATGCAATCTTATCTTTTTCGGTAAAAACAATATTTTTATAATGAGCTCTTATCATTTTCTTTGCGATATATTTTCCAAGCTTCTTAAAATAAATATGGCTAGTCTTTACCAATCAAACAAAATTGTTTTATTGTAATAAGCCAAATAGTAATTGTTTCATCAGAATCTTTTATTTATTTCTAATCGGATAAGCATTTTTCTCTGAAGAGTTAAATCAATGCAATCTTATCTTTTTCTGTAAAAATAATATTTTTGTTATGAACTCTTATTATTTTCTTTGCGATATATTTTCCAAGCTTCTTAACATAAACATTGTTAGCCTTTACCAATCAAAGGAAATTGTTTTATTGTAATAAGCAAAACAGTAATTGTCTCATCAGAATCTTTTATTTATTTTTAGTTCGATAAGCATCTGTCTCTGAAGAGTTAAATCAATGCAATCTTATCTTTTTCGGTAAAAACAATATTTTTATTATGAACACTTATCATTTTCTTTGCTATATATTTTCCAAGCTTCTTAAAATAAATATTGCTAGTCTTTACCAATCAAACAAAATTGTTTTATTGTAATAAGCAAAATAGTAATTGTTTCATCAGAATATTTTATTTATTTCTAGTTGGATAAGCATCTTTCTCTGAAGAGTTAAATCAATGCAACCTTATCTTTTTTTGGAAAAAAACAATATTTTTATTATGAACTCTTATTATTTTCGAACGAATTGCTCTTCCTAATCTTTGAAGATCTTTTCTGCTTTGCTGATGATCTACAGAAACTTCATAAACATCACTTCCGAAAGAAAACTCTTGAATAAGCGAATGGTCTCCTGAGATAACTACCTTTAACAAAAAACTTTTTATTTTGGCATAAAAGATACCTTAAGACAGAGCAAGAGAATGAAATTTATCTCCAAGATACTAACATACGGAAGCTAGAATTAACTTACTTAAATTGAAGAACATTAAGAATAAGAATTTGATAAAGAACATAGTCAGGATAGAACCTGACCCATAAAGGTTAGAGAATGGGGTATATTTGTTATCCTTATTTATACAATAATTTTTCCTTTTAGTTAAAATAATTGCAAAAAATATTTGGTCGAAAATATAGTGACTTACACTTATGAAGTAAAATATAACAATTTTGCATTATAAATGTTAATACCAAAGCTTTCATAAGCTTTAAAACTAATACTACTAAACTAGAATTTAATTACTTAAATTGAAGAACATTAAGAATTAGGATCTGGTAACTAGTATAGTCAGGATAGAACCCGACCCATAAAGGTTGGAGAGGGATTACATTTGTTATCCTTAAAACAATAATTTTTCCTTTTAGTTAAAATAATTACGGGAAAATATTTAGTCGAAAATATAGGGACTTTACACTCAAGAAGTAAAATATAACAATTTTGTATTATAAATGTTAATACTGAAGATTTCATGAGCTTTAAAACTAATACTAATAAAACATAGTCGTGAGGTCGGAAATTATAGTTGAATAAGGTGCTACTGAAACATACGTGAACATGTGTTGCTCGGACGCTTATGTGCCGAAATAGAGATGAAAATTTAAAATTTTATTTTATACTTTTCCTCTATAAATCTCATGATTATATTCGGAATTTCAAATAAAAATTATTCAAATATTAATGAGCTGCAATCGTAGCTATTATTCCTGATATGAAGCATTCCTTTTTCTGTGCAGTTACAAAACGCATAACGATGAAAGAGTTACCATACGAAAGGTTTTTTGAATAGGCTTTTGTCATAGTACAGTCACATTTCTTTTAAAGACATCGTTTAATTAAAAGCTTCAGTCAATTAAAGTTATTGAAAAAAATGTATCAGCAAGTAATTTCAAAGATTGCAGTTCGAAAGTCTCTTACGGTCTACTGATATTTAAATATATGTTTTTAAATGTTTAAATACTGAAGATCTATTGTATTGAAGCATTATACATTTTTTAAGCTGATGTTTAATGACCACAAAAAATATTATCAGATTTGCATGTTGATCCTTTTGGCACGTTTTCTTCCAAAAATGTTAATTTTAGCAAAAAGAGAGATTCAGATTATGGGAAATATCGGGAGCTTCAAAAGAAAAACGGAGCAAAAGGAAAACGCGATAAAAAAAAGTGATCTAACGGTCAGAAAACTTGCAGTTAGCAGGTTAATATTCACTATGATACGGGATTTCGTGTGAAACACATGAAAAAAAAAACAATAATTTGCTCAAGATCGTGACTGTAGAGGTTGCTGCTACAGGTAATGCCATAGGGGTGTGGTATTCATATAGTTTGCAAAACGTAAAATTATAATCATACCATTAAGTGTTCACTCACGCGGAAATACCAGCTCACTAATAATAATCCTATGGAGGAGTTCATTTAAAAAATCTCGTTTGCAATTCAATATTTCAAGATATTTTTTGCATTGGATAGCTGAGGTCGATCTATATACAAAGGCCGTTTTTTAATTTTTCGATTTTATTTGCCATTTTTTATGAGGATACTTTCACTTTCGAAACCGGTTCCGAAAGTGAAGGTGCCATTTTTGCTGATGTGCTTTCTCATGCTGTATCAAGAGTAATATTGCAAATATACTCAGTACTGGAATATGCTGATGAACACATTGAGAACTTGTAGGTGTAAATCATGCTGAAAAATGTCTATCATTTCAAAATTGTAACTTTTCATTGTTTTCTTTGTACTAAAGCCTTCTACTAATTAGATTTTGAACTAATTATTTTTTTTTCATACTATATAAAATCTCGAATCTCAGTTAATATTAATCTACAAACAGCAAGTCTCGCCGACTCTTACAATTTATTTCTTAATCAGGTTTTATTTTTGCTGCGGACTTTTGAACTCCATGGTATGTAGCATGGAATAAATATTCCTCCAGGCGATAATAATAAAGTTTACTGTGTTAGGAGAAAGACTGACCAGAGAAATGTTTTGGAAAACTTTCAATGAAATTCCCGCAAAATGTATTGCTAAGATACAAATTTCTATGCTATTTGAATATTTCCAAATGACGCTGAATATTCTACTAATAAAAATATTTTGCGATAGATAGACAGGAAATTTGAAGTATATATAGGCGATACATCATTTAATGCAGTTTATCGGATTATTGTTATATTATCGTAACGTATATGTAATTGAGTTTAATTTATTATAATGTAAGGTAAGCTGGGGTAACTGTACCCACGAGGTAACATGGCCATAGGCTATTTTATGAAAAAACCGTTGATGTTTTTTAAATTTTAGCTTTTGTCAAAATTGCACCCCCATCTCTACTTCTTAAAACAACGTGTGTCAACTCAATCATAACTCTGCCTTTGCTGTGATAGATTGTCGAAAATTTAGGTTTCTTTTTTTAAAAACAAAGTCTATTTGGTTGAACTTTCTAGGCTTTTTATTAAAATACGGTAAGTACTTTTATTAAACATTTTTTTTTAAATATTAGACACATAAATACATTAATATTATTAGGTATTTATACATATTTACTTAATTTTTCAAATGTAAGGCCGGTGTTCCAGTTATCCCATAATTTTTTCAAGAATGGTGTAACTGGGACATATATCAGGGGTAACTGGACCATATGGGATCCAGTTACCCCTACAGTTATAAATATCTTTTTGTGTTTCTCTTACTACGGGGAATTGATTTCTCCATTTTTTTTGCTTGCAATAAAGAAAATTACATAATACCTTATTAAAATTACATAATAAAATTTTTAAAAAGCATGTTGGGGGTATCAAACCAAATTTCTTAAGTGTGATAGCTATAGCTCGAAATTTTACGATACAGATGAAGGGGCGTACATAAGGCAAAGTGAGATTATTAGAAAATTATCGAAATGAATAAAAAATAATTCTGTTCGATATAAAATTGTGGTTACATTCTCCACAGGTTTATTGGACATATCGAACTTCCATTGTGGTAAATAAAAAAGAGAATGAGATACTTAAGTACTTACGTAGCCGTTTGTTCAGAGATTTATCTTGTTGTTTTTCCCTTAAAATACCCATGTAACTTCTATACTTATTACCTATACTAAAGTACATAAGTACTTATTTAATTTTTAAGTTTTTTGTATAAATAAATCTAATTTTTTCCCTTTTAGGGCTTTTTTTAGACACATTGACACTAAAGTTTTCCCTTACAACGCTCTTTTGTTGATATATAATTTGCATGATTTATCTGGTTTAATTTTTTTTAGCCATTTACACTTTTTCAAACAGGACCTGATATTCAATATTAAAAAAAAAAAAAAAAAAAAAAAAACGCGTGCGGAACATAGACCCTCCTGGTCCACTTGCCCCATTTTTATGGAGCAACTGGACTCATGAGGAAAGAAAGATGAAATATATATTTTTTTATTTTTAGATATTAAAATGTAATTTTGAACATTTCTGTCTGATAGAGGGAACCTAATTGAACACATTTACAAAAGTTCAGACTTTAATTCAAATTAATATTAGCCTTTTGAAGCTGAATTGCCAGTATCTCCTGAGACACATTGTAAAATTATTGCCCAGTTACCCCACGTAACCTTACATATGTCTGAATTTGCCTTTAACTAGTATATATATATATATATATATATATATATATATATATATATATATATATATATACAGGGTGTCCGGTCTCAACGGTCTCTAATGGCTAATTCCTAAACCGTTAGTCATAGAGATATAGTTCCAATTACAAAAATGTTTAAAATCAGGTAAAGCAATATTTTAAAAGCGATTTGGGTCAATAAAAACATTTCTTAAAAAATTACGAAATTTAAATTTTTATACGGTCCCCCGGTCCTATAAGTTATATTTAGTAAAATTTTACTTTTACACTGACAAGTAATACAGAAAAAGTCCCGTTATTCTACGATTAAAATTGACCGAGTAATAGCTGTTTAAAGTTGGAGCATATTTTTTGCTGCAAATTGGGGGGTCATTCACAAATTTAGTCGAAATATAATTTTGTCAGATATATTAAAAAATAGTTGAGAGTAAAATTAACATTGCAATATAAATTTGAAATCTTTAATCATTCTGACATATTAATGCAAAATATACAATTTGTAATAAACATTTAAGAAGAAAGAAAAAACAGAATTTTTGTTAAATAAAATGATGCTAAATTAACAGCTTCAATTCTTTACAAACTGATACGTATTTTAAAATATTATTAGATTACACTGGCCTGCAAAAGTTGGGTTATGTCATGCTTTTTAGCTTTTGATAATTGATTCTTTTGTGTTCTGTACCGCTGAATCTGAAACTGACCTTCATTTTTAACCATCACATCAGGATTTTTTGCAAATTTCAAAGTTAAAAAGATCAAAGTTAAAATTGAATCTCCTCCCTCATCTCATCGGACCATTCAGCTATTTAGCTGTAAGAATCCCAGGATAAGCAAAAATATCGAATAAATTATTGAATAAAAATAAAATGAAATGAAATAAAATAAAACAAAAAAAGTTTTACATATGTTTTATAGTATGATATTTTCGCTATATTTTAACTTGCACATTTACGATTTGCAAAAAAATTCTAACGCGATGGTTAAAATTGAAGGTCATTTTCAGATTCAGTGTTAAAAGTACGTAAAAATCAATTATCAAAAGTTTAAAAACACAACCATCTCCTCTATTTTACAGTATCCGATTTTTGTTATTGTTTAAATTTGACAATTTATGATTTGCGAAATATCCTGACATGATGGTTAAAAATTAATGTAATTTTCGGATTCAGTGCTAAAGATTACATTAAAGTTAAAAAACCCAACAATCGCAGTCTTGTATTATCTAATCTAAAACTTTTTCTTAAACTTCTTGGCGGTAATCCATCCGAAATGTTTTGTGTTATCCTGTAAAATAAGTATAAATGGTAACCACCGAAAATCATAATAATATTAGATTGTTATTGGATTTGCGCCAGTATGTAAAATGTAATCTCGATCGGATATTTAAAAGTGAGTTAAATTTCGAGTACAAATTTTGAACTGGAAAAACATACATACAATCGTTGAAGTAACATAAAAACTTATAAAAATAACATAATTTTTGTTAAAAGAAATCATAAACGAAACAGTCTCAAATCCTGAAAAAATAAAACATATGTTATTTTAGCCAATCTGAAACTTAATAAATGTTAACTTAATCGTAATACTTGTACGATTTTTTCAAAGCGCAGATACACATGAAATAAGATCTTCGAATACTTTAAGCACTTAGCATGTGACCCATCAAATCCAAGTCAAACTCGTTTGTTTTAAGAGCAAAAAAGTGGCATAAGTCATGCATTTTTAAAGTTTCATAACTCGCTCAATTTTAGAGTTTTATGAATGGAACTTTTTTTGTCTTACTTGTGAGTGTAATAGGAAAATTTTACTAAATATAACTTATAGGACCGGGGGACCGTATAAAAATTTAAATTTCGTAATTTTTTAAGAAATGTTTTTATTGACCCAAATCGCTTTTAAAATGTTTCTTTACCTGATTTAAAACATTTTTGTAATTGGAACTTTATGTCTATGACAAACGGTTTAGGAATTAGCCATTGAATACCGTTGAGACCGGGCACCCCGTATGTATATATATATATATATATATATATACCGGGTGTCCCAAAAAGGACTGACTGATTTTAAAATTCAATAACTTGCAAACGGTGACAGCTATTTAAAAAATTCTTGCAGGAGGGTTATGCATAAGGTCAAAAGTTTTTTTACAGTGATTTTCAATTTTAGTTCGAATTACAAACAATAGATGGCACTGCGATCAATAGACGCTGAATTCAGGCTCGATTTTTGATACTTCGTGGCCCGGATAATACATTTCCATCTCCTTTTTCAGCATGGAACAAGAGAAAGGACCAGAAATCGAGCCTGTATTTAGCGACTATTGCTTACAGCGCCATCTATTGTTTGTAATTCGAACTAAAATCGAAAATCACTGTAATAAAACTTTTGACCTTATGCATAACCCTCCTGCAAGAATTTTTTAAATATCTGTCACCGTTTGCAGGTTATTGAATTTTAAAATCAGTCAGTCCTTTTTGGGACACCCGGTATATATCCTTATTATAAACAATGTAATTGTAAACTAAATTTATATTACAGATAATTATTAAAGATGCTCAAATATAAGTTTAGTTAAATTATGCAAGATATCTCAAAATTATTAGTGAAAAGGTTTAATGATGATAAAGAACGTCAAGCCAGACAATTTTTTCATTAAAAACCAATGTTGCAATCCACCTATTTCATCAAAAGTACAGGATATTCAAAAATTGCAATCCAAACACGGCTTCTCGTTCTTAATTTTGAAAATAATTAAGATATTGTAATGATATTTGTAACAGACTTACATTATTTTCTGTAACTATGATGATATCAAGAGAAATGCTGAAAATTGTCACCCACCATTCATGTCTAAGCAACACTGAGCTAGACACCCGATTATTCGGAATGTGGTTTACAAAATATATATAGTGTCACTGACTGAAGTACAGTGCACTTCTCTTCGTGTCATAATACAGGTTTGTCATAAAAAAAAAAACTTCCTCAATATATGAACCCCTAGCGACCTAACCGCTCAACCAATCGAAAAGGAATTTTAGAAAGGGTCCGATATACGTATAATCTTAAGATTATCTGAAGAAATCTCCACTTTCTGCAGAAATTCTACAGAAATCTGAAGAAAATGTGCAGGTTTAGCTTACCTTATAAATATCTGTAGAATTTTTTAAGATATTCTTAAATATATCTGCAGAATGGGCCAATTACCTACAGATTTTCTACAGATTTTTGGGCCAATTACCTACAGATTTTCTACAAATTTTTTTTAGTGGGGAATTCCGGGAGAGTCGCCACATACGGGATAGATGCCGCACCGCTTGTATTTTTTGTAATTATCGATAGATTGTCGTCAAACGCACAGTATAGGTGCGCAATGAGATTATTTTAACCAGTGTATAGCGGGAATCCCATTTCGATGTTTACTTGTAGAAGTACAATCCTTAATTTGACGTAAGTGCATGATTTCACTGTCCAAACTTTTAAACACGTTATGTTTAAATGCTTTTCATGCACTAATTACTAAATGCATGCATGATTTCGAAGTCAAAACTAGGTGTAGCGTTGTGTATGGTTACGACATTCCCCTTAGCGATGGCAGGTAACTGTGATGGCCGACGTCTGCACCATGCAAGATGGGATACATGCTGCATTGCTATTCCGGTATATATGCCGCGGTTTCTCTTGTACGGGATGATTAAGTGTTATTAACTTTTTGCACAGACTAACCTTGTTAGGCATGTTATCAAGTTTACTAAAACCAAAGGAGAAAATAAAAAGTAAAAAAGGGCAAGAAAGATGCAAGTTAAGATGACAATAATGAAAAATTGGATTACGCGTAACGCAGACGTTCTTTGCAAACTACTCCAAAAAAGAGGGAGTGTAATTGGTTTCGTTGCATCTTGTGTTTAAATGTAGTTACATAAAGACTGTGCTTTTTCGACACTTTTTCTGTAAATTGTAGTCGAAAAAACAGGTCTCTTAACCCATTCGGGACCATAGGTGCGTATAAGAACCTTCATAAAGAGCTTACAAAATTTGTTTCTGGCACCAGTAAAAAAGGAAAGCAATATTTGTTTTGTTTAATTAGAGCATTTTCATGATTATTTAAGTAAAGGTAACTTCTTTTAAAAAAGTGGTACCAACCGAATAAAATTTGTGTAAAAGCCACCGGTCCCGAAAGGGTTAATAAATAAATTAAGTAAACACAATTTTACTTTTTTTCTTTTCCCTTTCTAATACATTGATGTTACGTTACTGCTGAAATAATAATTAAAATTTAATGTAAAAAAAAATAAGTCGATAATTTTAATAGTGAAAGTAGGCAACAATTATTAATTTGAATCTACTAATACGTTTCATTGTACTCATTTAGTTTCATTTTGTTATTACATCGTTAATTATAGTCCAGATATGAATACTTTTTTTAATATTTTTATTTATAATTTCATTCTTTTCTTATTACAAGCGCTGCATAACTACCGCACAAGTGCGGCGTCTCAGCCTGAATGTACGGGTGACGCGCAACAGTGTAATGATTTAGAAAAAAATTGTTAAAAAATATTAATAATTCGTTTTGAATTTTTTTATCGCACTACACCTGTTGTATATTTAACATTAAATAGCATAGCATGATTTTTTTTTAATTTTATGTCCATCATGGGACTTTACACACAAATTCAAAAAAAAAGGGCGGCATAAATCCCGGAACCACCCTATACTTATTTGAAGGTATGCGCTCGAGATCGTGATGATTTAAAACAATAGAGCTCTCACGGTTACGGTTCCAGTGAAAAAAAAATCGAAATTTTCGAATGGCAAAACCCATTTTTTTTTCATGTGCAAATTCATCAACGCATTGATAAACCATAAATGGCGTTGGAATGATACTCGTGCGATGAAAATTGACGGCGTAAAACACTTGCAAAAAAGACCGTTATAAAGGACCAATGTCACAACACAAGAGAGAAGCGAAAAAAACATTTATTTGAATTAGCAGTTTTCAACATGCCCACCTTCGCAGGCAATAACGCATTGCATGCATGAGAGTTTTGACAACAATGCCGAACATCGCAGAAGGAATCTGTACAACTTCACGTTTTATGGCATCTTTCAATTCTGACAAATTTCTTCGATTTGATGTGTACACCTTTGATTTCAGATAACCCCAGAACCAGAAATCCATTGGAGTGACGTTGGGGGATCGTGGTGGCCACGAAACTGCAAAGTTATGAGAGATAACTCAGTCATCAAAGTGATGTTGCAGCACTTCTTGAACAGATGTGGCGACGTATGGAGTAGCACCATCTTGCATCCATGCAATATCATTAACGACATTTCGCTGCTGCAATTCATGAATTACGCAATTTTGCAACATTGTTGTATTCCGAGCACTTGTGATGGAGCATATTTTCGTACCTCTGGAAGTGACTTCCTCGAAAATGTACCCAACAAACACAGAACTCCTGGAACGCTCACGGATACGTTACCCTTGGCCCCAAGTATTTGATTGAGGCCCGCTATCATTGGCCGTTACGGTTCCGTCAAAAAAGTGTCACGCTGGACATAATATGGCCACAAGGTAATTGGCCGTAAATACAAGAAGTTGCCCACAATCATGCCGCTAACTTTTCACCAATAATACTGGATAGCCTCAAACTGGCCGTTTTTATTCTTTTAATGGCCGCTAAAAATAATGGATAGCCAGAAGCTCGCCCTAGTCCAGCCATTTGTGTTTGCAAAAACCAAATCTAGCCCAAAGCTGCCCACAAAAAAGCCATTTGTGATTTTTTTTAAAACGTAAACTACCCAAAAGCCTGCCACTATCCTGCCATAAAGATTAATTAAGCATAAATTCCAAATTTGTTATATGAAAAATACTTGTTGAAAAAATGTTTAAACGATAAAGTGTTTTTACATGAAAAACTAATACAGGGTGGTCATAAAAAACTTTGCCGATATATGGAACTCTAGTGACCGGTCCGTTTAACCGATCGAGATGAGATTTCAGATATAGTTATTCAGAGGTATGAGCTCGGGATTCTGTGAACTGCAACAAATTGGCCCTCACGGTTACGGTTATAGGTACAGAAACTTGAAATTTTCGAATGGCAACACCCTTTTTTTTCATTGCAAAATGCTCAGCGCATGCGAAAACTCTAAATTGCGTTCGAACGGTACGTGTATCGCAATAAATGGAGGCGTTATGCGCGCATAAAAAACAGCTCAGCGAACGGCCAAAAACAACATGATCGGGGCGCACGGAGGAAATTTGCATATGACAGAGGCAAGAATCCGTTTTGTACGCTGATTATCTGTCGAACGGCATTCTGTGATTGTTGTCTTGCCTCTGTCATATGCAGTTTTCCTCTGTGCGCCTCGATCGTGTTGTTTTTGGCCGTTCGCTGAGCTGTTTTTTGTGCGTGCATAACGCGTCCGTTTATTGCGATACACGTACCGTTCCAGCGCTGTTTAGGGTTTTCGCAAGTGCTGAGCATTTTGCGACAAAAAAAAATTGGGCGTTGTCATTCGAAATTTTCGAGTTTCTGTACCTGTAACCGTAACCGTGAGCGCCAATTTGATGCCGTTCACAGAATCCCGAGCTCATACCTCTGAATAACTATATCTGGAATCTCATCTCGATCGGTTAAACGGAACGGCCGCTATAGTTCCATATATCGGCAAAGTTTTTTTATGACCACCCTGTATATTAATAATCATTTAGTACACTTTGAAAAAAAGTATAAATTTACTTATCTTAATTTTTTTTTTAAATTCCAAAACACAATACTTGACATATTTTCGAAAAAGTTCAAGATAAGTAAATTATCCTTTTTTTAAGTTAATCTAAATTATTATCAATATATTATTTTTCATGCAAAAACACTTTATTACTTAAACAATCTGCCAACAAGTATTCTTTATAGAACAATTTTTGAATTTGTGTCTAAATAGTGTATATAATATTAACGTATGTTATGTATGTTCTATTAAAATTAAATGTGTTTGTGATTTTTTTTACACTTATCGTAAGTCCGTTGCCAAAATTTGATGCCCATTCATTAAAACCTTATTCAATCAGAATAGAAGAGCAAGTGAAATATTTCTGAACCATTTTCATTTAACAAACACAGATTTTCACATAAGTATTATTAGAAAATAAAGAAGTAAAAAAATGCCGTTTTATATTTATATATGAAGAGAAAAGAAATGAAGAGAAAAATACTTTTCCTCTCTTTAATTAAATATTCAGGTTAGGTGATATTAGCCCTTTACTTTCTAGACAATGACGGGCCATTATATTTTTGCCGGAAACCGCCCCTTAAGAGTTGCCGGGCAAAGTAAATGCAACAGTTCTCTCAAAGCCGAAACATTAGCGGTTCGGCAATAGCTGCCGCAATTAGCGGTGGGTCATTTACGGTACGACATTGTTTGTTTACAAATGGCCTTAACTCCTTTTGGCCGCGACATATAAGTCATTTGGCCATAAGTCGTGTGTTTGTTGGGTACGGACCTTAAACGAATGTGTTTCACACAGTCACTTTACCTTCGTGTAAAGGCGTTGGTGTCACATCGTGAGGATTTTCATCAGCCCAGTGAACATAGTTCCTGGAGCTTATGTTCCCAGTTAAGGAGAAATGTTCCTCGTCCGTCCATAATATTCGGAATGGCCAACATTTATCTTCATGATATCTGATGAGAAAATAATTTGCAATGTCCAAACACTGTTGTTCGTCTCCAGGTTGAAACATCTACACATGCTACAATCGATATGGAAACATCCGCAGAATAGTGCGCAGAATCTTGAGGACTGTTGTTTTCGGTACATCCAAACTGCATGCAACACTTCTTGCAGTATGAAATGGATCTGCAGTAATCATGTTATACGCTTCCGCAACAACTTCAACAGGAGCAGATGGTCGTCCGGATCGTGGTCAATGACATGTGCATCCAGTTTCTTCAAATTTTTTCACCAAATCACGTACAGTTTTTACGGAACATGGGCCTTGTCGTAACTAATGATTTCGGGGATAAATTCGAACTGCTTTAGCTGCATTTTTCCCGTTCAGATAAAACAGCTTTATCAATTCACCTCGTTGTTTTATTGTGTCATCTTGTTAGCACGTATGAACAACTGATTGAAGAAACGATCTTTCCACACTGTTTATTAAAAATTTTCTACTCGCAATGATTTGCATATGGTATTATGTGATTGGTGCTTCTACTTTCTATTCTTGTGGATTATGCAAAGTGCGTCAGTTCACCTCGTCTTTGAATTGGCACTGGTCCTTTACAATGCTCTTTTTTGCAAATGCTTTATGCCGGTGTATCTACTCCAAATATCACATGGAATGCGTGATTTTTCGTAAGAGGCGAAACCACAAATAAACCCTAGATACACCATGAGATACGAAAGCAGGACTTTCTTCTCAATTGAAGTCCTTTTAACTTCCGCCTGGCTGACCTCACTATCATACCGAAAGAGCACGTGCGAGGAACAAAGGAGTGGCTACAAGACATGTTTTTCAGTAGCCGATTTTTTTTTCATTTGTGAACTGAGTAATATTGCAAGATTTTTTTTTAATGTGTTTTTGAGTTTTGTGTACACATAACGAAAATAAAAATATAATTATTTGTTTTAAAGTGCTGAATATTACGTTACATGGGAACTGGGATTGAGTGCCATGATATTACAACGGCAATTTTAGTCATACGTGTATGGTTCCAACGCCATTTATGGTTTTTCAATGCGTTGATGAATTTGCGCAGGAAAAAAAGCGTGTTGCCATTCGAAAATTTCAAATTGTTTTCACTGTAACCGTAACAGTGAGAAGTCTATTGTTTTAAGTCAGCGAGTTCTCGAACGGATACCTTCAAATAATTAAATCTGAAATTTCCTTTCGATTGGTTAAGCGGTTAGGTCGCTAGGGGTACATACATTGGAGAATTTTTTTTATGACCCCCCTGTACTTCATACAAAGCATAGTTAGTTTGTTGGAAAATTTTCTAAAATATTTTCATTGCAGTTAAAGTTATGAGCAAAAATCCGATGAAACAACCTTCATATTTGACTGAATAAGCGAATTGGAGACAGGTTTTTCCTATACAAAAATTGTTTGTCTTCAGTATCGCCAACTTATATATTGGCCCGTGAGGCCCGAGTCCATCTAATAATTTGCTGTCCCGGTCCACCCAATTTTCATTCTTCTAGTTCGTTATTTTATTTATTTATTTATTTATTGAATCTCTGAAACAAAATTCGGTCTGTTGATGTTCACAAAGTTATTTTGTTTGAAAACTGTAAAGATAACAGTAACAATACTCACGCAAAAACACTAAAAATCTCTGCATACAACGTACAATTATATTTCTGTGTAAACATAAATTATTACCACACACTTTCTTGGTAAATACAAATCAATGACCATCTGTTAGTGCTTTGGCGTCCATAAAGCGCTTAGGTGACTGAAATGCTGTGTTCCGTGCTTAGCTCAACTTATCAACTGATAGTCATATTTATGATTTAAAAAGAATAGCAACATAGAACTATCTTACCCCTTCCGATCCCCTCCCGTGCTATTTTACCCAAAAATGTTTGAGTCTACCCAATATTTTTCAAAAGTTGACGTAGTTGTGTAGTTGTTTTGATGTGCATTGTTACTCCTGTAGGGTGCAACCTCTATTGTCATAGTCCTGATACACTGTAAAACGAGACAAGTGTTTCTTAATCTACGAAAATTTAATATAACTACGAACAAAAATATACAATAACCTCTTCCGAGTGACCAATGACTCCGAAAAGCGTTCTTTATCTTTATAAACCCCAGAAACCAATCTGTTTTTGAGATTTCAAAAAGAATTTATAAAAACAAAGATTTTTTTCTGTCACTGATTTCGGAAACTTTTCCGAATAACATTTATAGTGTATTAATCCATTTTCTCAAGTCAGAATATCGGTTTTAAGAATGTTATTCATTCTCAATTAAACCTTCTCAGCTTCGTAATTGAATTTCTACATGCAAGAGTAACAAAATAACCTTAATTTTAATGTTCATGTCAATGCTGTTAATTTATCCTGTTTGTCTGTAAAACATGATTGTTCAAGATGAAGAGGCTTACTTGAGAATGAATAGCATCCAAAAAAATTATATTTCGGGTTAAGAAAACCAATTAATACACTCTAAAAACTACTCGGAAACGCTTCCGAAAATCAGTGGCAGACAAAGAAACTTTAATTTTATAAATAAGACCATTGTGCCTATATGAGACGCAATTCTCCATAGTTTTGTCGCATTTAGGGTATATTTGGCATTTTATTAAATAAATATATATATTATTAAGCAGAAAATTATTGGATACTCTGCCTTTAGTTCAAAACTAACTTGTTTTGTAGAAATGGAATCAGTAATGTAGGGCAATTCCACAGAAAATTATCATTTTGAGGGGGGAATAAAATTTATAATATGTTTAATTTTAAGGTATGATTGGAAAATTTGATATTTTTATATTCTATAATAAAATCCTAATAAAAAGGCATTGTAAATTACTGTTTACAAACTAAGTTAAGTACCATTATTGTCTTTGTAAAGTCACAATGTTACGTCAGTTACACAATAAAAGTTACGTCAGTTACGCGTGTAAATGCCATTTTTTTCTTTATTATTATTCAGAAATTAATAAAACAAGTTACTATTATAATTTGGCATTACTTAGTGTTGTTGAGAAAATCAAATCACTTTTGTTAACGGGATAGTTTTGATAATATTTACATTTCAATGAAGGCACAAAAAATGTTTGTCTATTTTATGTTACGTCAATTACAGAATTTTGAAATGCAATTTTGGGGACTAAAGGAGAGATTAAAATAATCTGCAGGTATTTGGGTATTAAGTTTTTGGGTAAAATTTGGGTACGAAATATTTTAAATTGTAAACATTTGTTCTAGTTTTATTAGTAAATTTTCTACATATTTTTGAAAAATAAAATGTCAAAATGGTCAAATGTTGCGTCAGTTATGATGGAATTGCCCTATAGTATAATCTCAGAATATATGAATGTGTCATTTAGGTGATTTTTGTCGCATTTGTGGCAGTTAAAACCTAAATGAGACGTCCGAAGCCCTAAATGGGACAATGCGTTTTATACATGACAATTCATCTGAAAATATGCATTAACCCCTTGACGGGCGGTGGAATATATAATATCCCGCTAATTTTAACTCAGATTTGCACCAGAAAATTTTAATTAATTTTTTTTTATAACTTTGGTGGAAAAAAGTTGAAAAATTGCATTTCGTTATCTTGAAATATGTTTTTTTTTTTTTTTTCAAAATTTCCGGTGAGAATTCAACATTACAGAAACACATTTGCTTGTCCCTCAAAGGGTTAATATTTAACTGCTTGTGACAGAATTTGTCGTATAGCTTTACTGTGAACGGTCTCCGAGGCCGCTTGATGAAATATAAATAAAAAGCTTCATTAACTCATAAGGATGCTGCTTCTGTACTAAACTTTATGTACAGGACTATTAAAATTTAAAATCACTTATTCTGAAGTCTCTAGCTTTAGAACTAGGGCTTCAAACGAAACACAATTTCACAAATATTTAGTACGAACATTATTGGTTAAATTGAAATTTCAAGTTAATCCCAAACAATTTTAAAAGGAAGTGGTCGGTGAGACCGCTTACAAAAGTTAAGGGTTAAACACTTGTCACGGAAAACATCGTTTAACATTTAGCCAGAATTCGCCAGTGAATATTAATCCGCAAACTCCACAATAGTGCGATTTGGAATTTCGTAACTTCAACTGCGTATATTTTGGTTGGCAACATGGTGATAATGAAATATAACACATGCTTCCTATACGAAATTTAATAAGGAGTCGAAACGGGATATTAAATTTTATCAAACATCTTATTTTGTTAATGAAAAGTACAAATTAAAGCTTGTTTTAAATAATTCCGACATTTTAAATTTTAATCGGTGCGAATTCACATTAGTGTAGAGTTCACGGATTAATAAGAGTATTTATAACATTGTTAACAAGAATATTTATTACATATAACTCGAGTTATTATAAAATTTCACATAATAAATATATTAAAATTATAAACAAATAAAATCGTGCAATATTTCTAATAATTCGATTTAAGCAGACCTGATTAAAACTTGTTTTAAATAATTCCGTCATTTTAAATTTTGATTGGTACGAATTCACATTAGTGTGGAGTTCACAGATTAAAAGAGTATTTATAAGATATTTATAACATCGTTAACAAGAATATTTATTACATATAACTCGAGTTATTATAAAATTTCACATAATAAATATATTAGGCTTATAAACACATAAAACCGTGCATTATTTCTAATAATTCGATTTAAGCAGGCCTGATTAAGCCAAAGAGCGGCCCAGGATTGATATTGTGTTGCATCCACACACCCTCCTTTTCCTTAAACTTTCCCAAAATATTGAACATTTCTATGCCTTAGAATACATATATGGATATATGGAAACATAAATGCTCATTTAGATAAACACAGTTTTCTTTGATCTTATTCTAATCCAAAAGTAGAAAATGTTTATTATAATGAGTAAATTTGAAAACAGAATCAAATCATCAGATTTAAGAAAAGTGTAAAAAAAAATTGAGACCACCAAACCAGGGCATAACTCAGCTGCATCATGCTTCAGATTCGGCATTTAAGCTGCCGAACGTTTTAATGTTTGTAAAATCAACTTAATCGCATTAACATAATTTAAGTGTTTTCAATCTATACGAGATTTTTCAGAATTCCCATCATATAAAAGTATTGCGATTCCCATAATCATGTATCTATATTCTCTGTCTCGAATATACACCGCTATTCTTAGCCATTTTTTTTTTAAATTGATAATTTTAGACACGTATTTTTCTGTTTACATATTTAATTACCCGGTTAAAGAAAAACACTGTTGGATGATCTTGCTGAAATTCCTAATTTACTAACTCAACACGGCTTATTTAAACACAATTTCTGCTTTAAACATTATTTTAATATAATAAATGAAAAATACCATATAAACTTACCTCATTAATACCCTAAAAGTCTCTGCGCATTTAGGGCATTCAGTTTATCGCTCTGAAGAAAGCAAAGTCACCAAAATGCGTAGAATACTTTATAACTCTATTTTTAAAATCGGTCGTCTTTCCTTAAGATTCCACTTCAGGTGAATGAAACCTGCGTCGTAGTCCTTCACGTCCACAGAGTTACTTGATCTTCAAAGTTAATAAAGAAAAACCGTGAACCACTTTCGGGATTTTTTGCCTCATTTATGGAAGATGCGAATAACTTTACAATGAACGATGCATTTTAATGGGGATATTTAAAAAAAAAAAAAAAACGTTTTAAATGCACAGAAATGTTTCGGATTTTGTTCCTGAAGTTCGGATGTCTTATTATATAGCATTTATTTCGAAATTTTATTTTTTTTTTAGATGTTAAACTCCTATCTTTTCTGAATATTTTGATATAATTGTTTCCTTGAAATTCACATTAGAACAGAAGTTATGGCTTTTAGAATTATATCCGCCCAATAACTGAAGCGGCGTTTCCGAAACTTTGAAGTCATTGTTCTCCAAATGACGTTTCTGGGCATAACACGCCCGATATTTTAAAAACTTCTGAATATTTTTTTATGATTTTCAAAATATATGTTTCATGTTAGTTTGTATAAACTGAACATAAAATTTCCTTCTTATTGTTCAAAAAAATATTTTTTTAGTTGATTATACTGTTGAAATTTTCAAAATTTTGCATTAGCTGAATACAACTTTGTATTAAAAATATCAAAATGCTTTAAATGTAAATTTATTTAGGTTCAGGGTAATTATTATAGCCTGAAGTAGAAGTAGGCCCCAAAATTTTCATTCTAGTTTCAAAATTTATTTTGTAATCCTGCGCGTAATCCATTATGCCTATTTTCTGCTCGTCAAATGTCTGACAGTTTAGAGCCCCCTGTGAATGCTAATTCTGCATCTTGCAATTTTTTAAATACATGAAATGAAAGAACATATACTTATATCTTTAATCCCAATTAAAATTGTGTCTTAAAATCAAATAAATTTTAAGGTACTAAATGTTGAAAATGGTCTTTTTATTTTCATTTTTTCCAATTTTAAGAGTCCTGAGATAGTGTCGCCAGACTGGGGACTTTTTTGCCCCCAGATTGTTCATTGTCACCGCTTTTTTGAAATAGAAATATTCGCTCTATTTAAAAATAGATTAAAAATTGTGAAAAATAAGCGAATTATAATACTTTAAATTAAATTTAAAAAATCAAAAAACCCCTAATTAATTATTTCTCATCAATGTTAAAATATTTTTTATATTACTTACCTATTTTTTTTATTTACTTGTATTGGTGAATTTTAAGTTGTGTTTAATTGTTAGTTCCTATCTATAAACACTGTTTTGATGAGGCCTATAGATGTCTATGAAGGTTAGAGTTGCAGGAAAACTAGAGATCCTACCTACACAACTTCCAGGTTGTGTAATATTTAAACGGAGCTTCTGACTGTCAAATAGTGAATGAAACATCGTCTTCATTTTGAAAGACCTATCCAATAATATGCAACTCAATAGGGTGCGTAATTTTTTTTTTCGTGTCTACCGCCATTTTGTATTTTACGGCCGTCATTTTGAATTTATAAAAACAAAACCTAGCCCATAACCATCGGACAGTTAACGCGAATCGATAGAGACCTCATTCATTAAAATCCATCCAGCCGTTGGGATCTTTCGAGGGTATAAAGAAATCCACTAAATAGAACGCTAATTCTAAGAAATTCTAAAAATAAAGAACGCTTTTCGGAATCGTTAGTAATGCGGAAGAGGTTATTATATATTTTCGTTTGCGTTTATATTATATTTTCCCCTGTTAAGAAACATCTGTCTTTTTTTTTTTTTGACAGTGCAGAGCGTTTTTTTTTTCTTAATCTTGAAATAAATACTTCATATCTGAAGGGTTTGGGTATAAAAGATAGTTACTGGTATTTTAAAAATTATTCCTGATTTTCATGTAAAATTGTTTAACTACATCCTGACAATTTTTTGAAAATACAAGTTTTCTTTTTTACTCAATATCTACCACACTAATTAAAGATAAATTTAGATAAGAATTTTAATAACGAAAGCTTTTTGAACGTAAATCCAATAAAATTAAATTTAATATCATACCCAGATACGCGTGAAACACATAGACATAACCCTTCTTGACAGTCGGGTAAAAAGTGGTGACAGCCAAATAATCTGAATTAAAAAAGTTCCCAATCTGGCAACACTGTCCTGAGACCCCTTAAGATATTAAGTAAAAGAACATTGTCGTATTTAGAGGTCGTCACATTTCGGCACAATGATCTTAGTTCTTTAAATTTTGAAAATATTTCTGGGGTTTCTAAAAATAAAGAACGTTTTTCGGAATCGTGAGTAATGCAGAAGAGGTTATTATATATTTTCGTTCGCATTTATATTACATTATACAGCCATTAATCACTGTGCACTTTCAATTTTAGGCATTTTGTCGAATATTTAAAAATATACTCCTCGGATTCTTCTGGAGCTTCAGGGTTATAAAGAATATCTTTGACCGCATATTTATCAACGTCGATTTGACAAGGAGTACGATTAGGGGAGCAACAAAGAATCAAAGAAAAATAATAATATTTGCGATCGCCCTGTAAATTAAATGCACGAAAGGATCAACCGCTGCAGAATAAAACTATGTGGGTACCGTACAACATGATTACTGATTGGTATAAGAATAGCACATATATCCATGGAGATATATCGATGTTTTTTTAAGTTAAAAAAATTCTAGCATGTTTTTAGCTTATATCAAGTAAGGTTTTCAACCAAATTTAACGCCAGTTTCAGAAAAATGAGCAAAATGTAGTAGAAACAATATAATGCAATTTGAATATAAATAAATTAAATATTTTATGAAATATGAGCAGTTGTATGAAATAATATTTATCTGCGCCTGCGTGAACGATAACATAGATTTTTTACCCGACTGCCAAGAAGGGTTATGTGTTTCACGCGTATCTGGGTATGTGGATTTCTTTATACCCTCGAAACATCCCAACGGTTGGATGTATTTTATTGAATGAAATCTCTATCGACTCGTCTTAACCGTCCGATGGTTATAGGCTGGGTTTTGTTTTTGTAAATTCAAAAATGGCGACCGTAAAATATAAAATGACGGTAAAAACGAAAAAAAAATTACGCACCCTATTGAGTGGCATACATTGGATAGGTATTTCAAAATGAAGACGATGTTTCATTAACAATTTTACAGTCAGAAGCTCCGTTTAAATATTACACAACCTGGAAGTTGCGTAGGTACGATCTTTAGCTTTACTGCAACTCTAACCATCATAGACATCTATAGGCCACGTCAAAACAGTGTTTATAGATAGGAACTAACAATTAAACACAACTTAAAAGTCATCAATGCTTGTAAATAAAAAAAATAGGTAAGTAATATAAAAAATAGTTTCACATTGATGAGAAATAATTTATTAGTTCGCTTTTTACGCAGTCGGGTTTTTTGATTTTTCAAAATTAATTTGTACTTGTTTACATAATGGAGCAACTCCTAAAAAAATCCCGTCAAATGTCAAGAAAATTAAGAAAGATATCTGCGATAGAGTGAGCTAATGTTTAGTTGCTCTCTAAAATCAGCTGAATGATAAAGGATTTTCCACAAATTGTTTTTTTTAATTATGTATAATTTTCATTTTTTATTGATGCTTTAGTTCTTCTTGGATAACCACCAGAATGATCCGATTGCATGATTAAAAAAAGTATCAAAATCGAAGCATTTGTTCCAAATCTACTCGTTGATATTTACTTATTACTACTAACTTTTTTCTGAAAGTCAGTTAAGAAAAAATGACAGCAGCTCACTCTGTCGCCGATATATTTCCGAATTTTCACGATATTTGGCTTGATATTTTTTATGAGTTGGTTCATAGAGTTGACTATGAAATTATGTAAAAAAAAAATCTGCTACTTTTTTTGTTTCTACTACATTTTTGCTAATTTTTCTGAATCTGGCGTTAAATGTAGTTTAAAACCCTGCATGATATAAGCTAAAAACATGAAAAATTCTTTTGAACTTAAAATAAAATAGCTATACTTCATGAATATGCGTGCTATTCCGCTGCCATCGAAATACTCAAGGCCAGAGAACACGAGTGTGACGTCATCACTAGTCGACCGACTTCTCACTAGTGTTGGAATCCACACCGGAAAATTTTGAATAGCAATTTTCGTTTATTTTATTTGTGGAATATGTCTATCATCTTATAAATCAATAATAACTATTTAAACTTACTGGTGAGAATTTGGAATCCCCCAATAAAAAATCAGCCAGATGCGGCAACACTGTGGTATTCCGCATCTGGCTGAATTTTTATTTAGGGATTCCGAATTCTCACCAGTAAGTTTAAATCGATATTATTTTTTTTATAAGATGATAGATATTCCACAAATAAAATAAAGGAAAATTTCTAGTCAAAATTTTCCTGTGTGAATTCCAATACTAGTGAGAAGCCGGTCGATTAGTGATGACGTCACACTCGTGTCTCTGTCCTTGAGTATTTCGATGGCAGCGGCTATTCTTACACGAATCAGGAAACGTGTTGCACAATATCCATATATTTGTATTCTGCATGGATAGATCATTCTGTGCATTTTAATTTACAGGGTGATCCCAAATATTATTAATTTTCTTTGATTTTTTATTGACGTTCTAATTGCCCTCCTTATCAAATCGACGTTGATAAATATGAGGTCAAACATATTTTTTATAATCCTGAAGTTCCATGCAAATCCGACAAGTATATTTTTAAACATTGGACAAAATCAGGGCTCCCAAATGGTCCGCCAACTGAATATCAATATTATTTTCGACAAATTTTCTTTTTAGATTTTTCTTATAAACCGCCCCGGAATCACATTTGAAAGTTAATTCTAGCACAAACCTACCGTAAAATTTTCTGTTAAAATTTATTGGTATTCAGTTGGCGGACCATTTGGGAGCTCTGCAGAATGTCTAAAATTAAATATGTCCGGTGATTAGTGACTTAAAGTGTACATAATTTATATACCTTTGAACTTTCTAACGCTGATTATTACCAGATTAAAAATGTAAACAAACATTTAAATCCCATTTAAAGGGATAAGTGTTTATTGCATTTTTCTCAAAATGTGATTTTTGAGAATACGCATGACAAAATTACGCAGATTTCTGATAAGTGAAATTTATAGATTTTTTTAATTTTTTGAGAATGTGCAGTGAAGATTAACATAGGTTCAGCATATAAAATCAAGTACTTCTTGATCATCACACAAGATTTCAAGTTAAGATTTTCATTAGTTTTTTTTTAAAAGGATACCAAAATGATCTCAAAACTTTCACGAGGAGAAAATAGATTTGTTTACATTGTTATTTTAAATTTAGTAAACCCAAATAATAAAAAAATCATAAAGATGCATGCCTACTTGAACAAGATATGGGCTTGAACTCTTCAATGCATGATTTTTTATTTTGTTACGAAAAAAGTATATATGATTCTCAGAAAGGTTTATTACACAGGAAAAATAATGAAAAAAATCAGAGATACATTTTTAGTATAATACGTCAACCTTTTCTTATGTTGCGCATCTGCAATACAAGTAAGAACTACTATCATAACTAAAATATTTCAAATTAGTAAATATTTTAATAAGTATAAACCTAAATACCTTATTTTATATAAATTTTTATTTTATAAAACTTAACCCTTTATCCCTTTATCTACTGCAATATTTTCATGTAATTTATTTTTTTCAGTTACTACAATGAAAATTAAAGGATAAACATAAAGAAATACTCACCAGTGAGAAATTTAATTTCTTAGAAGTAATTAATTAAAGTGGTACTTTAACCCTTTCAAGAGCGGTGGCTAGAGGGTCTAGCCATCTAATTTTAATTCCAAAACTGATTACTAGCACCAAGAATATTTTAATAAAATGTTGCTTTTGTAATTAGAGTGCAAAATAGCGTTTTATTATTTAGTAAGAAATTCGTTTGAATATTCTGGTGGCAGTCAATTATTTCATCCTTTTACGAACATAATTCTTCTGCCCCTGAAAGGGTTAAAGTACCGTCAGTACACTATGACTAAAATAACTTAGTAGAAAACTCACAAGGTATTTCAAATGGCACCAGAATTGTGGTAAAATATTTTTTATTTAATAAGTATGTGAAATATAGCCTTTTTCTTATTTACAAATACATTTTTTGGCAAATTCCGGTGCCAATCATTTATTTCAACACTTTAGCATTGAAAATGCTTTGCCCCTGAAAGGGTTAAAAAAACTATTTTTTTTTTTTAAGATTTCGATCTTGTTACCAGTCTTTTAGTTATGCGACGTCTATATTCCAGGGACAACATGTTGTCTCGCGTTTCCACATATGCAAATATGAATTTACATATGCCATTTATAGCATAGCAAAAAAGAGCCGGCGCAACAACTTTTTCGATTTCCTATTAAAAAAAAAATAATAATGAAACAGAAAAGAAATACTAGGAAAATTATTACTACACTACATTTTAGAAATTACATTTTAAAGCAGATGAAAACGATGGATAACTACACAGACGAAAAGTAAACAAGAAGTTTTTTTCCAACACTCAGTGTACTGACGTTACTTATAAGTACCACCGAGTAATTCAACTCTTAAATTAAATACATACACCGTTCGCCTAAAATAGCTAGTCATATTGTATTCTAAGATCATAGTGAACACATAAAAAAAATCCAAAACCTATCTTATACGTTTTACTGTGTTTGCAGCAATAAAAAGACGAGCGTGACAATCTGTACAAAATGTCGGCACAAAACATTTCGATCTTCGACTGTTACAAAGATAGCCTCCTTCCTCGCTAAAATAACAAACCTAGAACTACTGCTGCCATATATTCGGATAAAGCGGAGTTAAAAGAGTGTTTTGTGAAAGTACCATTAGAATATTAGTAATATTCACTATGGAATGAAAGTTTAAAGTCAGTGGTACTTATAAGTACCGTCAGTAGATAAAGAGTTAATGCACGAATTATTCTTTTAGAATTGGGTTTTTGTTCTTATATTAAGGATTGGACACCAGAAATTTTAAGACAGCTTTTTAACTTTATTTAGTAGCATATTTTTGTAATTTTTAAAGGATTAATATTTCTATATAAATATAGTGGTTGCTAAGAGTTAAATAAAAAGTGATGTAGGTATGCATCACTAAGCATTTAAGTGTTCAAGAACAAGGGGATAATCCTTGGCATCGATGGTTACAGAATATAAGTGAAAACCATTTTTTTAACCCCTTAACAGTCGCATTAAATTGCGGTTTAAAAATTCAAATTGCTTATTCACACTACTTTTTTGAAAAAGAAATATTCACCTCATTTAATGACAGGTAAAATCACACCATGATAAAGCCAATTACACTATTTTATAAAACTGGTGGCAATCAAACAATTTGAATAAAAGACACAGCCTGTGAATATCACGGGAGCGGGAATTAAGGGGTTGAATTGATAACTCTAAGAGATTTTTTACATTTTATATATATATATATATATATATATATATATATATATATATTACATTATTAGATATAATTCCGAGATTTCCTTATCTTATTCTAAATTACTACTTTATATTCACTAAATCCTTATTCTTAAATAACCTCTATCGTTAATTCTGTTAAATTCCCTTTAATTTAATGTCTCAGTTGTCTAAGTTACTTAAATATTACGCTTTCAGTATTCATAAATTAAATGTTCCATTTCCGCTCTTTTTTTCTTTTAGAATGTTCTTTTAGCTTCCATTTTATTTTCCCGCGCGTATTCCGGGGTTATCCTTTTTACCTTCAAATTCATCCACTCACTCTGTCAGCACTCTTTCCATGGCGTGGTATTCTTAATTATTAATTGGTTGAGAGCGCGACCTACGTCATATCTGTATTCCTACACTTGACGCACAAAAAGCCGATGCTCGCTGTCTTTCAGCAGATTCTAGTCGTATTTCCATTTTTCATACCACCGCCTGGTCACCGTCCAGGTATTCGATTATCTACACTTTGCTTACTCCCAAAATTATTACTATGAAGCGATGGCTAATATTCTTGGTGGAAACTGCACCGCCGAATGATGTTTTAATAAAATGATGAGCTGTCTTTACGTTTTGTCTCAATTATTTCTCGGGAAACTTTCACGGAAAAATGTATTCCATGGCCTTCACTCATCGACTGATAATCATTATATAACATCAATGTCGTAGTCTTTAACACGACAGGATTCCAATCCTCGTTATACTAGTACAACAGGGTTGAATTTACCTGTTCTGACAACTTATACTACTCTATTACTGCTGGACGTGATCCACTACTGATATCGTGACAGCCAGTTACTTCATTCCAACTAGAAAAATAATCCAATGTTGCCACAATGCAACATATATATATATTAGAATACCATGTAACAATACCGAAAATCCTTTTTATATGAAAAATAGCAATTATGCATTCAAATATTTCTTTGAAATTTATTAAAAGCGATACTTTCATATTGGCATCGTGCCAAGAGTTAACACACCAAGAAATAATCAAAGATCACTATTTACATCAGCCTTTTTATTCTGATCGTTTCACTGATTTAAGTACGTAGTTCGATTAAATGTCTTAAATTTGTGCTTTGTTTATATTTCTTTTTTTTTTATTATTGATTGATAAAATTTCAATTTCGTTATGAAATATAACCTGGAAATAAATACAGTCGAACTCGCTTATAGCGAACGTGAAGGACCGTGATATTTGCTCGTTATAACCGAGTGCTCGTAGAAAACGGGTTCGTAAAAAATACAAAAATTCATGTATACCTACTTTATTATACATACTTTATTTATCTTTTATTTCTGTACAGTACAAAAGATGTTGGTTAATTTGCTTTGAACTGTCTTATTGTCTCTTAATTATGTTATTGTTCTTCGGAGAAGACTCGTAGCCCGAAAAACATCGTCATTTGCACCCCTGGCTTCGAAAATAGTTTGAAGTTTTTCTGCGCACTCAATTTCGGTTGACTTCGGAATGTTAAAAGAATTTTCCCAAGAAACGATTATCTGAGCTGGAGAAGTGGAAACCAATAGAAATTTTATGAACCACAAAAATATTGCTCGCTATAACCGGGGTTTGCTCGTTAAAAGCGACTTATGTTGCCATACACTTAACATTGTACAAGCCAAGTATTTATGATTTCCTCGTAAAATCCGGGTTCTCGTTAAATCAGGACTCGTTATAAGCGAGTTCGTCTGTACTAGCTATTTATATTAATTAAAGTGCAAACGGATTTATCTTTCGTAATCGTCTGCACGCGATAGAAATAGATTTTTAATAAATCATTCTTGACAGTTACTTTAGACTAATGTCAGACGGGCGGCTTTTTTGCGGCTTTTTCGCTTAAGTATTATCCATTCACAGTGCTATAGCATTGTGAATGGATAATACTTAAGCAAAAAAGCAGCAAAAAAGACGCCCGTCTGACATTGGTCTTAAAACCATAAAAAATGAGTAAATTGCAATACAGTTTTTAAACAAATTGCATTCGAAAGTATACGTTTTTTCCTTACTTGATAGTATAAAAATCGAAAATGTGCGATGTTTAGAAGTTAAAAAAAATTCCAATTAAAGTTCAATTTATTCCAGTAAAAGCAAAATTTAATCTCTGGTGTTGCCAACGTCAAAATGACGTCAGCGTTACGGACAGACACGTTTGTCCTTTATAGCATAGATAGCCTCAATTTCCAACTTCTTAGTTGTTGCAGACGTCCCAGTCCCCTTAAAAAATCCAGCTGTTTTAGAAGAAGCAATCAAAATAGTTTTTGTTTGTAGTTTTCTTTAGAAAATTTGAATTTTGTATATCTGAAAACTTGCAATTTGTTATTTACTTTGCTATATACCAGAGTATAGAGGTCTGCATCGTCCGGAATTTTCAGGCCCGAGCCCGGTCCGGTCCGAATGAAAGCTGTCTTGGCCCGGCCCGGTATAAAAATTAAAAGTTCGGCCCGAGCCCACCCCGGCCCGTTTATATTTTCACAGCTATATTTCACAGCCCCGCCCTTACAGAAATCAGTGAAAACAGGCCCAGCCCGATCTGGCCCGACTCAATTTCTACAAAAAATTCAGATTTTTCTTAACATATAATTACGATTCCTTTAAAGAATACTGCATACATATTTATGGGAAATTTTAAAAGTATATTATAAAATTACGTCTTCGCAAGACAAAAAATACACAATAGCAAAAAAAAAAACGATTAGTACTTAAGGTTGATTTTTGACGGCCAGTTATCTAGTCCAATCGAGGGATATAGGCCCGGGGGGTAGTGCCTTTCGTGGGGGTCTTTCTAATGGAACCTAACCCGTATTTACGCGTGGAAATCCGTGTTTCGAAGAAAACCACGAAAACTCCGAACGATTAGACCGACGGGCACGATTGGGTTCGAACCCAGCACCTCCCGTCTACCACCTTCGAGAGCAGAACCTCTCGGCCACTGGTGGAGCGATTAGTGGTTAGATTCTTAGACATTTTAACATCCAAATAAGGATTCATTAAAAATTAATGTAGTTCAGAATAAAAGAAAAATAGGAGGGTTAAAAATATCATAACTTTTGAAGCTGTATAATAAAAAGTAGATTTGTGAAAATATTTCTCTGTGATTTATTAAGGCTTTTCTCAAATCCAACGTAGAGCTACTTTCTGACACATTTCTGAATTCATTTCTTTTCGGAAACACATAAGATTAAAAAGTGTACTTACTCAGTAACTATGTAATAGAACGTCGTTATCCCTTTTTTAATAAAGACAATATATCTTTGAGAAAATACTGTCAAAGTTAGCGTTTTGAATCGAATTTCCAGAAGCGACAGCGCGGGAAAGGAGTAAAACATGCAGCCACGTGACAAGAATCTATTATGTTTCGATAAGTAATTTCTTTATCAAAAATGGAAAACTTTAATCGATTCCAAATCCCTTCAATAGTCAGGATTGTCAAATTTATGCTTTAAACAGTTGGAAATTAGTCAGAACATGTGTCAAAGTTTCGCGTTCTCGAGCAGTGAATTTAAGAACCACTTAAGGTATATTTCCAAAGATTACAGAAGTTCATTATCGCTATTAATATTTTTAAAAAACATATTGCCTGCTCTACACATCCTGAGAACAATGGAGTCCAGTTCCGGTCCGGCTCGACTATATGTATAGAAAAGAAATGGAAGCCTGATCTCGGCACTGCATGAGTCTGCTGGAAAAAAACTACGCCCGGGTCAGACACCACTCTCCGATTCCGATATCTACGCTGGACATGATACATTTCTGTATTGATGTTGTCAAACTAGCATCGACTCGTGACGCACATTTTTATTTATTATCGCGAAAGTCACATGCATTGAAAATAGCTCATATTTTATCGACTTCGCTGAAACTTTTATATCGGACCGGTAGGCCCGCTATTTTTTTTTTTTTTTTTTATCGGCCCGGACTGGCTGGCCTGTTCCATTTTTTTTGCCGGCACGTTTGAAAATTCGCCTTCATTCTGCTGGCCGGGCCGGGTACGGCCTAGGGCCAAGCCCGGTCCCGTGCAGACCTCTACACCACAGCCCTTTATTTGATAAATATTGATTGCCAGTTAAACGGTAAACAGCTGATATTGATAGTTTCAATAACTTTTGTAATCATGAATTTTACATGTGTGAATGAGTGAACACGATAGCTTTAATTTAAGGGTACTTTCGATTGAGCTCTCATTTTGAAATATGTTATAAACGAGAAGTTTTTAGATTTCCGTAAAAATCGATAGGATTAAGTAGAATCGATAAACAGTAGTATTAAAACGATAGGATTAGGTATTTAATCCATTTTTAGACCATTTTGAGACCGTTTCTATAGGAAAATACAGCAAGAAAAGGACACAAACCATAAGTGATACACATAGTGGCGATGTACTCAATCATCAGTGGCGCAGAGGTGACAGTTTTTAAAACAGGAGATCCAGAGTTCAAGTCCAGCCAATTCTAGTGTGTCATACATTTAATTGTTATTATTTTTATTTTTTACTTTCTTGACGCGTTTACATTATTCGGTAAATCGAGTGTCGCCACTCCAGTTTTCTTTTTAAATATTATAATTAACTATTTCTATACTTTGTTTTTCTGGGAAATCAATTCCTTTTTAGTAGCGTTAATTTTAAACAAAGAAGTAGATTGTATTTTGTTTGGGAAATCACGTAACTATTACATTTTTTATTTTTATTTTTTGTTGACCTACAGATTTATAGTTTAGCTACTAACAAAACTATTATATAAAACAAAATATTGAAATATCTCATGTTGTTCCCGAGAAAAAGGTACAGTCATGGGGGAAAAAAACCCTATTAACTCTGCAACTAATTATAATAGAAGAAAGTTACTGGTACCAAGCGATTAGAAATAAAGTCTACTTTTAAATGATGTATATAAATTTTTTTTAGGAGGCATCTACAAATCGAAAACAGACCAAACTTTGTTTTTTTCAAAAATAACACCCAAATTTGACATTATATTTTAAATGTTCAGTTTAAACTATGCCCAATAACGAAATTTCAAGTCATTTGTATGATAAGTTTTTCAATTATAAATATTCAAAATTTAGAGCTTCTAATGTTAAATTACGTTTTCATATTTTTATTAATATGTCCTGAAATTATAATCCTAATGTGATAATTTTTTGTGTGTTTATAAAACTAAAAAATCCAAACATAAATACATTGAAGTTGTCCTTTAAAAATGTTTATAATATACATTATTAATTATGAAATTAATATTCGAAAAATATATGAATTGCAACGTACAATTTTTTTAATGTAAATTTATATTTATTATGTCCTGCTTTAAGTTAATTCTCAATTTCAAGTTTTTCTTCCAAATAGTTTTCGAATTATGATTAAAAAACGTCAGAACGGTAGTTTAAGGGGCCGTCTATGATGTGCAGAAAAGCATAATCTGAAAAAAAATATATTTTACTAATTGTATTGAAACATTTCGGCTGGCTATAGTCGAAACATATTAAACGAATGAAATGATCCTATTGGCAAGAAATGAAACATTAATAGAAGTGACATAGTTATTCTGCAGCATTTAAACAGTCGAGTACTGAACTTCAATTTGGTTGAGTGGGTTGATTTTTGACGGCCAATTGTCAACACGAGGGATATAGGCCCTGAAGGGGGCGGGGGAGTGCCCTCCGTGGGGGTCTTTCTAGGGGAACCTAACCAGTATTTACGCAAGGAAATCCATGGTTCGAAGAAAACCACGAAAACTCCGAACGATTAGGCTAACGGGCGCGATTGGGTTCGAACCCAGCACCTCCCATCTACCAGCTTCGAGAGCAGAACCTCTCGGACACTGGTGGGGCGAACTTCAATTTGTACTGAAAGAAATGGGTACTCAAAATTGAGTAAAAAGTACTCAATTTTAAATACGTCACAAACTCAAAATAGCTCCGATCCAAATGTACTCAAAATTGAGAAACGCATCTACTCATTTTTGATTCCATGGTTATGTTCAAATATAAATCGTTATGTACTGACCCCTGAACCTGCAAATTAAAGTAAAAATGTTCTGACATTTATTTCCCGCTCCACAATTATTAAGAAGAAATGTTTAATTGATTATTTATTAAGAAAAATAGCAAAAATATTAGCAAAACACCCAAATCGAATATTTAAATTAGAAGAGCATTATTTGCAAGCACTTTTAAATTATTTTAGAATGCTGTGCATAATTCAATATTTACATTAATAAACATCTTTTATGAAGCCATAAATGAAATGAACCATTACAGGGTACACAATTATCGTTTTGTTTGGGTTTGATAACATGTGATGGATCAAAATTGAAAAAGGATCGGTTCACTTTTGATCCAAACATACTCAATTCGATATGAGTACATCGATTTACTAATTTTTGAGTACATCATTTTTTTCAGTGTGGATACAGCCCCTAGGATAGACTAATTTTATAATAATTTCTCTGAAACTAATCGTACAAATTTCAAGAAAATTTGAATGTAGGCTAATTGAAGGGTGTAGAATTTATCTATGGTGTGAAACTTGGGTATTGCTACTGAAAATAAGGAAGTTTGGATTCGTTTTGATATATAGATGGTCCCTTAAGCAAATTTTATATACATCATTTAAAAGTAGACTTTATTTCCAATTGTTTGGTACCAATAACTTTCTTCTACAATAATTTGTTGCAGAGTTAGTAAGGGGTGCTTACTTTTTTTCCACAACTGTACATCAATATATCAGTACGTCTTTTCTGTAGGATTTCTGAAGTGTTGTTGTCCCTTTAAATTAATAAAAAATTAAAGGTAACTTTAATCGGTACCTTAAATTATTTTAGAAAACTAAGGTTAGTTTGGAAGAAAGGAAATATTTCTTTGCTTATTTGTTTTTATTTAGTACTAGCTGCGCAGCAACTCGTTGTGCTGCATTTGTAGTTGAAAATATCATTAGAGTTTTTTTTAAATACTCACCAAACCAGTTTTAAATTAAAATGTATGTCCTAAGCTAAAAATGTAATTATTATCACTTATAAATCTTAGTTAGGCCCTTCTTTCGACGTAAGATCCCTTAAAATTGATCAATTAGCTCCCGAGTTTTTGAGTATTGAAAGATTGGTTGATTTTCCAAGATTTTTCCCTTTTTCTGGTCAATTATTTTAGATACCTATAAATTGCAGATTGTATCTAGAATTACCATTTATAAATCCTATTTTGACCTTTCAATCGCTGTAAGTTTCTTTATAATTGATCAGTTACTTCTCGAGTTTTCGAAAGTTGAAATATTTGTAGACTAGTTGATTCTCCCGGTTTTTCCCTGTTTTCTCAAAAACTATTTTTGAGATAGGAATGCGAAAAACTGCAGATTGCACCCAGGAAGCATTCTCTACATGCTCCTTATACGTTTAGTATTTGTTATGCAATCGTTTCTGAACCTATTCTGAACAAACAGACAGACATACAGACAGACAATGAGCTGTTTACTGTTATTTACTGTTAAGAGGTTTACTGTTTTTTTTACTATACGTCGTTTAATAGCTGTATGAAATTAAAAATAGATGTTTTTCCGAAAATTACAGACAGACACTTCAACTTTGTATGCATGTACAAATGTGAAGCAGACTACAAATAAAGCTAGAGAGACGTGACATTTCTTGAGATTCTTTACATGTTAAAGAGACAACTATTTTCTTTTTTATGTAATATTAACATATTTCGCATTATTAGGACATATTTTGCATTTATTGTTGAATTAGTGATTGATTTTTGACTAGCTGGAAAACACGCCAGTGGAAACAACACAGTCAAGGAAAGTGAATATTCATGGGACAAAAAAAAATATATTTGTTGATTTTACAGTATAATACTGGAAGCTGGGGTGCCAGTATTATAATCTAAAATTAACAGTAATAAACCGTAAATAAACAGTAGTATACAGTTTTATAAATGAATTGTTATTTAACGATATAATTGTTGATTTTGTAGTATTATACTGGCATATCAGCTGCCACTGTGATGCTGTCAAATCAACAATTTATTTTTTGCAGTGTAGTTAGACTTAATTTGGAAAAAAAACTACATGTAATAGTGGATAGTGGCAAAATGAAATTTTGTTGCTTTTACATTCCATGTATCGGTCATAAGTACAAAAAAAGTACAATTCGCGCGGTTTTGGCTTTTGAGTACCTCTATTTCAAATAGTAATATTTTCCTTATTTAATTTCAAATATCTGTATAAGGCTAACAAGGCAAATATTTTTTCGAAAAGAGGGTACGAATCCTGAAAATACACTATATGGCCAAAGTTGACCGATCACTTGCGATTTTTGACGTTTTATTAAATATCTAGAAAAATACATGAGGAATTAACCTGAAACTGCAGGTATGTAAACAGTATGGTATAGGTCATATATTTCCGCGAAGATTTTTTCCCGAAACCCCACAGGGGACAGTCGACAAATTGAAAAAGAATGAATATTTTTTGGATAACCCTGTGAAAACTAATGTAGCAAAAGCGTTCAAACTAGAGATTACTAATAAGTGTCTTGTTGTAATAAACTGTGTTCATTTTTATGAGGATAGCATTTATACTCGTAGAGAAATTAAGGTTTTCATAAAAACAGTCCTAAATTTCGCCAAGTTTTTTGCTTATAACTTGCAGAGTTCTTAATATAAAAAAAAAGTTCTTTTCAGAAAATATGACAAACAGCATTGTACAGACTAGTCTGCAATCAGAATTAAAAAATGAAAACAATTGGATGAAAAATGAGCAGGATTACTAAAAATTGTTTCGCTGTGCATGCGCGAATGCAATCAAAATGCAATATGCATAATGTATTAGCTAAGTATATAGGGAAACTTTTGTGAAAGTCTCAAATTCATGGCTTGAAAATTCCGAAAATTATCGTCGATAGAACAAGCTCGAAATCCGCTGTTCCCTAAAAGAAGCAAAAAGATAAGGGGCTGCATCAAATATCTGTTGATTAGAGCGAAGATAGCGTAGACAATATTGTATGTACTACTATATTTGGATACAGCCCCTCATCTTTTTGCTTCTTTTTGGGAACAACGGATTTCGAGCTTATTCTATCGACGATAATTTTCAGAATTTTCAAGCTATGATTTTGAGACTTTCACAAAAGTTTTTCGATATATTTAGCTAATACATTATGCATATTACATTTTGATTGCATTCGCGTATGCGCAGTGAAACAATTTTTAGTAAACCTGCTCATTTCTCATCCAATTTTTATTATTTTTTAATTTTGATTACAGAGTTTTGTGTACAATACTATTTGTTACATTTTCTGAAAAGAACTTTTTTTATATTAAGAACTCTGTAAATTATAAGCAAAAAATTTGGCTAAATTTGGAACTGTTTTTATAAAAACCTTAATTTCTCTACTACTATACATGCTATCTTCATAAAAATGAACACAGTATATTATTATAAGACACTTATTAATAATCTCGAATTTGAACGCTTTTGCTACATTAGTTTTTACAGGGTTATCCAAAAGATATTCGTTCTTTTTAAATTTGTTCACGGTCCCCTATGGCGTTTCGGGAAAAAATCTTCGCAGAAATATATGACCTATACTATACTGTTTACACACCTGCAGTCTCAGGTTGATTCCTCATGTATTTTTCTAGATATTTAATAAAACGTCAAAAATCGCAAGCGATCGGTCACCTTTGGCCATATAGTATATATGTTGGCAAGCAATCTTGCCAAGTGGATTAAATCGGTTAATGAAGGCAAATTTTTTTCGAAGTGACCAAAAATTATGTTAACTCCCATCAAAAAATTATATCAACTCCTTTCAGAAAATTATATCCCTTCGAAAGCCGTTCTTTTTTTTTTTTTCTTGTTTTTTTTCTTAAAAAAAAAAAAAGAAACTTACTATGTGGGAGTGCGCAAGTAATTTTCTTCGCTAGACATAATTTAAATTAAAAGAATTTTCGTAATTTTCTTGATTGTCTTCGTTTATACTGCTTTTCTACGTGCGCTTTAATAAGTTTTTATAATGTAAGATAATGAGTTCCTGCCTTACACTTCTTTTGTGAACGGCAAGAAAGAGAGAAAAGAAATTAAATATCAGATGATTTAAAAGGTGATTTATTAAAAAGTTCGACCTTAATACTTTATTGTTCTTTTTAAGGAAAGAAAAAGTAAATTTTAACTGCGTATTTTACGTCTTAGTTTCACACAAGTCTTTTCTGCCTCCCGAGAAAAGGAAAATGTATTTATTTATATTTTAAGGTATGATTCTAGTGATTTACAAAAATATATTAATCTCGGATATCAAAAGGTAACTGTAAATAAGAAAATATCTTATTTCATGAATAGAAATCTTTTTTCGTATTAACCAGTTAACTCCAAAGTTATTTTAACAGCCAATATTTATTGAAATACCATTTTTTCAGGAACTACTGAAGCGATTTCAATACATTTTAATTAGTTTTTACAGTACCTAAACTAAAAATTGATTGTTCGTCAACAAATAAAGATAAAAATAAAAAATAAAACAACGAGGGTAAGTCAAAAATTATCCGCAATTTTGACATAACTCTTCTTAAATTGCTCATACTGACCTCTGTCCTCGTTTATTTTATTGTTATGCTGTTGTTGTCATGCTTTGAAAGTTTGATTGTAATCCCCTCCATTTGTCTTCCTTTTGTTACAGATAGATCATGGCGCTCCATTAGAGTTTGCACCAAAGAGGAGCAATGAGCAGTGATGCGGTTTTTGTGGTCGGAATGTGTATCGGGGTCCTCAATCCATCGAAAACTTTTGGCACAATACGGGAACAGAGTTTTGCCTCAACGGAGTGTCTACAAATGGATTGAAAAATTAAAAAATGGTCACACAAGTGTTACGCATGAGGAAGGAGACCGATGACCATGTGCGGCTACGGCCACAAATGATGACAACATTGAGCGTGCACGTGACATGGTTCTATTAGACAGACGAGTGACTATTGATGAAGTGGCACATCATCTGCAAATTAGTCATGGTTCTACCTACGAAATCATCCACATCAGACTTGGGTTTCATAAAGTCGGTGCATGCGCGGCTCGCTGCTCAGCCGAAAATCTTCTTTTCTGAGGGCGTCAGAAAGCTTGTGCAACAATGGACCAAGTGCGTTGAAAAGCAAGTGTACTATACTGAAAAATGATGTTAATGTTAGTTTCCTATTTGTATTGAAATAAAATTTATAATTACATTGCGGATAATTTTTGACTTACCCTCGTAGTTACGCGATTTCGCTAACAACTAAAACAAATCTGGCTTTTTTTTTTGTTATTATTATTATTATATTATTAACGCTACTAAAATGGAATAGATTTTCCAGAAAAACAAAACGATAGCAGTATAGCTAATTATAATATAAAAAAATATATTGAAATTAATTAAGTAGGTCATAATAAAAATAAATAAATAAAACACGTCAATATCAGCTCTTTTCTATAGAATTTCGCATCTGTTTTTACCACCTTAAAGTTTGTATTTAAGCGTCATTTTTTAAGAATATCTTTACAATGTGAAAAAAAAATAACAATAATCTGAAGTTTTGCATCATAATACCAAGAAAAGACATTCTTAAATGCGCCATACAAAAGAAGATAGCGCAACGCGTTTCGAAAGAAATGATATTTTTTCATCGCTTGATAAAGAGCGTTCTACCACTGCTACTACGAGACTCACTCATATCATTACGAGAGCAGAAGGAAAACTCCGATGAAAACTCTCATGTGTTCTCGTGGAGGTAGTATGTACTATAAGTAGTACGTATACGTACGCATGATTTGCAGCACTTTGTAGGAATGTATCCATATGTTCAGAAAAAAATGCGTTGTTCATGCTCTAACAGTAAACGAAAAACTAAACTATACCGGCACCCAGCGGAATGTAAGTATGACTAGTAATACTGCACGCATAAAAATGCATTTACATTATGGCGTTGTCGTTCTAGGCATTAACGTTAGTAGATAATATTTGCCGGTTCTATGCCAGCGGCACGGCGGCACGACCTTGAATGACCTTGAACGACCTCTGCATGCTGTTTGAAGGTTATGCGGCGTAGGTGAAGGTCATACTCTGGGAGGCGGGGTCAAGGTGATGCGTTATCTTATAGTATGAGGGGTAATTTTGAGCTTGATTTTTTTTTTTAATGATAATTAATTTTAATTGGGGGACTTTAACTTTTTTCGGGGTAATTTTTGAAGATAGAAATTTTTGTGAGATTGATTTTTTTTCTGACCGTGCTACAGTACGAGGGGTTATTTTAAGTTTGATTTTTTTTTTTTAATGATAATTAATTTTAATTGGAGGACTTTAACTTTTTTCGGGGTAATTTTTGAAGATAGAAATTTTTGGGAGATTGATTTTTTTCCTTTCCGTACTACAGTACGAGGGGTAATTTTAAGTTTGTTTTTTTTTACTAATGATAATTAATTTTAATTGGGGGACTTTAACTTTTTCGGGATCATTTTTGAGATAGGATTTTTAGGGGATATTGATTATTCTTTTCTCACCGTACTATAGTACGAGGAGTTATTTTTACATTAGAAAAATATATTAATGATAATTAATTAAGCAATTTTAATTGGGGGACTTTAACTTTTTTGGGGGATAATTTTTGAGATAGGATTTTTAGGGGTCATTGATTTTTCTTTTCGTCGCACGAGGGGTTTTTTGAGTTTGATTTTTTTCATTAATGATAATTAATTTAGAAATTTTAATTGAGACACTTTAACTTTTTGGGGGTAATTTTTGAATTTTCATGGACATTGATTTATTTCGCTGTTGTTTAGTACGAGGGGATATTTTGAGTTGGATATTTTTTTTACTAATGATAATTAAGAAATTTTAACTGGGGGACTTTAACTTTTTGGGGATAATTTTTGAGATAAAATTTTTTGGGAGATAGATTTTTCTTTTCGTCGTACTCCAGTACGAGGGGTCATTTGTACTTTTAAAAATTAATTTAGAATTTTTAATTGGGAGACTTTAATTTTTGGGAATAATTTCTGAGATAGATTTTTTTTTTCTGACATATATTTTTTAGCGCACTTGAGTTTTCGGTGTTATTTTTAGGGGCATAATTTTTGTGTTAGAGTTTTTAATAGTGGTGATTTTTAATATTAATTTGAGAACTTGAAAATATTTTTTTTTTTCTTTTTCATTAGCAATCGAATTTTAAACATTCATTAAGCATTTTAATTGGGAGACTTTATCTTTTAACGCAAATTTTTAGATAAAAATGGAATTTTAAACATAAATTGGATGAGGGGACTTTACGCGATTCAATTTAGTGACGTATGCGCTTGACAATTAAAATTTTGAATGATTGTGAATTTTTGTTATTTAGTGTTAGAATTTATGTCTGCAAATTTTTAAATAGTACTGTCCTACCCGTGGCTGAGAGGTTCTGCTCACGAAGCTAATAGACCTGAAGTGTTGGGTTCGATCCCATTCGCGCCCGTCGGCCTAATCGTTCGGAGTTTTCTTCGAACCATGGATTTTCATGCGTAAATTCGGGTTAGGTTACCTTAGAAAGACCTTCACGAAGGGCACTCCCCCCTATATCCCTAGTGTAGATAATCAATCGCGCCCGTCGGCCTAATCGTTCGGAGTTTTGTTTGAGTCATGGATTTGCATGCGTAAATATGGGTTAGGTTCCCTTAGAAAGACCCTGATGAAGGGCACTCCCTCCATTTATCCATAGTGTAGATAATCGGTCGTCAAAATTAACCCACCTTTTAAATAGTACTAGTAAACTTTAGAATTTTTTTTTTCTGAATCCGTGTTAGATGAGTGAATATTTTTTCGCGGTTTTAGACAAAAGTAGAAATTGGTAAGATATTTTGAAGGATATTAGTTTTCGATTTGTTATGCAATTTTTAGGCATGTATTGCTTAATTTATATGAAAATTTATTTTGAAAAAAACACATGAAATGCCATTCATAAAGATATTAGGAAATTTTCCCCCTACCCCTAAATGAATATCTATATATTTGTAAAATATGGGGTTACCTATTCAATGATCCGTTTGAATTTGTCCCTTCAAATTTTATTGACGCATGTTTTCTATTTTTAAACAGTGCCATTATAAATTATCTAGATCTATTTTTCAAAACTAGAAAATCGATTTTTTAAACATATATACTTTTTGAATGTTTATATTAAAATACTTTGAATTTTTTATAAGATTTTGGGAAAAAACGCACTTTTGACAAATTTTCGCTAATATTACGCTTTTTAGAATAAAACTATTAAATACATAAATTTACCAAATATTTAACACACTTACTTTACTTAAAATGACTTTCAGAGCCTAAAAAAACGCGTGTTTCTGTATGAAAATGTCTACTATACTGAACCGTGGTCATCGTGCGTTATCTTTGGGAACACTCAGAAGTGAATCACTTTATCTAGATAAGGGGTTTTCCTTTTTATCGTGATAGGATATTAGATTTTAATTTCGATTGACTAATGGTGGGGTACAAATTAAGATTTTCAAATAATTAATTTAAGATTTTTATTATCTCACTGATTCCGAATTTAATGAATGAATAATTAATATTTCGTCACACAAAACGAATTTTTTGAATAATTAAGATTTAATATTGCGTCACAATTTTTAAATGATTTTATTAATATAAAATTTTTATCCAATTGGGGGTCATTTTTTCTCATAGATTTATTTTAAATAAAATTGGAATATTCATTTAGTAATACTATATTAACAATTTAATGCATGTGCGACATTTCTTTTGGATAAAATTAAAACTATTTTCTAATGAGACCGTTAAAAACGGATACTTTTTTAACTGATTCATTAACCGCGAGAATACTTCAAACATGTCCTTGATGAGTCATCACGAATAACACTCGAAAACATGAAAGTTTTAATAAATATATTGAGGTTTATGAAAAGTAACACTTATTGAAATTTATTTAATATTTGAAATAAACATTACGCGCAGTGACCGCCACGCATACATTTTAAAATATAGATCTAGTTCAAATTTTACTAAGTTTCGTAATGGAGGTCACGTTATACCCTAACCAATCATACTATTTAGTCAGGGATTGCTATTTTGGAATTATCTAAATTAGTTACAAAAATTCTCATTATTTAATAACTACACTAATCATAAGTCTTGTTTAATCAAATAAATATAATTTCTATCGTTTTTGTTACTTAACAAGATATAAATACCTTATACATATGCTATATTGATTCTGGTTTAGTTTAGTGCATATAAATTTTAACTAATATTTTTCTTTTAGTAGATATAACAATATTCGCCAACATATATATATATTTTTAACATTATTCAAATTTCACACAAACCTTCAAATAATTTTGGAAAAAATATTTCATTTTTAGAAGATTAATCATAATATTAATTTTAAACCTCTTAATTCTTTTTTAATTGAGGTAGTACGATAGAAAATTAATATATTCGTCACAATAAAGAAATTACTAATTCATATTAACAATGATTTTAAGCATTATGTTAAAATTCGAGATTTTTCATTTACAAATAATTTGAAAAATAAAGTAGATTGACTTACTTGTATTAATTTTCCATCTAAATCCAAAAGGCTTTCAAACAGAAACAACACACCACATACAGTTTTGTGTCACTATATGAAATGAATTAGGATTTTTCACCCCAATCTCTTATCTCTGGGGTAATTCCTAGAACTGACTCATGCGATTCGCACAATATTACATCGTAATTTGAATCTAAGAACAGTGTTAATGAATTTAATATGATGCGTTATTAATAAGGGATTAAATATAATGTGTAATTAATAAGGGATTTAGTTAATTTGTTTCGTTATTAATTAAAACCTGAATATAATTATGTCTTTTTAAGTCTTATTTAATAGAATAGGAATACTTTTAAAATTTTCAGGAGGTTTTCTTCAGAAACACTTTTTAAGAATACTTTTCTTATTGAATGTGTAATTAACATTTTTTAAATTAATTCATTAATACGTAATTAAATTTTCAAAATTAAAATAAATATAAAATAGAAGAGAAATTCTTTTCAAATTTATTAAGCAAAATACAAGTTATTATTAGATAATATTTCAAATTGCTGCAATTTTTAAACATGTTGAGTTATCATTGAGAACTTAATATCGAGGTATTTGAATAGTAATGCTAATCAGAATTTGAAAAAAAAGAAAAATAGTAAAAATAATTTTGATATTAACTAACTTCCATAACTTGCTACAAACATGACTTTCTTTTGAACACACTAGAATGGGATTGAACTTTTAAAGACATATTTATCTCACATATTTAAAATAAAGACTTGTGCTAAATTTTCAACGAAAATATTTCTCATTTTAAAGTTAACTTCTTTCATTGAAAAAGTTCTATACTTGGAAATTTCACATACAAATTTTTCTCATATGGAAAAAGACTTAAGTAATTGTATTAGAATAAAAACTTATCATATGAAAATTTTACTTGTGTAAATTGTATTTATAAAAGACTTATCATATTAATTTTTTTTATAATTTAATTATTATTATTAAATCTGTGTCTCCCACCACTCAGTTTTTTTATAAATAAATATTTATCACTTTTTAATGGAAACAAGATATGATAACGTCATTAGTGATATCATATACCACGTGATGGGGATTCCCCATTCCCGATCACGTGATAACCCCTACGTCATTAGTGATAAGTGATGTCATATATCACGTGACTAGATCTAATCAGTTGATAAGATTAGCTGATAAGGACTTAGAATTATTCATTTCGTTTTTAGTTTTTGAAAGAGAAGGTTGCGCTTAAGACTGCTAGCTGCCATATTAGATAAGTATTATTATTTTGTGTGTTTTTATATAAAAATGAATTTAAAAATTAAAATGTAATAGTATTTAATAATTTTTCAAATTTTAATGAATTTTAAAACATTAATTTTTAATAGTTAGAAAACTGCAAAGTATAATTTTAAGCTTTGCGGTTATATTTCATGACACGAACTTTAACTAAAAATAGTCAAAGGATTGTCAGACATATAAATTTTCATGTTTAATCTATAAAGATATTTTCAAGTCTGAATACTACTAACCCTAGTTAGCATATAAATATTGCAAACTTGTGAAAAATAGTGATTATTTAATAAAAATATTTTGTGTTATATGTTTTTAAATAATAAGAGTGAAAACTATCTGAATTAAAAGCATGTTTTTTAATAGTAGCAAACTTTTTTGGATATATTTTAGAAAACTATGATGAGAGATATCCAAACATGTCGATTATTTTATAAAACCTACGAAAATTATTAAGTTTGTCTAGTGAAAACAAGTTATCATGCTATTTTTACAAGTTATAAGTTTGTTTAGCGATGTCACAAAAAAGGTATCATTCAAGTTAGGACATAACCTATTTGATTAGACATTGTAGTAGCATGTTTAGCAATATCACATAAAAGGTATAATTTAAGTTAGGATATAACCTATTTGATTAGTCATTGTTTTATTCGATTGAAAATGTGGCCTCTAGTTTATTAAAATGTTTGCATATGTGTAGGTAAAAGGATTTGGGTTGTTTTCATAATCACACAGTCGTTTGAAAAGCAGTTGGTTTTTTTGTGTTAATAAATGTAGGATAAATAACTAGGATAATAATAGGATAATGCTAGGATAAATAACTAGTCAGTTTTAAGAGAAAACATTAAAATTTACAAATATATGTATATGCATATTCAAAAAGTATAAATTGACTAACTTGGAAATAGCATCGAAATATATAAAACATTTGTTCTGTTAACATAGGTCAAATGCATGTATGTATATAGCTCAAATGCCTGTATGTACATAGCTATGTATTAAAATTTGTTTACTTTAAAATATGAAAAAAAAAACATTTTAAATAATTTTAAATGTTTTTCAAAGCATTTTTATCAGGTGTTCAAATCTTTAATACTGTCTTAAAATGTTTAATACTCTCTTGAAATATTTTTATAAATTTTTTTAAATAATTTTATTAACTTTCAATGTGTATACCTTTTAAATTTCCCCCCCATTAACAAATGCACACAGACACACATATATGCACATGTATATATATATATACATGTATACTTATCTACCCTAAATAAAAAAAACCTAAGTTTGAATTGTTATGCGATGGATTAATTTAATGTTTAATGACAAAGTAAAGTTGAGTGCATTATGTATTTATTGCTAAAATTGTATACAAAAAGCTAAATATTCTAACGAAATAGTCTTTCATTCTTAAAAAGCTTGGCGAGAGATGTCGAAATATCATAAAATTTGAATATTGAGAAGTGTTTTTATAACATGTTAGTGTAAAAGTATATGCTTGTTAGGTGATATTCAATAATTTTTCTTCGTTTTGAAATATAAAAATGATCTAATGTTATCAAATAAAGTTTAAAGGATTCAGTTAAAATTTATATTCATTAAACTAATACATCGTTTGTAAAACGTATTCATAAGGGAGGTATGAATCATTTAGATAAGGAAAAGGGATTTTTCGCTAAAGTAACTTGTGTGCTAAGTAATATGTGTGAAGCCTGCTTGTGAATTAAAAATATGCTTAACGAAAAAGTGAAATAAGGTTATGTCTTTCCTTTTTATAAATAAGTTTGCAAATGTTTTATCTTAATATATATTTTATTTAGTGTGTAATATGTGAAACTAAAAATTTATAAATGCATGTTTTTTTTTTCTCCCTATGAAATAAGTAAAGTTTTCAAAAGAACTTGAATTAAAATTTTTCAAATCATGTTAAAACAAGAATGTCTGTAGTGTATTTAGTACAAATCCTTTATTGGTGAAATGGGAGACTTCGATTTTTTTATGTTATCCCTATAAAAGCTTTCAAAGGGTTTTAAATTTGAAGGAGTCGCACTGAAAAAAAAAAGGCTCATATTAATTTTAAAATATAAAACGAAAGGTTTACCTACCATCCTTGTTTCCATTAAAAAGTGATAAATATTTATTTATAAAAAAAGTGAGTGGTGGGAGACATAGATTTAATAATAATAATTAACTTATAAAAAATTTTAATATGATAAGTTTTTTTAAAAATACAATTTACACAAGTAAAATTTTCATATGATAAGTTTTTATTCTAATACAATTACTTAAGTCTTTTTCCATATGAGAAAAATTTGTATGTGAAATTTCCAAGTATAGAACTTTTTCAATGAAAGAAGTTAACTTTAAAATGAGAAATATTTTCGTTGAAAATTTAGCACAAGTCTTTATTTTAAATATGTGAGATAAATATGTCTTTAAAAGTTCAACCCCATTCTAGTGTGTTCAAAAGAAAGTCATGTTTGTAGCAAGTTATGGAAGTTAGTTAATATCAAAATTATTTTTACTATTTTTCTTTTTTTTCAAATTCTGATTAGCATTACTATTCAAATACCTCGATATTAAGTTCTCAGTGATAACTCAACATGTTTAAAAATTGCAGCAATTTGAAATATTATCTAATAATAACTTGTATTTTGCTTAATAAATTTGAAAAGAATTTCTCTTCTATTTTATATTTATTTTAATTTTGAAAATTTAATTACGTATTAATTAATTAATTTAAAAAATGTTAATTACACATTCAATAAGAAAAGTATTCTTAAAAAGTGTTTCTGAAGAAAACCTCCTGAAAATTTTAAAAGTATTCCTATTCTATTAAATAAGACTTAAAAAGACATAATTATATTCAGGTTTTAATTAATAACGAAACAAATTAACTAAATCCCTTATTAATTACACATTATATTTAATCCCTTATTAATAACGCATCATATTAAATTCATTAACACTGTTCTTAGATTCAAATTACGATGTAATATTGTGCGAATCGCATGAGTCAGTTCTAGGAATTACCCCAGAGATAAGAGATTGGGGTGAAAAATCCTAATTCATTTCATATAGTGACACAAAACTGTATGTGGTGTGTTGTTTCTGTTTGAAAGCCTTTTGGATTTAGATGGAAAATTAATACAAGTAAGTCAATTTACTTTTAAATGTTTTATTTTTCAAATTATTTGTAAATGAAAAATCTCGAATTTTAACATAATGCTTAAAATCATTGTTAATATGAATTAGTAATTTCTTTATTGTGTCGAATATATTAATTTTCTATCGTACTACCTCAATTAAAAAAGAATTAAGAGGTTTAAAATTAATATTATGGTTAATCTTCTAAAAATGAAATATTTTTTCCAAAATTATTTAAAGGTTTGTGCGAAATTTGAATAATGTTAAAAATATATATATATATGTTGGCGAATATTGTTATATCTACTAAAAGAAAAATATTAGTTAAAATTTATATGCACTAAACTAAACCAGAATCAATATAGCATATGTATAAGGTATTTATATCTTGTTAAGTAACAAAAACGATAGAAATTATATTTATTTGATTAAACAAGACTTATGATTAGTGTAGTTATTAAAAAATGAGAAGTTTTGTAACTAATTTAGATAATTCCAAAATAGCAATCCCTGACTAAATAGTATGATTGGTTAGGGTATAACGTGACCTCCATTACGAAACTTAGTAAAATTTGAACTAGATCTATATTTTAAAATCTATGCGTGACGGTCACTGCACGTAATGTTTATTTCAAATATTAAATAAATTTCAATGTGTTACTTTTCATAAACCTCAATATATTTATTAAAACTTTCATGTTTTCGAGTGTTATTCGTGATGACTCATCAAGGACCTGTTTGAAGTATTCTCGCGGTTAATGAATCAGTTAAAAAAGTATCCGTTTTTAAAGGTCTCATTAGAAAATAGTTTTAATTTTATCCAAAAGAAATGTCGCACATGCATTAAATTGTTAATATAGTATTACTAAATGAATATTAAAATTTTATTTAAAATAAATCTATGAGAAAAAATGACCCCCAATTGGATAAAAATTTTATATTAATAAAATCATTTAAAAATTGTGACGCAATATTAAATCTTAATTATTCAAAAAATTCGTTTTGTGTGACGAAATATAAATTATTCATTCATTAAATTCGCAATCAGTGAGATAATAAAAATCTTAAATTAATTATTTGAAAATCTTAATTTGTACCCCACCATTAGTCAATCGAAATTAAAATCTAATATCCTATCACGATAAAAAGGAAAACCCCTTATCTAGATAAAGTGATTCACTTCTGAGTGTTCCCAAAGATAACGCACGATGACCACGGTTCAGTATAGTAGACATTTTCATACAGAAACACGCGTTTTTTTAGGCTCTGAAAGTCATTTTAAGTAAAGTAAGTGTGTTAAATTTTTGGTAAATTTATGTATTTAATAGTTTTATTCTAAAAAGCGTAATATTAGCGAAAATTTGTCAAAAGTGCGTTTTTTCCCAAAATCTTATTAAAAATTCAAAGTATTTTAATATAAACATTCAAAAATTATATATGTTTAAAAAATCGATTTTCTAGTTTTGAAAAATAGATCTAGATAATTTATAATGGCAGTGTTTAAAAATAGAAAACATGCGTCAATAAAATTTGAAGGGACAAATTCAAACGGATCATTGAATAGGTAACCCCATATTTTACAAATATATAGATATTCATTTAGGGGTAGGGGGAATATTTCCTAATATCTTTATGAATGGCATTTCATGTGTTTTTTTCAAAATAAATTTTCATATAAATTAAGCAATACATGCCTAAAAATTGCATAACAAATCGAAAACTAATATCCTTCAAAATATCTTACCAATTTCTATTTTTGTCTAAAACCGCGAAAAAATATTCACTCATCTAACACGGATTCAGAAAAAAAAAATTCTAAAGTTTACTAGTACTATTTAAAAGGTGGGTTAATTTTGACGACCGATTATCTACACTATGGATAAAGGGAGGGAGTGCCCTTCATCAGGGTCTTTCTAAGGGAACCTAACCCATATTTACGCATGCAAATCCATGACTCAAACAAAACTCCGAACGATTAGGCCGACGGGCGCGATTGATTATCTACACTAGGGATATAGGGGGGAGTGCCCTTCGTGAAGGTCTTTCTAAGGTAATCTAACCCGAATTTACGCATGAAAATCCATGGTTCGAAGAAAACTCCGAACGATTAGGCCGACGGGCGCGAATGGGATCGAACCCAACACTTCAGGTCTATTAGCTTCGTGAGCAGAACCTCTCAGCCACGGGTGGTGCAGTACTATTTAAAAATTTGCAGACATAATTTCTAACACTAAATAACAAAAATTCACAATCATTCAAAATTTTAATTGTCAAGCGCATACGTCACTAAATTGAATCGCGTAAAGTCCCCTCATCCAATTTATGTTTAAAATTCCATTTTTATCTAAAAATTTGCGTTAAAAGATAAAGTCTCCCAATTAAAATGTTTAATGAATGTTTAAAATTCGATTGCCAATGAAAAAGAAAAAAAAAATATTTTCAAGTTCTCAAATTAATATTAAAAATCACCACTATTAAAAACGCTAACACAAAAATTATGCCCCTAAAAATAACACCGAAAACTCAAGTGCGCTAAAAAATATATGTCAGAAAAAAAAAATCTATCTCAGAAATTATTCCCAAAAATTAAAGTCTCCCAATTAAAAATTCTAAATTAATTTTTTAAAGTACAAATGACCCCTCGTACTGGAGTACGACGAAAAGAAAAATCTATCTCCCAAAAAATTTTATCTCAAAAATTATCCCCAAAAAGTTAAAGTCCCCCAATTAAAATTTCTTAATTATCATTAGTAAAAAAAATATCCAACTCAAAATATCCCCTCGTACTAAACAACAGCGAAATAAATCAATGTCCATGAAAATTCAAAAATTACCCCCAAAAGTTAAAGTGTCTCAATTAAAATTTCTAAATTAACTATCATTAATGAAAAAAATCAAACTCAAAAAACCCCTCGTGCGACGAAAAGAAAAATCAATGACCCCTAAAAATCCTATCTCAAAAATTATCCCCCAAAAAAGTTAAAAGTCCCCCAATTAAAATTGCTTAATTAATTATCATTAATATATTTTTCTAATGTAAAAATAACTCCTCGTACTATAGTACGGTGAGAAAAGAATAATCAATATCCCCTAAAAATCCTATCTCAAAAATGATCCCGAAAACGTTAAAGTCCCCCAATTAAAATTAATTATCATTAGTAAAAAAAAAAAAACTTAAAATTACCCCTCGTACTGTAGTACGGAAAGGAAAAAAATCAATCTCCCAAAAATTTCTATCTTCAAAAATTACCCCGAAAAAAGTTAAAGTCCTCCAATTAAAATTAATTATCATTAAAAAAAAAATCAAACTTAAAATAACCCCTCGTACTGTAGCACGGTCAGAAAAAAAATCAATCTCACAAAAATTTCTATCTTCAAAAATTACCCCGAAAAAAGTTAAAGTCCCCCAATTAAAATTAATTATCATTAAAAAAAAAAATCAAACTCAAAATTACCCCTCATACTATAAGATAACGCATCACCTTGACCCCGCCTCCCAGAGTATGACCTTCACCTACGCCGCATAACCTTCAAACAGCATGCAGAGGTCGTTCAAGGTCGTGCCGCCGTGCCGCTGGCATAGAACCGGCAAATATTATCTACTAACGTTCCTGGAATTAAATCATAAAACCCAACCAATCAGCTGAGACGTAAACGACCGATGAAGCACGCTGATAAGTTGGATTTAACGCTTAGGGCAATAACATCATAATGTAAATGTACCTTAAGGGAGACAATAAAATTCGATAATTGATTATGGTATGACAGCATGAAGCTTTTTTTTTTTTTTTCATAGGGCGATCGGATTGGGAGTTGACGGAATACATGTCAGTGGGAACAGCACAGTCAAAGAAAGGGAAGGTCATGGAACATTGGTTCGTCCTCACAGTGCTCGAAAAAAATTCAAGAACTTTTGAATCAGTTCAAATGGGACGTTTTTGATCATCCTTCTTACAGTCCGGACTTGGTGCCGAGAGGCGCCACATTACTCACATGAAGTGGCTTGCATCGCATGGGCCCGAATTAGACTATCTAAAGCTTTGGGCAAGCATTATTCTGCCCTACATTCTATAAGAAATTTTTCGTGAATTATGCTGAAATTGAAAAGTACAAAACATCATGCAAGATGTAACTTCATATACCATTTGTATACATAAACTTCGTACAAGGCACTTACATCTGCATACAAGGTATCACAAGAAAGATGGTCAAAAGTTTAACCCATTAAAACCGGAATTATTTTCTCCTTTAAAATGCAAAACTTGCATTTCACGCCAGTTATTTAAAATAACAATTTTTGTCTGATATTATCACGAAGTTTAAGTCATCAAATATAGATAATGTTTCCGTTCAAAAATGCTGGTACTCAAACAAGAAAATGGTTACATGTTTTCCGGTGCCATATGGTAGAGCTAGGCATTAACGGGTTGAGAGATGATAGAATGCATTTTTTAAATAGGAATATAAGGGCTTATGAGAGCCGTTGAAGTGTAAATGCGGGACTTTCTGTCATTCTTATCATTCATAATATCATAACATTTTCTATTGCAGTATAAAATTTAATATTTGTATTGCATCAACATACATTTGGGTAATTCCATAAAATTTTATCCTTAACTTTATGATAATGTATTGGTGTCTTTAGGGTAAGTTAGAGGCACGTGGTACAGAAACAGAGAGGCCCGCCTCCCATAAATCTTTGAGAAAAAAAAATAAGGATTTTGGTCACTGTTAACCAATTTTTGCCATTTGAATCCCCTTAACAAAAATTCTGCATATACCTTTGGGAAAGGGGCTCTCATATGAGGGGATATCCCTCTATTACTCAGGCCGTCTGTGTCGCAGCACTTCGAAGACGATGAAAATGACGAACTAAAAAATACCGTGAAAGGTACGTACCCAGGCGGCCGAATTTTATGAAAAGGGCATTACTAAATTAGTGAAATGCAAACAAATGCTTAAACTTAAATGGCGACTATGTTGAAAAATAGTGAAAAACTGTAGTTTTAAGATGTACCGGGTGTCCCAAAAAGGACTGACTGATTTTAAAATTCAATAACTTGCAAACGGTGACAGATATTAAAAAAATTCTTGCAGGAGGGTTATGCATAAGGTCAAAAGTTTTATTACAGTGATTTTCAATTTTAGTTCGATTTACAAACAATAGATGGCGCTGTAAGCAATAGTCGCTAAATTCAGGCTCGATTTTTGGTACTTCGTGGCCCGGATAATACATTTCCATCTCCTTTTTCTGCATGGAACAAGATAAAGGACCAAAAATCGAGCCTGTATTTAGCGACTATTGCTTACAGCGCCATCTATTGTTTGTAAATCGAACTAAAATTGAAAATCACTGTAATAAAACTTTTGACCTTATGCACAACCCTCCTGCAAGAATTTTTTTAATATCTGTCACCGTTTGCAAGTTATTGAATTTTAAAATCAGTCAGTCCTTTTTGGGACACCCGGTATATAATTAATATAGTCCGTCCCAAAAGTTTATCCACTCTTCAAATATGATTAAAAATAATTGAAGAAGATAATATATGAAGCAAATTTACAATAAATAGTCGATATTTAATCAAAATTAAATCAAATAAGCAGTTTTTGTTGGTTAAAATAAAAATTATATTTAATTTTAATTTTATTCATTTTTTTCTGGAAAAAACACTGTCTCAAAAGTTTAAGCACTTTATGGAAATTTTTTTAGAAACATGGGATTGGATGGGTGTAATGAGGTCGTATGATGTCATTTTCCAATTTTATAAAAATATAAAAGGGAAAAAATCATTTCCACTCGTTTTAAAAATGCCGAAGGGCAAAGAATTCATGAAAGGTGAGATTTTAAAAGTTTTAAAATTGAAATTAAAAAAAACAACTGTTTCCTAAATTTCAAAAATTTTAAATTTATCAAAGCAGTGTATCTATATCAAGTACTCTCTAGAAATGATAATTTCAACCAGAAACCAAGATGTGGACGACCACGCATGACGTTTGTTGAGACGGATAGGAGAATACGATGATTCCTGTTTAGATAAAATATGCCCATAGAGCAAATTAAAAATAATCTCGGTGTACAGGTGTTCGAAGATACTGTACGTAGACGTATTAAAAAATGTGATTACATCATACTAATGTAAATGGATAACAAACCATGTCTCAAACTACACCATTAACAAGCAAGAATGAACTAGGCTAAAAAACACATGTACTGCGGGGAACAAGTGGCTTACTGTTTTATTCAGTGATGGCAAAAAATATAAATTAGATGGCAGATTGACGGAACATGTATTGGCATGATTTCCGAAAGGAACCAAGAAGTTTTTTCAACAGGCAGCAAGGCCTTTTATGGTTTTGGGGGTATTCGGTTTCAACAGCCTGCCCTATCTGGTTTTTCTAAACGGAAGACAAAATTCCAGAAATATCAAGAGACGCTGAACCAACATTTCCTTCCATTCAGTGACATATTGGGGGGCCCTGAACGTATCTTTGAACAAGTTAATGCCTCACTGTACATAATACATACTACATAACCGTGGCTTTTGCAAAAAAATTTTTTAATTCTTGTCTCGCCAGCTTTGTCCTCGCATAAACCCGATTGACAATGTCTAGGGCATTTTAACCCGTCATGTTTACAGCAATGGAAAACAGTATGACTCTCTTGAAGAATTCAAAGGGGCAATAGAGAAAGCATGGTACTCTTTGCCACCAGAAACGCTACTAAAACTAATAAGTTTGATATGCGGGCTTTTATTTGAACTAATCCGAAATCACGGAAGAATAATTTGTATGCAACAGTTTTATAAAAATGATAAATGTAGTTGTTTTTGCCATTATGCATAAACTTTTGAGACAGTTTTGTCTAAAGAAATTTTTAATTATATTTTTTACAAATATGTAATTTAATTTTTTCTATTTTTGACATCATTTATTTAAATGAAGTTGCGAAATACACATATAAAGAATGCTATGTATTTTAACTTTTTGTTATTCATTAAAAGTCAACATTTTATGCTTGTGCTTAAACTTTTGAGACAGACTATACATATATATTTTTTGTTTTTTTATTTATAGTAAAACGGAGGTTATTTTCTGAACAATGCTCCTGTGTTTTAATAATATTTAGTGAAGTAAAATCAGTAGCAAGAAGCTCGGAATAGTTCGTACCGCACATTGTCCAAGTACACTTGCATAACAAAGCTAAGCCGTTCACAGGAAGAAAAATGGCTTTGAATTGAGGAGGTCACCGAGAGATAAGTGTGTGCGACAACTCTGTTATAATGCAATATTTATTAATATAAAACACTTTGTAAGTAAACACTTTGAAAGTAAGTAATTTTAAGTCAAGGACAGCGTTCAAAATTTATAGTTATAAACAATCGATTGGATTTTAATTTTTTTTTATTCTATAATTATATTTTTCTTTATAAAAATGAAAAGTCCTTCCGGCCAGTGCCGGGAGGAAGAGGTAGCTTTCATATTCCTTATTTTTTAAAAGCCAGCTTATATTATTCAAACACACGGAGCTTAAATTAGTGGAACCCGATTATAGAAGATTAAATACTAATTTTTGTCAATACTGAATACGAATGAGAATTTCGCGAAATTAGTCAGCGTTATCAAAGCTGGTTTTATTTAAAGTGATTTATATTTGGTCGCAAATTGGGTGATATCTTGAAGTGCCCGACATGTTAAAACAACATAATGGCTGCAACAAAGCTAACCAATGAACTTGGTCGAGACCTTAGTAATTCCTGTACACATGCTCACTCACATCTAAATCGATTGATATATACGAGTGCTGTTGCAGGCAAAAAATCAGATTTTTCAAAATGCCACCCACATTAGAAATTCAAACTGCTATATCTCAGCCATTTTTTTAGACAAAGAAAAAACAAAAAATGCTCCGGAGGCTTTGTATCAAGCTCAAACGCATAAGAAAAAAATCTTTTTCAATTTCTAATTTTTTTGTACCTCATTTTAAATTTAAATTGTTTTTTAATTTTTAAATGGCCGCCATTTTGAAACAAGTTGTCGGATGAAGTTAACAAAAGAACTCGACCGAGAGATTTTTATGTACTATGCACATGCCTTTTCACATCCTAATCGGTTCATAAATACGCCTGCTATCCCGTGACAAAAATCATATCGTTCAAAATATCAGCCATGCTAGAAATTAAAAGTGCTATAACTCAGCCATTTTTTAAGATATAGACAAAACGAAAACTTCTCCGAAATCTTTGTATCTAGGTCAAACACATAAGAAAAAAATCTTTTTCAATTTCTAATATTTTTGTACCTCATTTTAAATTTTAATTTTTTTATATTTTTTAAATGGCCGCAATTTTGAAACAAGATGGCGGATGAAGTTGGCCAACGAACTCGGTCAAGACATTGCTAGGTACTATGCACATGCTTTGTCACATCCAAATCGGTATATAAATACGTGTATTATCGCGTGACAAAAATTAGATCGTTTCAAAATGTCAGCCATGCTAGAAATGCAAAGTGCTATAACTCAGCCATTTCTTAAGATATAGACGAAATAAAAAATGCTCCGGAATCTTTGTAGCAATCTCAAACACATAAGAAAAAATCTTTTTCAATTTATAATTTTTTTGTGCCTCATTTAAAATTTTTATATTTTTAAAAATATTTAAATGACCGCCATTTTGAAACAAAATGGCGGATGAAGCTGGCCAACGAACTCGGTCGAGACATTGGTATGTACTTTGTACACACCAAAGTACATCCATATCGGTTCATGAATACGCCTGTTATCGCGTGACAAAAATCAGGACATTTCAAAATGTCAGCCACGCTAAAAATTCAAAGTGCTATAACTCAGCCATTTTTTAAGATATAGACGAAACAAAAACTACTCCGGAATTTTTGTATCAAGGTCAAACCCATAAGAAAAAAATATTTTTCAATTTTCAATTTTTTGATACCACATTTCAAAATTTAAATTTTTTAAAAAAATTTTAAATGGCTGCCATTTTGAAACAAGATGGCGGATGAAGCTGGCCAACGAACTCGGTCGAGACATTGGTATGTACTATGTACACACCGAGGTTCATCCAAATCGGTTCATAAATACGAGAGTTACAGTGTGACAAAGATCACACACACATATATATATATATATATATGGATATATATATATATATATATATATATATATATATATCAACTTTTAAACGGAGGGTTGTTTCGGGGTCTGGGGGTCATGATCGATGAAAATATACCAAAATTTTTTGAAATCGCTTTCCTCCGAACGGTAGGTAGCTTTTTGTAATGAAAGCTACCTAAAAATATACTTTTATAAGTATATTTTGATTATATTTCAAAGCGTAGCCATTAAAGATAACTTGAAGAAAACTAACTTGAAAGAGCTGCGCCAAAATTCCCAGCTGGTACAAAGATGCCAGTCTAATGTCTTACCAACATTGGCCAGTATTTCGAATGTAGCTGAAATCGTGCATCAAATTTACGATATCTGCCGATATTTACTGATATAACCTCAAATTATTTAAAATAAAACATTTAAAAGAGTTGTTTGGATTACTTGTAACATTATAATGCAGAAATGGTACCGTATATTCTGGTGTATTACGTGCTCCGGCGTATAAATGGACACCTACGATTTGAGACTGTATTTTTCAAACTTTAGGTATATGTACAGTCGTGGAAAAAAAAAAAAAAAGTAAACACACCCTACTAACTCCTCAACAAATTATCGTAGAAGAACGTTACTAGTATCGAACGATTGGAGATAAAGTCTAGTTTTAAATTATGTGTATAAAATTTGCTTAGGGGGTCATCTACATATTAAAACGAACCATAATTTTGATTTTTTTCAATAGCAGTACACAATTCTGATGGCTTAAATGAACTCTACACCCTTCAATTAGTCAAAAAAACAAATTTTTATGCAAATCGTACCATTAGTTTCCAAGAAATTAATTATTTTAAAACGAGCGTATTTTAAGTTGCTGTATCCAAATTGAAGTTCGGCCCCACCAGTGGCCGAGAGGTTGTGCTCTCGAAGCTGGTAGACGGGAGGTGCTGGGTTCGATCCCAATCGCGCCCGTCGGCCTAATCGTTCGGAGTTTTCGTGGTTTTCTTCGAACCTTGGTTCTCCAAGCGTTAATACGGGTTAGGTTCCCTTAGAAAGACCTCCACGGAAGGCATTCCCCCCCTTAGGGCCTATATCCCACGTGCAGATAATTGGCCGACATAAATACAACCAACCAACCAACCAACCAAATTGAAGTTCGGTACTCGATTGTTAACCGAGAGAGCTCCCATATTGATCAAGGCACCTTAAGCAGTCAGTTACGCCTGTTAGATTATAGGATAGCATAAGTAATTTCAAAATATTTAGTTACTCCGATCATAGACCTTCTTATATCATCATTTTGCCGTTTTTTAAGCATAATTTGAAAACTACTTTGAAGAAAAGTGTGAAATTTTGGATTTCCATAAAGCAGGACTTAATAGATCTGAATCCATCAAAAAAATTGTAGGTTGCAATTCATATTTATTTTAAATTTTAATGTCATAATTCATACTTCATATCAGAAAATTATAAAAATTTCAAATTCAGCGTATTTATGTTTGGGTATATTAGTATTATTTCTACACAAAAAATTAAAACATTAGGATCATAATTTCAGAAGTTATAAATAAAAATATGAAAATGTAATTTAACATTAGAAGCACTAAATTTTAAATGTTTATAATTCAAAAACTTATCATTCAAATGACTTGACATTTGGTGTCTAGGCATAGTTTGAACCAAAGATTTGAAATATTTCGTTAAAATTGGGTATTGCAATTGAAAAAAATGAAGTTTGGATTCGTTTTAATATGTAGATGACTCCTAAGCAAATTTTATATACGTCATTTAAAAGTAGACTTTATTTCCAATCGTTCGGTACCAGTAACTTTCGTCTACCATAATTTGTTGAGGAGTTAGTAGGGGGTGTTTACTTTTTTTTTCCACGACTGTACTTTAGGTACTTTTATTTAGGTATTTATTTAGGTATACGTATTAACAGTACCACTTCTATGCTAAGATAATTTATGAACTATGCATAGTTGATAATGTAGTTTTAAGCTACATGTACTTTGAAACTACAATAAATAGCATTAAAAAGTATAATAACTAGTACAAATATAAAGAAAAATAAGAAAATGCAAAGTGTATATATAAGCTATACTGACAAGCTTTATCTGTTTGAAGCACCGTTTTGAATCGTACTCTTGTTTACTCAAATGATCAAATCTTCTTTTCTTGGTCATTAATATAGAAATATCGATCCTTACGCTTAATTTTTAAGATTTCATTTTTATATCCGGCGTATAACGAGCGCCTGTGAAATTTGACTAGTTTCCTTGTTTCAAAAATGCGCGTTATACGCCATAATATACGGTATTCTAAAAAATAAAATTTCATAAATTTGCCGTAAAAAATCGACTTAAATAATAGCGCGATTGCAACAGCCGCGTTTATCTCTTTGAAAATACTGGTGTCTGACCTGTAGTAACTCTGTTTTTTTTTTTAATATTTGGTTTACATTATCCAATGCCGTAAATCTGATATAACTTTTACAATATTCAGGAAAAGTGTTTTCATGCATCTCGCGTAAATCCGGTTCCAAATGCTGTGGTCACCAGTATTTTAAAGTAATTTTCTTCGCCTTATCTAATGGCAGAATTATCTGCGATTAAAGATGTTGAATTAAACTGTCAGAAATTAGTGGTGCCCAGAGCATTTCGAGCCCCAATTTACGTGGGACACTTGACAACTCTATTCAGGAGTATCTATCGACATTCATAAAAATAATTAGTTCGACCAGATATGCAGTTTCGTTTTTATTTTCGGCCCAAAATCTCAGTTTCGACGAATATTTGTTTTCGTTGAAAATAGCGCCGAATATTCAGCTGGGACCGAAACTATTTGTATTCCTAAAATATCGTTTCTTCCTTCAGAAATTTTCAACATTACTCATCGATTTGAGCTGTATTGATTCAAATGAAACCCTGTTTATTTATTACTGTTAACTTCACTGTTTATAATTATCAGTTATCACTGATTTAAGACATAAATGCAAATTATAAGCAATGCATATATGACTAAATTTTTAAAACGGTTTACACGTGATCATTAAAATCTGCAGACTTAATAGAGATAAAAATGTTTTCAGTTTAAATATCGCAGAAGTGTTTGGAACGCGCTGTAAAAAATGTTTAAAGTAAAAAAAGAAATTGAAGCAGCTGATGGTCATTTACAAAAGTCGTTGTAAATGGTAAAACGAGGTATGTGTACTAGGACATTTTTTAATTTGATAAAATTGGCATAATTAGGAAATCATTCTCTGTTATTGATGAATTACCCACATTTCATATGAAAATTAGAAGTTTAGGTCAGAAGCACAGGCGACCAACTCTGAGATAAAGTTTCTAAATAAGGGCGCCATTCCAAAATTTTCTTATGGGAGGACCAAACTATTTTTTCTGAGGTGTTCAAGCATTTATTTGGATTTGTTGTGCTCATCTGAGAAGAAATTGATGCAGTTTTATTCTTATGTATATTTAAAAAATAAGTTAAAAGTATCAAGTAATGATAAACATGCCTCACTTTGAGAATGTTGCAGTGACAAATAAAATTTACCCTCTCGCTGCGTAAGTAATTCTTCGGGAAGAGCGTCTTTTACAGAATTTTTAATCTTTTATCACCGGTTCTTTAAAGCAGAAATGTTTTAATATCGTAATCGGAGAAAATGTCCTGATTAAATCAGACAAAGTTTTCGCTAAAAAATAACTGGTGGGCGTAACCAAATATTATTAATTAGACTGAAAAATGCATGCCCGAGTATATCTCGGGATGCGCAGCGAGAGGGTTAATAATTATTGATTTCTCGGCTTAAACTGTTGTTTTAATGGTAACGTTCCTATTTTAGTCAAATTCGACACGCTATTTTCGTTTTCGTTCATTTATTTTATTTTATTTTTTACTCTGATCCGTTATGAGTGATAGATTCTTAAATATCACATTCATTGAGGATCACCTTCGTTTTCGTTTTCGGTCGAAACTAAGAAGATAACCGAAATTCGCTTTCGGTTTGCTTTCTGTCTTAAAAATTCTTTTCGGTCAAACGCTGAAAAGAATATCATTGTTCGGGCATTTAACCCTCTCGCTGCGTAATTGTTTTATCAAAATAGCTTCACAAATTGTGTATTTAACCCCTTCGCGACGAGCGTATTTTAAAAATTTATATTCTTTTGTCACCGGTTTTTCAAAACAAAAATTTTTGGCTAATTTAATCGGGAAAATGCTCCGATTAAATAAGGCAAAATTTACAATAAAAAAAATAACTGCTGGGAATAATCAAGGAGGGTTAAAAATGCATCCCCGGAAAAATGCATTCCTGAGGAAATCTCGGGTAGCGTAAATTTTGCTACTTTTACGCAGTGTTGCCATATTGGGGACTTTTTTATCCCCAGATTGTTGATTGTCACCGCTTTTTTTTGAAATAGAAATATTCAGCCTATTTCAAAAAAGAGATTAAAAATTCTGAAAAATAAGGCGAATTATACTATTTTTAAAAAGTGGTGACAGTCAAATAATCTGAATTTAAAAAGTCCCCAATCTGGCAACACTGCTTTTACGTTGCCCGGGGAAATCTCGGGTTACGCATCGAGAGGGTTAACCCCTTAAGAGGCTACTTCAGTCAAATGAAAAGAGGCATTCGCTAATGCTAATTCTATGGAAGAAATTTATAAAGATATCTCGGTCGCATTTCAATATTTTTAAATGATTTCTTTTGGATTGAATAGTTGAGATCGATCTGTATGCAGGCCGTTTTTTACTTTTTCGATTTTGATTGCAGATATTTTTTATGAAGATGCTTTTACTTTCGAAACCGGTTCTGAAAATGAAAGTATCCTCATAAGAAATACCTGTAAACAAAATCGAAAAAGTAAAAAAACGGCCTTTGTACAGATTGATCTCAACTATTCAATGCAAAAGAAATCATTTTAAAATATTAAAATGCGACCGAGATATCTTTATGTATTTCTTCCATTATTAACATTGTATTAACATTGGCGAACGGGTCTTTTCGTTTGACTGAAGTAGACTCTTAATTTTCGCTCCCGTGATATTCACGGGCTGTGTCTTTTAATCAGCTTGTTCGATTCGCACCAGTTTTACAAAATAGTGTAATTGGCTTTATTATGGTATTATTTTACCTGTCATCAAGTAAGGTGAATATTTCTTTTTCCAAAAAGTGGTGCCAATAAGCAATTTGAATTTTTTAACCGTAATTTAATGCGACCGTGAAGGGGTTAAGGGTATCTGTCGACAGTCAGTATATCTGAAGAAGTTTGCAATTCTGGCCGAAGCGAATTGACGATTCTGAAGGTCCGCCCATTTTTATAGTTTGCGTCACACAAAGAAAATGCCTACATACAAATTTTCTGTAGCAATCTATAGCTATTTATGCAGAAAAAAATGTTTAAAAAGATTTTGTGTAGAAATTTGAATCGATATACATAAAGAGATTTTATAGAAATTTTTCCTTAAAACATTTTATATAGAAAGGACAACGCATAAATTATATGGAAATGTGACCAATGGAGTTAGGAATAGAGAGGAGGAGACATAGAGCGTATTGTCTACCAGTTGCGAGTAAAGTAACTGAAGAGGTTGTCGCAAGATGGAGGCTGATTTTTTTTTAATTCGATCAATAGTTTCTGATTACCACTGGAGAAAACTTCCACCAGTAAATTTGAATAGAAAATTTCGTATTTAAGCGCCTTACTCATGAAAAATTTCTTTCACAAATATGGTAAAAATTTCTATTTGTTTTTACTGGTGGCGGTTTCCCCAAGTATTATAATCTTTTCTCGATGACACTGACAGGAGGGTGACTAGGTTGTCACAATATGGCGGAAACATAGGGCCTGACTACCGCCGAAATAAACTACCATCAATAAAATAAATATATCTTTTTGCCATTATTTTTTACTGAAACATGGTAGCTAGTTTGGCCTTCACTTTTATTCAAAAAATTCGGATTCACACCAGAAAAGGCAAAAAGTATTTTATGTTTTATTTAATGTCACAATTTTGTTGACTATTCAAAGTAAAAATTCTTCTTTAAAATGTTCCGGTCTGAAGTCGAAATTTCGGGGTAAAAATGGGGGCCAAACTGGCAACCCTGAACTGAAATTTTGTAGTAATAAGGCGTTAAAATAAGGAGAAATTTTCTATTGAAATTTACTGGTGGAAGTTTTCCCCGGCTATAATCAACACCTGCGAAAGCGGTTACAGTTGCAGCTTCACTATTTTAAGGATATGCCAGCTCCTCTTTATTTTTAGTTCCATGATGTGACCCCCATGGAACTGGCTGGAATTTTGATAATGCTGTAGTTCATGCGATGTTGATCAAATGTCTCAAAAGGCACAATTCTGGAAAATGGCTAGTTTTGATACTATGACAATCCACAGATTTTAATTCATCATTACTTAGCTGTCCAGCTTCTTTTTTCCCCCCTAGTCAAATATATTTAATTTGATGCTTCCAGGTGGTTCTTAACCCCGTGAACGGCAGATGTATATTATTTATACCTCTTAATTTTAATTCCCAAATGGCACAATCGCACCTGAATTTTTGAATATTTTCTTTTATGATGTAAGTAAAGAACAGCATTTATTTATTTCCAAATCCATTTTTTAGTAAAATCTGGTGACAGTCAATCATTTAAACATTCTGGTGACAGAATTAATTTGCTCCTGAAAGGGTTAATTAGCTTTTATTATTCAATAAAATTTCTGGTTTGAATTGATTTAAAAAAAAGGAAGGTTGTTAGCTGTGCTACTATGACACAAATGTGATATTTTTCAAATCAAATGAAACTAGAAATGTTATTAAATAACAAAAGCTAATTAAACTGTCTATGGAAGCATGAAATTTTTGGTTAAATATTTTTTCTTGTTCAAAATATGTTTATTTCACTTGAAAAATCGGAAGCTTCGCAGCTATGTAGTGTGATTTAAAATCTGCAGATGGTAATAGCTTGAAAACTAGCCATTTTTCAGGATTGTGCACATTGCAACGTTTGATCACCATCTACATATCAGCATAACATATCAAAATTTCAGACAATTCCACCGGGGCTACATTTCTGTATAATTTGCGTGTGTCCTTTATAGAAATTTCTACAGAAAAAATTCCCTAGAAACATTTTATATTAAAACTTAGATATCGCTAAATAGAAATTTTACAAAGAAATCTACAATTATGGCTCTGGAGCTATTTGTATTCAAAGAAAATGATGCAGATTCCAAATTTTATGCTTTCATCTAGTTTTTAATCCCGTGAAGGACGGATTTATATTATTTATTCATAAATACATAGCTGCCCAGCTATGTGTGCTTAATTCTGTGTGAAAAATCACACAGAAATAAGTTAAATAAAAATGTTATTTAAAAAAAGAAAAAGAGAAATGTTCTGTAAATAATAACAATTTTTCATGAAAATGTTTTCTTTTTACGTAATTTTTTAATTTATGCTTGCTTATTTTTTTTTAAATGCTGTCGAATTTCCGACTTTTATAAGAACGCTATTTTTTATTATTGAAATAATACAAGTTTTGTTTCAGTACAGTAGGTCATTTTAATTAGACACTATTTATCGAAGTAACAGTAATAATAATTACGTATAATAATAATCTTATATGGCTTCTTTATGTACGTGTTAACTTGTAAATCGTGCATCAATTTTTCGGGATACATAAATTAATTCGAGGGAAGATGCCACATAATAGGATGTTTTGCTTAGTAGAGCCAAAATTGATAAGATAATGGAAAAAATACACCATGCTCTTTAATATTTAGTTGGTATGTATGCTTATTAATTCCTTTCCCAGTATGTACATGATTGACAAATTTAATGTTAAATAGACTAGTGTAATTGTGGCATGTTCCCTCATATACAGGGAAGATCCCACCAGTTATGGGATAAGAGGCTACACCACAGTAAATAAGAAAAATAAGACAAACATTGGAACACTACATGTTAATTAACAATAACTATGGATAAACAAACAAATCTGTAAACTGAATTAACATTTTTTTTTTTTCAAATTTACTTCGCTAAAGATAATAAGGGTACAAGCCTGCACAACATTTAATTCAGTGCAAATGATCATCATTGCAATCTTCGTGCAACCATTTCTTGCATTTGATGCACTGAATCCAATCACACTTCAGACTTTTTTTAGCGCAAAAGTATCTTTTACATACAGCACAAAAATCATCATCATTATCCTCATCAAAACTATCGCCACTGGTATCCGGAGGAATTTCTTCACTTGAGGACGACGAGCTTACATGTCTCTTTATGTTTCTTTTTTTTGCCTTTTTCCGATTTTCTCTAGCCATAGTATTTCTTCTCTCTGATGCAGTTACGACCTCTGCTATTTGTTTCTTGCGCCCAGATAGTTTAAGTTTATGACCTGAGGAATAGGGCTGATTGCTTCTGGACAGGAAATCCGTTTTTTGTGCTGGTGGAGGCAACTGCTGTTGACAGTCCATTGCCACTAGCTCTGCTGGTGGAAGCAACTGCTGTTGGAGGCATATTGTCAGATGCGCCGCTTCTGGAAGCAACATCTGTATCATTGCTGAAACCATTAGAGATATCAAACGCATGCTCTGGGATTGCTCTGGGTTATAGAGATAAATTTCAGTAGCTGAAAACACAAAAGTGCCATTTCCTACTGTGGCTGCCTTGCTCCTAGCTGTATTCAGAAGAGATCCAAACTGAAGTCTTGAAAGCTTACGGTCTGGCTTGCTGTGGATCCACGCGTTCAGGGCCTGTCGCCAATATGTTTTCAATGGTTTGAAAAATGAGCGATCAAGTGGCTGTGCAGGAGATGGGCGCCGGTAAGGGTCGAACCGGAGAACCCACGGTCAGAAGGCGAGATCTGACGTGCCGATCAAAAGGCTAGCTCGATCGCTTCCTGCGAGAAACTCGTTTTACTGACCGCGCAAGATGGCATCGCCACAGTACTCCACCCCCAGTGAGAAGAACATCTCGATGATGTTGTACGAGTGATGTGCACTCGTGTTGCGCTGGCTCGTTGCCAGGTGATGCTGTCGTGCTGCCGTGCGCATGTGTGTGCCCCCGAAGATGCGCGGCGTGACAGGCTTTGTGCTATGAGAGTTGTCATAGGCTTTGCGTGCTGTGAGCGTTTCACAGGCTTTGCTTGTGTGCTGTGAGCGTTTCACAGGCTTTTGCTGCTGGTTGCGTGCTGTGGGCGTTTCACAGGCTTTGCTGCTGGGGGTGTTTTCAGTGCTGCCATCTGTTGGTCTCGAAAGGAGATGATGATATTTGTGAAGGTGCGTGTTCGTTTGTCCAAGGTCACCAATGCAGGAGATGGGCGCCGGTAAGGGTCGAACCGGAGAACCCACGGTCAGAAGGCGAGATCTTACGTGACGAGCAAAAGGCTAGCTCGATCGCTTCCTGCGAGAAACTCGTTTTACTGACCGCGCAAGATGGCGTCGCCACAGCTGTAAGTACTGGGTGTTGGAAGACAGAAAATAATTGCTTTATTTTTTGCCTTCATTTTAATTTATTTCTGAACCATGTTGCGTCTTCCCCCAAGTATAAGGGGAAGATGCCACACACGCTTTTTTCCGTATTGCTGCAAGGTTATGGTAACTTCTTCTTACCTTGTGTGGGTAACAGATTGAGGAACTCACTTATATTGCCAATATCTTTTTAAAAATAAAATATCCGTTTATGAACTTTAAATATAAGGGCTTTACTCACCAGGTTAAATGCTTACGAGATCCAAAAATAACGGCAACTGAAGGCGACAAATTAAAATAAATTCACAAACCACGTGCACACTGGGACAAGACTCTTCGCACAAGCTAGAGATCCTACATTAGAGAGAGAGATTGACATTGACGAAATGTCCGCCATTTTCGTTACAAAATAGATAGAACGCCGTACAACGCAATGCATTTTCATCAGCGTCTAACACTTTTTATTCTATTAAAATTATGAAAATTTCATTTTATATGCCTTCAAAGAGTCTTTCAGAACATAAATATGAGCACATTTCCATTTTAACGAGTAAGAATTCTCAGAAAATGCATTTTTTATTCATTTTTTTTTTCTAATTAAAATAGCGGGTAGAGGAAGATTGGACATGTAAGAACTTTATCTTAATTTCGCAATATTTGAGAAAATAATTTTTAACGATTATTAGATAGAAAATGAACTATAGAATTCAATTTTTTAAAACTATCTATAATTTATTACGCATTTTAAAACAACAGTAATTATTATAATTTTCACCATCTTCGCATTTATAATTTCAGAAACAATAAAATTTGAATATATCACATACCACTCCTATTTAACTATATATGTACCAAAGTTAATTTAATATGTGCGCTGAAAAAGTTTTATGATAAGTGTCTACGTACTGCTACTTCTCTTTGATATTCTTTTTTAAATACAGAAGTCTAAATATATATAGTATTAGAATGAATATTGTTATCAAAACATTAAATAAAAGTTTAGAAAAAAAAATTAAAATAGGGGCACTGCTGTTAAAAGAAATAAATAGGAAATATGAAAAACAAATTCTAAAAATAAATAAAAATCCGATAACTAAGTAAAATCGCACTGCTGCGTAGCGTGAAAAAGTTGAATAAAAAAAAATGCATTTTCTGGGAATTCTTACTCATTAAAATGGAAATTCGCTTATATTTATGTTCCGAAAGACTCTTTGAAAGCATATAAAAGGAAATTTTCATAATTTTAATAGAATAAAAAGTGTTAGACGCTGATTAAAATGCATTGCGTTGTACGGCGTTCCATCTACATTGTAACGAAAATGGCGGACATTTTTCAATGTCCAATCTCTCTCTAATGTAGGATCTCTAGCACAAGCGGATCAGTATTGCCATCTGTTGACACATAAAAGTACTAGGAACAAACATGCGTCTTTCCCCGAATTACCTTACATCTATTTATGACTTAAAATTAATAAAAAATATGCAGGGCGTCCATAAAAGTATATCCCTGTTTCAATGGTATATTATAACAGTTTAATTTAGACTATTTACAACAGATCATACATTAAATGGAAGGTAAACTAACATAATTTTCCTTACAAATGTTCAATAGGTGCACCTTCAGTTATACGGCCCACATCCAACCTAACGTCCAGTTCTTCCCACACTTCGGTTAACAAAGTCCAAAGTAATGGAAGCAATAGCCTCTTCCATTCTGTGTCTCAACTCTGGCAATTCATTAGGTAGCGGCGGAACATAGACACGATCTTTTGTAAAACCCCAAAAGAAAAAAAATCCCATGGCTCTAACGGCTCTTAAATCTTCAGTTCAGCAATAACGCTTTACGTTCAGGAGTCGCTTTTTTGCGTATGTGGCACCGCAAGAGAGTCAGTAACAAAGCAGTACTCCCACATGCGCTTGTCTAAAACTGTTTGAGTTACTCTTTACTTGTGATCTTAAACCAACACTCTACAACGCTTACAGTTGATACTGTAAAACTTTATAACTGGGACATTCTTTTAGGGACACCCTGTATATTTAATTTCTTACAAAGCAAAATTCAAAAGGGTAGGACTGTTTAAACCAGTGATTCCCAACGTGGGGCGTACGCCCCACAGGGGGCAATATGACTTTTCCGGGGGGCAATTTCAGAATTCTTCTTATTATTTTTTTTCAATTGAAAGTAGTGTCGTAGTCTAAAAATAGAAATAACAGATGAAAAAATTAAAAAAAAAACTGAATAAAAATTAATTTTTCAAACGTTCCCATTTACTAGTTTAAAATACACTGACACCGGAATAATTGTGTGAATTTTTAAAAATATTTTGACACCTTTTATATATTAAAAATCATTTAAATTTTTCTAGTTTTAATATTATTTATTAAAACACACCTCTTTCTTTACTATTTATTTTTACAAAAACTTGTATATTTATTCAAAGAGCCCTATGCCACATGAAGGAACGTTTACATATGAAATTTTGTAGGGTATATCTAAAATTGACTATTTGGACATATTTAATGTAAAAAATGTTTTGGATTATCTAAATGAGGTACTACTTTTATGAAATTAATAAATTCTCGTGGGCATTACGGAAGTAGGCAAGTTGCCAAAAAACAATAAAACCTTTGTAGATGTAAATGCAAAGATCCATAGCCTCATTGCATTCATAGAGTTATGTTAAAAACATACTTGTAATTAAAAAAAAATATGATTTTGATAAATTAAAGAATATAAAATCACTTATCAGTGTTAATTCTATTTTCGGATCATTCCAGAAAAATAGAATTTTATTCTTTATGTAATAAGATTTATATGATATAGAGGGAAGGGGGGACATTATGATTTTAGAGATGTTTTGGTGGAGCGCGGCCACAAAAAGGTTGGGAACCACTGGTTTAAACCTTTCTCTAGTTTGCGCAAGTGCGTCGCGCAGGGTTCCAAGTGGCATGGAAAGTCATGGAAAATCTGGAAAGTCGGGGAATTTAAAAGTAGTCAGGGAAAGTCGGGGAAATTTTAAAATATATAGGAAAAGTCAGGGAATTTACAAATATTTTCTAAAAAGTCATGGGAAAGTCTGAGGAAAAAAATGAAAAAGATGCAAAACTTCATAAATTACGAAATTTGTCAAACGACAGCAAAAAAAAAAAAGAAGAGAAATTTGAAGACTGATCGCAGAAAAGAGTCGCTAATTTTGTCGAAAGATTGCAGAAATAAATAGTGAATTTCGTATACCCGTTTTGTCATGGAATTCTTTAAGATTTGGTCAGGGAAAGTCATAGAAATTACCAGACACGTTTTGCTGGGAACCCTGTGGCGTGATTTTTAAGATAGAAAGCTTCAAAATTTCTTTAAAGCTTTAATTTCTTACAAGTTTTACATTTCTTACTAGCCTTAAAATTGTTTAAAAATTTTTTAGCAAACTAAAATACGTCTAAATTATGCGCTTGGTAACGTGTAAAAGTGCATAAATTTTTTCGGAAAGTATGCATTTAAAGAAGAATTAAAATTAACCCTTTGTAACTCAACAACCCCGATTTGAAAAATTCTTACACAGATATTAAAATGCATCATTTTGCATGTAAAAAATAATAAAAAAATTCAGAACAGAAAAATAAAATTTTATTTGGAAAAATGGGTTTGTTGCATATCTGCAACATCTGCCAAATGGCACAAAAACTGAAAATATTTAAAATTTTAATTTGCACGAAAATTTTTGAAACAATTGTTAGTTTTGTTGTAGCAAAGTCCCCCACCACATTTCTCGCAAACAGTTTGATTAAATTTTTACAATAGGGGTATTTACAACGTATTCTTTTTTCTGCCCAATGTGGCCAGTGCCCAATTTCGTCTAGGCGCACTTGTTTTGGTGGAATATGTTGAGTAGGCGCTCTATGCTTTTTCTGTTGAATTCTATTTTCTACGAGACCTTTCCCTTTTTTGCTAGCTTTGGACATGAAGTTAATTTTACAGAGGGGGGCACTATAAATATCCCTAACTTACCCTATAGCAATTAAATAATATAAAAACAGACTAATGTTTCCTCTTTTCAATAATTATGCTCTTCTGAAAGAAATGCAACTTAAATAACCATTAGAAGATTTTTCGATGCTCTTTCGATATTTAAAAAAAAAAATCCATTACAAGGGAAGATATGGCGCGTTGTTGCAGATCTGTAACAAACAAAAGTTTGCATTTATCTTATACATATTATAAATTTCCTAGCTCGAAAATGGTCTTTAAATAAATAATTTAAACTCATCTTTGAAAACAATATGCTTGTAGACGTCTAGAGACTTTTTTAACTCCTGTATTTCAAACCTTAATTCAGCAAAAATCACGTGTAGCTGATCAAGCAATAAATCAAACTTAGGCGCGAAAAAAAAAAAAAAATCAGTATCGACATTTATTGCGGATTTAATGAAATAGTTATGTTAATAGTAGTGTAATAGAATAACAACAATCAACAAAATCGTCTTTTGAATTTTACTTTTGGAATAATAATGACGTTTTGGGTATGTTGCAGATCTGCAACACGGTGATACAAAGGGTTAATAAAACAGAGTTCGTACGGGTCCTGGGATTTCCAGACCAGGAAATTCTTCCGTACCAATATTTTCTTATAGAATATCTCTCCTTAAATAAGGCGAAATTTCGTGCGTTTGAACTAGATTTTTCTTATCTTATACTATAATGCGAGCAAAAATTGTGTGTGTATGTATGTGTGTGTGTATGTAAATTTTATCTTAAAAACGGCTCTAACGATTTTAATGAAATTTTGTATTTTACCATTTTCGGGCACGATAAGACTGTTGGGCTAGGTCACGTGTTCGAGAAAATTCGATTAGTGGGTCATTTTGGGTCATAATGGATCAGGGTCAAGCTAATTATATCTGAAAAACGGCTTAATCGATTTTGACTAAATTTTATATCCAACCGTTTTTGGGCACGAGAAAACAATTGGGCTAGGTTACATGCTCGAGAAATTTCGATTAGTGGGTCATTTTTGGGTCACTTCACGTCAAGCTAAATTTATCTAAAAAACGGCTCTAACGATTTTGACTAAATTTTGTAATCTACTGTTTTGGATTATGAGAAGACCAATGGGCTAAGTCACATGTTAGAGAAAATTCGATTAGTGGGTCATTTTTGGGTCAAGCTAACATTATCTAGAAAACGGCTCTAACGATTTTGACGAAATTTTGTGTTCTACCTTTTTCGGGCACGAGAATACCATTGGGATAGGCTGCATGTTGAGAAAATTCGATTAGTATGTCATTTTGGGTCACTATGGGTCAGGTGTCAATCTAATTGTATCTAAAAAACGAATCAAACGTTTTTGTCAAAATTTTGCATTATACCGTTTCTGGGCATGAGAAGACCATTGGGCTAAGTCACATGTTCAAGAAAATTCTATTACTGGGTCATTTTAGGGTCACTGTGGATCAACTAAATATATCTAAGAAAAGTCTCAAAACATTTTGACAAAATTTTGTATTATATCGTTTCTGAGCATCAGAAGACCATTGGGCTAAGTCACATGTTCGAGAAAAGTTGATTTGGGGGTGGGTCATTTTTGGGTCACTGTGGGTCAAGCTAATTGTATCAAAAAACGACTCAAACAATTTTGACACTATATTGTATTATACCGTTTTTGAGCATGAGAAGACAATTGGGCTAAGTCACATGTTCAAGAAAATTCTATTACTGGGTCATTTTAGGGTCACCGTGGATCAACTAAATATATCTAAGAAAAGTCTCAAAACATTTTGACAAAATTTTGTATTATATCGTTTCTGAGCATCAGAAGACCATTGGGCTAAGTCACATGTTCGAAAAAATTCGATTAGTGGGTCATTTTCGGTCACTGTGGGTCAAGATAATTGTATCTAAAAAACGACTCAAACGATTTTCACAAAATTTTGTATTATACCGTTTTTGAAAATGAGAAGACCATTGGGGAAAGTCGCATGTTCGAGAAAATTTGATTAGTGGGTCATTTTGGGGTCACTGTGGGTCAAGCTAATTGTATCTCAAAAAAGGCTCAAAACATTTTGAAAAAATTTTGTATTATATCATTTCTGAGCATAAGACCATTGGACAAAGTCACATGTTCAAGAAAATTCGATTAGTGGGTCATTTTTGGGTCACTGTGGGTCAAGCTAAGTTTATCTGGAAAACAGCTCTAATGATTTTGACGAAATTTTGTGTTCTATCGTTTTCGGGCATGAGAATACCATTGGGATAGGCAGCATGTTCAAGAAAATTCGATTAAAGGGTCATTTTGGGTCACAATGGGTCAGGTGTCAAGCTAATTTAATCTGAAAGAAGACTCCAAAATTTTGTAATGTACCGCTTCTGGGCATGAGATGACCATTGAGCTAAGTCACAGGTTCGATAAAAATCGATTACTGGGTCATTTTGTGTCACTGTGGGTTGTATCTAAAAAATGAATATAACGATTTTGACAAAATTTTGTATTATACCGTTTCTGGGCATGAGAAGACCATTGGGCTAAGTCACATGTTCGAGAAAAGTCGATTTGTGGGTGGGTCATTTTTGGGTCACTGTGAGTCAAGCTAATTGTATCTAAAAAACGACTCAAACAATTTTGACAAAATTTTGTATTATATTGTTTCTGAGCATGAGAAGACGATTGGGCTAAGTCACATGTTCAAGAAAATTCTATTACTGGATCATTTTTGGGTCACTGTGGGTCAACTTATTGCATCTAAAAAAAGGCTCAAAACATTTTGACAAAATTTTGTATTATATCGTTCTGAGCATGAGAAGACCATTGGGCTAAGTCTCATGTTCTAGAAAATTCGATTAGAGGGTTATGTTTGGGTCACTGCGGGTCAATATAATTGTATCTAAAAAACGACTCAAAGTGATTTTGACAAAATTTTGTATTATACCGTTTCTGGACATGAGAAGACCATATGTCTAAGTCGCATGTTCGAGAAAATTCGATTAGTGGGTCTGGACATGAGAAGACCATATGTCTAAGTCACATGTTCGAGAAAATTCGATTAGTGTTTCATTTTTGGATCCCTTTGGGTCAAGCTAATTGTATCTAAAAAAAGGCTCAAAACATTTTGACAAAATTTTCCATTATATCGTTTCTGAGCATAAGAAGACCATTGGTCTAAGTCACATGTTTGAGAAAATTCGATTAGTGGATCAGTTTGGGGTCACTGTGGGTCAAGCTAATTGTATTTAAAAAACGGCTCAAACAATTTTAACAAAATGTTTTACTACATTGTTTCCCAGCACGAGAATGGGATAAATCACATGTTCGATAACTTTAGATTAGTGGGTCCCTTTTGGGTTACCGTGGGTCAAGCTAATGTAATGTATAAAACGACTTTAAAGATTTTGACTAAATTTATATTCTATCGTTTTCGGGTTCGAGGAGAGCATTGGTTAGGTCGCATGTTCGAAAAAATTTGGTTTGTTTGTCATTTTGGATCACTATGCCTCAGGATCATGCCAAATGTATCTAAACAGCAAGAATGATACAGTGAGAATAAAATATCGAATTGAATACAAGGCTAATTTTGACCGAGCTTAGCTCGGTCATTCCTTCTAGTTTATTTTATTTGAAAAAAACTACTGACAATTTACCTGGAAAATATCGGGACCCGTACGAATCCTGTAAAAAGTTATTTTTTAATTACTAAAAAGCAATTTTCAAAAGACTAGGGTTCTTTAAACACTTTTTAAAGTTTTGTGGAAGTAGATCACAGGATTTTTAACACTAAATATACCAAAAACCGGTCATTTGACCAGAACCAAATGAAAATATTTCGATTCGAACTTCTTCATAAAATAAGTAATATATGAGTCATTCTCTGAAAAATGGCAATTTTATGTCCCAAGGGTCTTGAAGACATGTTTTTAAAATTACAAAACGAAAAATTGATTTAAACTATGAATATTAATCAGTTACACATTTAAAGAAAAGTGTTCTTTAAACACTTTTTAAAGTTTTGTGGAAGTAGGTCACAGGATTTTTAACACTAAATATACCAAAAACCGGTCATTTGACCAGAAGCAAATGAAAATATTTCGATTCGAACTTCTTCATAAAATAAGTAATATATGAGTCATTCTCTGAAAAGTGGCAATTTTATGTCCCAGGGGTCTTGAAGACATGTTTTAAAAATTACAAAACGAAAAATTGATTTAAAATATGAATATTAATCAGTTACACATATAAACTGTAATTATTTGCTTATTGAAATTGAAATTTGATAAATTTAATGTATTTTTTAATGCAAATATCATTCCCTCACTATGTCCCCATTCATATATGTAGGAAAGAAAATGCTTTCTCTGCCATTGCAGCACGTATGTTTATAATTATTTTTTCTCAATCCATTAAACACACTTAAATACATATTTAGCCATTTAATTATATTTATATTTTATATAATGAATGAATTAGGGCACTTTTTAATGATGTCCCTAGCATTTGTCGTCATTCCCTCACTAAATTTGCCATTATTTACTTAGTAGAAAGCAGCACATGCTTTATATATGTCTAGGACAGTTTGCAAAAGAGTAATGTGAAGTATCCATCTTGTTGTTTGCTTAAAAACATTATTGAATAGTTAATATATGGATTTGAAGTACTGGATCAATGTAAGTATTTTTATTACGCGTCATTCCCTCATCTATTATAAATTTATTAAAAACTAATGAAATGTCTTTTTATGTTGTTATATTATTAAAAATGTGTTTCAAAAGATATTTAGTAATTGAAAATATACCTAAGACTAATCACTTTTGTATAATATGGTTTTCAGAAGTATTTCGTCATCCCCTCACAATCATTCCCTCATAATTTTAATATGAGGGAATGATTTAAATTGTGAGGGAATAATCTGAATACATTTATATACAGTGTGTCCACGTATAAACTGACCGACCTTTATTTTCGCAACCGTTGGTCCTAGATGCATACTTCCAATTACAAAAACGGTCAAAATTAGGTGCAGGGTTAAGATAAAAAAAAGTTTGAAGCGAAAAAACAATTTAGTGAAGAATTACAGAATCTAAATTTTTATACGGTCCCCCGGTCCTATAAGTTATATTTAGTAAAATTTTCCTGTAACACTGACAAGTAAGGTAAAAAAAAAGTCCCGTTATTCTACAGGTAAAATTGACCGAGTAATAACTGTTTAAAGTTAGACTGTATTTTTTGCTGCATTAATATGCAGCTCATTATTAATATGCAGGGGTCATTCACAAATTTAGTAGAAATATAATTTCGTCAGATATATTAAAGAAATGGTTGGAGGTAAAATTAGCATTGCAATCTAAATTTGAAATACTTAATCATTCTGACATATTACTGCAAAATGTATAATTTGTACTGAACATTGTAAGAGGATAAAAATAACAGATATTTTGTTAAATAAAAGGATGAAAAACAACAGCCTCAATGATACATATTTTAAAATGCTGTTAGATTGCACTGTCTTTCAAATTTTGGGTTGTGGCATGTTTTTTAGCTTTTGAAAATTGATTCTTATTTATTTTTTAGCACTGAATCCGAAAATGACCTTCATATTAAACCATCACGTCAGGAATTTTCTCAAATCGCAAATTTCAAAGTTAAAAAGCTAAAAGTTAAAACTGATCCCCCCTCCCCTCCCAACCTCATCAAACCCCCCAGCTGTTTAGCTGTAAGAAACCCAATATAAGCCAAAAAATCTAATAAATTATTGAATTAAATAAAATTGAACTCAATAAAAAAGTTTTACATCTATTTTATAGTATCAGATTTTTTGCTATATTTTAACCTTGAAATTTACTATTTGCGAAAAATCTTGACATGATGGTTAAAAGTGAAGGTAATTTTTTTATTCAGCGTTAAAAAATACATAAAATGTAATTATAAAAGTAAAAAAACACAACCATCGCAGGTTTATGTTATCTAATCTAAAACTCTTTCTTAAACTTCTTGATGGTAATCTATCCGATTTTTGTGTTATCCTCTAATATAAGTATGTATAAAATGGTAAGAGTCGAAAATCATAATAATATTGCATTGTCATCGGATTTAAATCAGTATGTAAAATTTAACTTCGATCGGACATTTGAAAATAAGTTAAAATTCAAATACAAATTTTAAACTGGAAACACGATCATTGCAAGTTAAATAAAACCTTATGAAAATAACAAAATTTTAGTTAAAATAAATCATAGCCTCAAATCCTTACAAAATAAAACATATATTAAAATACAATTATTTTTAACTAATCTGAAACTTAACTAATAAAAGTTAATCGTAATATTTATACGATTTCTTTCAAAGTGCAGATACCTTGAAATAAGTTTAAGTACTTTATACACGATCCCTGAAAGCATGGTCAAAATCATCTGTTTTGATATGCAAAAAAGTGGTATAAGTCATACATTTCAAAGTTTCATAACTCGGTCAATTTTAATGTTAGTTGAATGGGACTTTTTTGTCTTACTTGTTAGTGTCACAGTAAATATTTCGTAAATATCACTTTTAGGACCGGGGGACCGTATAAAAATTAAAATTTTGTAATTTTTTAATAAATGTTTTTCTTGACCCAAATAGCTTTCAAAATAATTCTTTACCTTATTTAAACCATTTTTGTAATTGGAAGTATGCATCTAGAACCAACGGTTGCGAAAATAAAGGTCGGTCAGGTTATACGTGAACACACTGTATGTACTAAACAGTAAAATTAGAAAATCTAATGCAATAAAATACACATTAAAAAACTCATAAAACTTTTAATTACCGTAAATAAAAATAATACATTTTTAATTTTTATTATTTTACAGGGAAGTTAAAAATAAATAAATAAAAATTTTTGTACTAATTCAAATAAACATTAATTCTTTTAAATGTTAATGCTTTATCTTTATTTTTTCAATTGACATACAGTAAAAAAAGTATTATTTATTGACAGTATGACTTCTAATTATAAATTCTTTTCTTTTTTAACCCTTTCAAGAGCGGTGGTATGTTTAAGAAACCACTTAATTTTAATTCCCAAGCGCCACAATAGCACCAGACTTTTTATAAACTTTTATCTATTTAAAATGTATGTGAAATATAGAATTTTTCTTATTTACAAGTAAATTTGCTCTTAAATTCCGGTGCCAATCATTTATTTGAACATTTTAGCAACGGAAGTGCTTTGAAATTAAAGTATCAGAAAAACTATGAGATACAGTTTGGTTCCTATTATTTTTTGATAAATATAGCAATAAGGTACTTGTAGGCTAAATTTTGGGAATTTTGAAGCAATTTTATTGGGCCGCAATTTTTTTTTTTTTTTAAACAGCCACTTTTCAGAGAATGACTCATATATGTAACACAGAAATAAGCTAAATAAAAAAAAAATAGTTTTAAATAAAATTGCTGGTATAATTTTTTTTATAAAACTTCCGTAAAATTCCCGGTAAGTTTAGTGTTAAGCTTTAACCCTTTAATTGTTTTGCCCGAGTGCCTCTCGTGCAAAAAGAGTTTGTCATCTGCGATACTAAAAGCTTTTGGATACCTCTTAATTTTAACTGTAATCTTTGGTTTGTTAAATGGCATACATTTTTCGATTGTACAAAGCTAAATATTTTAGTAAAAAAGGGTGGTGCCGGGTCCTTATTTTTAATTTATTGTGTAAAAAAAAAAAAAAAAAAAAAAAAGGAACAGTTAAGGGGTTAAAAATTATCTTTTACTAATAAAATATTAAGGTTCAAAAATTTTACTAATAAAAAGTTATATTTGAATTAATCTTTGCTAAAAGAATGTAAAAAAAATAATTCGACTACTATTTGAACAGACATTTGAGTATGAAAGAATTAAATAATAGTTCTTTCGGACATTTTTCTACCTATAGAAAATTCGTCTCCATTTTTAGTAAGAACTTTAATAAACAGATTTTTCCCTTGCTCGCTCATCTTGCAAATTTCCTAGATCTAGGGAATTTCAAGTCTTTCAGCGGCTTAGGGAAGAGTTCTTTATATTTGGGTAATTTTTAGAAAATGATTATTTTAAGGGAGTCCGGGGCTCAAAATTCTATTTTTTTTTTTTATTTATAGAGATTTTGTCATGAAATTTTTTTCGGAAACATCTTTTAATATAATAACAGTGGTGGAAAATTGGCGCAGAGGCGGAGCCTATTGACACCACTAAATTTTAGTAGTATTTTTTGGCTTATCTAATGGCAGAATTTCTGAGTTTTTATTAAGGTGAAGAATACTATAATAATTTAGTGGTGTCAATTGGCTCCTCCCCTGCGCCAATTTTCCACCACTGTAATAAGCATATTGCATGTAAAATAATCTGAAGGTTTTTAAATATTTTTTTTAATTTAAATGATAAAATTTTAAACATATTAACTATATTTTAAACATATTTTTATATAACTCTGGAAGTACTTACTCGATTTACAAAATTTGTACACTTTTGTGTACAGAAAATGTGTCATTTTAATTTGTCTTCAGGATTTCTTAAAATATTGATTAGGAATTTTATAAAAAAATTTTAAGTACAAAAATTAAGTTTTTTTTATGAGTGGGTTTTGCATTAATTAGCATATTTTCACAATTATCACTCAAAATTAAAAATCCTGAAGACAATTTGTTGGAAATATAGCATAAAATCTCTGTTTAAAATTTCAGACATATATCTTGCAAGGGACTTTAGATATATTCTTTTAAAGTTGACAAATCGTGAAAAAATTCATTCTGAGATAAATGGAGCTAAAGTTCTCGTCAGCAGGCAGTTGATTCATCGCTTCTCAAGGCAAAAGGTATTATATCTCTGGATCTAATGGAGATAAATGCATGCGGTTTGCGGTATTTAACGCTAAATACTCATTATTTTTTTAAGCCAATAAAAAAAATTGCAATTTTTTTTTAGAATTTTTTGTCCCGCACTCCCTTAAAAAAAAAAAAAAAAAAAAAAAAAAAAAAAGAGAGAGAGAAACTTTATGCCATTTTTTTCCTTTCGTCATGATCAATCACAGATTTAATCCTTTATAACTCAACAACTCCGATTTGAAAAAAATTACTCACAGGTTAGAATTCATCATTTTAAGTATGTAAAGTTTTTCTTTTTAAATTTAGAACATATAAAAACTATTGACTACAAGGTATTTTTCACAGGTGCAATAATCAGAAATTTACACATTTCACAAAAATTTTGTCAGTTTTCTAATACAAAATTTTAAATTATAAGAACTTATCTTTGTAAAAAATATTCTTGTGGACGTCTCAAGCCTTTTTAATTAAACAAATTTTACGAAGTTTATTTTAGCAATAACGATGCGAAACTGTTCAAATGATGAATAAAACTTTGGCATGAAAATGAACTCAATATCGCCTTCTGTTGAAAATTCTGTGAACAATTTATATTAACTGTTGTGCTGTAAGATATTAGCAACAAATAAAATCGTCTCAAAGGCGGTGGTCACACGGCGTGACCACCTAATTTTAATTCCAAAACGGACAAACGGCGCCAATAATATTTTAATAAAATTTTGCTTTTATAATGAAAGTGTAGAAAAGCAGGTTTTTATTTTCTGAAAAATTCGTTTGTAAATTCTGGTGTCAATCAGTTATTTCATCATTTTACGAACAGAATTTTTCTGCCACTGGAAGTGTTAAATCTTTCCGGCGCAGAGCATTTCCATTGCATAAGTGCTGAAATTAATGACTGACACCGGAATTTGAAAACGAACATTTTTGTAAATATCAAAAAAGCTACATTTCACGCAACTAACAAACCGAAATTTTTTTTACCAAAATTCTGGTGGCAGTGAGGGTTTTGGGAATTAAAATTAAGTGGTTTCATAGACATACGAGCGCGCCGCAAGGGGTTAAACACATTGTACAAGTAACATTGGCTTTTGGGTATGCTGCTGATATGAAACGAAGTGAATATCATCACGTTTATTGATTTAGAGAAAACCAAAAATCTTTGAGGTCAGTTCTTTTGTCTATTAATTTTAATTATATTTAACGACAGACATTTCGTGACTACATAAACTAAAAGTTCTTCTTTCGAAATTCCTGGTATGAATTCGGATTTTCTGAATGAAAAAGGGAGTCCAAACTGGAAACCCTGTGCCCGACTTGTCTTTGTGTTTATAAATTAATATTAAGAACATGTGCGCTTTGCGTACGTCTATGCTGGTTTATCGTTCGTTCTACTATGTTCGTGTCTTTTGTAATGGACGGAACAAATTTATTTTGAAACGTTAATTCTTTTTTCTCAAACTTAGATTCTTAGCGCGAATATTTTTAGAGGAGATTTACTACAGGCGTCAAGGACTCAGTGAGAATAATAAAAGCATTGCCAGATGAGCATGGGTAAAATTTGTTAAGATCACATCCATGCCTTTCATCAAATTTTGGAGATTTTTTTTTTTTTGTCAGGTGTTGCTTTTTAGCAATTAATAATATTTCAACAAAAATTAATATATAAATATTAATTTACGGTTTATACGCCGGAAACCTAGTAATGTTTTTGTTACATCTCTACTTCCACGCATTAATTACGACATTTTCGTTATTTATAAAGTTAACTCAAATAATTAACAAAAAGTGGTGCCAAACGAATAAAATTCGTGTAAAAGATGCCGGTCCTGAACGGGTTAATTACCGTAAATAAAAATAATACATTTTTAATTTTTATTATTTTACAGGGAGAAGTTAAAAATAAATAAATAAAAAATTTTGTACTAATTCAAATAAACATGAATTCTTCTAAATGTTAATGCTTTATCTTTATTTTTTCAATTGACATACAGTAAAAAAAGTATTATTTATTGACAGTATGACTTCTAATTATAAATTCTTTTCTTTTTTAACCCTTTCAAGAGCGGTGGTATGTTTAAGAAACTACTTAATTTTAATTCCCAAGCGCCACAGTAGCACCAGAATTTTTATAAACTTTTATTTATTTAAAATGTATGTTAAATATAGAATTTTTCCTATTTACAAGTAAATTTGCTCTTAAATTCCGGTGCCAATCATTTATTTGAACATTTTAGCAATGGAAGTGCTTTGAAATTAAAATATCAGAAAAACTATGAGAAAAAGTTTGGTTCCTATTATTTTCTGAATGAAAAAGGGAGTCCAAACTGGAAACCCTGTGCCCGACTTGTTTTTGTGTTTATAAATTAATATTAAGAACATGCGCGCTTTGCGTACGTTGTTGCTGGTTTATCGTTCGTTCTACTATGTTCGTGTCTTTTGTAATGGACGGAACAAATTTATTTTGAAACGTTAATTCTTTTTTCTCAAACTTAGATTCTTAACGCGAATATCTTTAGAGGAGATTTACTACAGGCGTCAAGGACTCAGTGAGAATAATAAAAACATTGCCAGATGAGCATGGGTAAAATTTGTTAAGATCACATCCATGCCTTTCATCAAATTTTGGAGATTTTTTTTTGTCAGGTGTTGCTTTTTAGCGAATAATAAATTTCAACAAAAATTAACATATAAATATTAATTTACAGTTTATACGCCGGAAACCTAGTAATGTTTTTGTTACATCTCTACTTCCACGCTTTTATATTTGAACTCCATCTATCATCATTACGATATGTATAAATTTTGTAAAAAGAAAAAAACCAAAAGTATAGTTGCCAGCAGTCGTAATTTTTTTAACCAATATCTTCAGAAATTTTGAAAATGAGAAGGATTTTTATATTTTCATAGCGGTCTTAAATATTTTCTTATCAAAATAGGGAACTTTTTTTTGTAGAAATTGAATCTTTAAAAATAACGTTTGTTAGCTATGCTTTTTCGCCTGCCTGAATCATAAAATATTTCACTCATAACATAACCAGTGTAGAAATCTAACTATATTAAAATGACGTACCGAACGAAATCTTCCGTACGTTTTGAATACAGGCGTAAAATGTATTATTTTTAGTGGGGAGAAATAAATAATCTTTGAATTTTACAAAAGGCCTCTGTATTTAAAATCGTTAATCCTACAAAATCCGAATGTCATGTAATTAAAAAATTTTTAACGGTCTAAACCATTATAAACAGTAATTTCTTCGTAATTCTTTCAGTGGAAAATGGTGCAAATAATGATAATATATAGTAATTAAAAAAATATATAAATATTCCTACTAATGAGGGAGCAATGATTTCATATCAAACGATGATATCATATTCATTTGTTGCGATGGGTATCACACATAAATATATACAAATACATATGTAAAATAAAATATTAAGGTTCAAAAATTTTACTAATAAAAAGTTATATTTGAATTAATCTTTGCTAAAAGAATGTAAAAAAAATTAATTCGACTACTATTTCAACATACGAAAGAGTATGAAAGAATTAAATAATAGTTCTTTCGGACATTTTTCTACCTATAGAAAATTCGTCTCCATTTTTAGTAAGAACTTTAATAAACAGATTTTTCCCTTGCTCGCTCATCTTGCAAATTTCCTAGATCTAGGGAATTTCAAGTCTTTCGGCGGCTTAGGGAAGAGTTCTTTATATCTGGGTAATTTTTAGAAAATGATTATTTTAAGGGGGTCCGGGGCTCAAAATTCTATTTTTTTTTTATTTATAGAGATTTTGTCATGAATTTTTTTCTGAAACATCTTTTAATATAATACGAACATTGCATGTAAAATAATCTGAAGGTTTTTAAATATTTTTTTTAATTTAAATGGTAAAATTTTAAACATATTAACTATATTTTAAACATATTTTTATATAACTCTGGAAGTACTTACTCGATTTACAAAATTTGTACACTTTTGTGTACAGAAAATGTGTCATTTTAATTTGTCTCGAGGATTTCTTAAAATATTGATTAGGAATTTTATAAAAAAATTTTAAGTACAAAAATTAAGTTTTTTTAATGAGTGGGTTTTGCATTAATTAGCATATTTTCACAATTATCACTCAAAATTAAAAATCCTGAAGACAATTTGTTGGAAATATAGCATAAAATCTCTGTATAAAATTTCAGACATATATCTTGCAAGGGACTTTAGATATATTCTTTTAAAGTTGACAAATCGTGAAAAAATTCATTCTGAGATAAATGGAGCTAAAGTTCTCGTCAGCAGGCAGTTGATGCATCGCTTCTCAATGCAAAAGGTATTATACCTCTGGATCTAATGAAGATAAATGCATGCGGTTTGCGGTATTTAACGCTAAAAACTCATTATTCTTATAAGCCAATAAAAAAATTTGCTTTTTTTTTTTTTTTTTTTTTTAGAATTTTTTGTTCCGCACTCCCTTAAAAAAAAGAAAGAAAATGAGAATCTTTATGCCATTTTTTTCCGTTTGTCATGATAAATCACAGATTTAATCCTTTATAACTCAACAACTCCGAATTGAAAAAAATTACTCACAGGTTAGAATTCATCATTTTAAGTATGTAAAGTTTTTCTTTTTAAATTTAGAACATATAAAAACTATTGACTACAAGGTACTTTTTCACAGGTGCAATAATCAGAAAATTACGCATTTCACAAAAATTTTGTCAGTTTTCTAATACAAAATTTTAAATTATAAGAACTTATCTTTGTAAAAAATATTCTTGTGGACGTCTCAAGCCTTTTTAATTAAACAAATTTTACGAAGTTTATTTTAGCAATAACGATGCGAAACTGTTCAAATGATGAATAAAACTTTGGCATGAAAATGAACTCAATATCGCCTTCTGTTGAAAATTCTGTGAACAATTTATATTAACTGTTGTGCTGTAAGATATTAGCAACAAATAAAATCGTCTCAAAGGCGGTGGTCACACGTCGTGACCACCTAATTTTAATTCCAAAACGGACAAACGGCGCCAATGATATTTTAATAAAATTTTGCTTTTATAATGAAAATGTAGAAAAGCAGGTTTTTATTTTCTGAAAAATTCGTTTGTAAATTCTGGTGTCAATCAATTATTTCATCATTTTACGAACAGAACTTTTCTGCCACTGGAAGTGTTAAATCTTTCCGGCGCAGAGCATTTCCATTGCATAAGTGCTGAAATTAATGACTGACACCGGAATTTGAAAACGAACTTTTTTGTAAATATCAAAAATCTACATTCCACGCAACTAACAAACCGAAATTTTTTTTACCAAAATTCTGGTGGCTGTGAGGGTTTTGGGAATTAAAACTAAGTGGTTTCATAGACATACCAGCGCGCCGCAAGGGATTAAACACATTGTACAAGTAACATTGGCTTTTGGGTATACTGCTGATATGAAACGAAGTGAATATCATCACGTTTATATTTAGAGAAAACCAAAAATCTTTGAGGTCAGTTCTTTTGTCTATTAATTTTAATTATATTTAACGACAGACATTTCGTGAGTACATAAACTAAAAGTTCTTCTTTCGAAATTTCTGGTATGAATTCGGATTTTCTGAATGAAAAAGGGAGTCCAAACCGGAAACCCTGTGCCCGACTTGTCTTTGTGCTTATAAATTAATATTAAAACATGCGCGCTTTGGGTACGTTGTTGCTGGTTTATCGTTCGTTCTACTATGTTCGTGTCTTTTGTAATGGACGGAACAAATTTATTTTGAAACGTTAATTCTTTTTTCTCAAACTTAGATTCTTAGCGCGAATATTTTTAGAGGAGATTTACTACAGGCGTCAAGGACTCAGTGAGAATAATAAAAACATTGCCAGATGAGCATGGGTAAAATTTGTGAAGATCACTTCCATCAAATTTTGGAGATTTTTTTTTGTCAGGTGTTGCTTTTTAGCGAATAATAAATTTCAACAAAAATTAACATATAAATATTAATTTACAGTTTATACGCCGGAAACCTAGTAATGTTTTTGTTACATCTCTACTTCCACGCATTAATTACGACATTTTCGTCATTTATAAAGTTAACTCAAATAATTAACAAAAAGTGGTGGCAAACGAATAAAATTCGTGTAAAAGATGCCGGTCCTGAACGGGTTAATTACCGTAAATAAAAATAATACATTTTTAATTTTTATTATTTTACAGGGAGGAGTTAAAAATAAATAAATAAAAAATTTTGTACTAATTCAAATAAACATGAATTCTTCTAAATGTTAATGCTTTATCTTTATTTTTTCAATTGACATACAGTAAAGAAAGTATTATTTATTGACAGTATGACTTCTAATTATAAATTATTTTCTCTTTTAACCCTTTCAAGAGAGGTGGTATGTTTAAGAAACCACTTTATTTTAATTCCCAAGCGCCACAATAGCACCAGACTTTTTATAAACTTTTATCTATTTAAAATGTATGTGAAATATAGAATTTTTCTTATTTACAAGTAAATTTGCTCTTAAATTCCGGTGCCAATCATTTATTTGAACATTTTAGCAATGGAAGTGCTTTGAAATTAAAGTATCAGAAAAACTATGAGATACAGTTTGGTTCCTATTATTTTTTGATAAATATAGCAATAAGGTACTTGTAGGCTAAATTTTGAGATTTTTGAAGCAATTTTATTTGGCCGCATTTTTTTTTTTTTTTTTTTTTTTTTTTTTTTTTTTTTAAACAGCCACTTTTCAGAGAATGACTCATATATATAACACAGAAATAAGTTAAATAAAAAAATAGTGTTAAATAAAATTGCTGATGTAATTTTTTTTTTATAAAACTTGCGTGAAATTCCCGGTAAGTTTAGTGTTAAGCTTTAACCCTTTAATTTTTTTGCCCGAGTGCCTCTCGTGCAAAAAGAGTTTGCATCTTCGACACTAAAAGCTTTTGGATACCACTTAATTTTACCTGTAATTTTTGGTTTGTTAAATGGCATACCTTTTTCGATTGTACAAAGCTCCATATTTTAGTAAAAAAAAAGTGGTGCCGGGTCCTTATTTTTAACATTACATATATACATGCATTACATATATACATGTAAAATAGATATAAATATATACAAACATAAATGTAAAATACTTAAAAAGAGAAAAAGCAGAATTTAGGGCGGGACTACACATTGTTTTGATTTTCTCACTAAACCTCGGTATTTTTTTGCACTTTTCAACACAGTTGAAAAGATTTCGGTTTGACTGGCCGTCTATCTGTTTGTCGGTCTGATCGTGCTCTAACTCGCATAAATATACTTGGATTACCTTGAACTTGGTATATTGAACTTTACCATAGAAAATTATAATGTTGTTTCAATACGTATACGTATTGAAAATAGAGTGTGCAGAATTCAGTTCGTTTACAAGGAGACACAACTGAATTCTGTTACATTATGGTCTTTGGAGAAAAATTCGTCCGCAGTGCATTTTAATATAGTTAAGCTATTTCAAACATAATGAAATTGATATGCATTATTAAGATGCAATATAACATTCTTCCTGGGGAATATGGAATGCATAGCGTTTATTAAAAAGCAGAAAACCAACGTTTAAAAATGCACAATTAATACGTGAAAAGCAGCAAACAGCTTTTTCGAATCTACTAGCGAGATTCTTCTTCAGTGCAAGATAGAGCAAGACACAGCGTGCTAGAAAAAGCAAGGCTGAGCAAAATGACAGAGATGCGCCGGCTTATATACCCGATACGGGTAGTGAATGCGCCAAAAACAACCAATGAGACAAAAGTAGATGAAGCGATTGAGTGGACAAGTAGTGACATCTACCGGAGAACGAGAGAAAAATAAAACAAAAAGGGGAAATTAAATTAATGCTTTCCAAATACTAGGAAAATCAGGAGTACTAGATAAGTAATTGACTAAAGAGTGAGAATTTTTAATGATGTGATAAGCTTCCCAAAAATCAAGATCAAGGTTAGAAGAACATTTCTGGATAATGATGGCTGAGGAGGAGCTTTAATTGCTATTTTAACACTAGAAAGACGGCGAGCGGTCATTTTGACCGCTACCAAAAGAATAGATTGCTTTTCGAACCAGAATTTTTTTATAAACCTAATTTAAAAGGTAAAAAGGAAAAAAACTAGTTAAATAAATAAGTTAATTATTTAAAATAAAAATTCTGGTACGAAATATTTTTTATAAATTTGAGTAAAATTCCCCGTTTTTCTAGTGTTAACATAGCGTTTATATTTCACTTTTAAGGACACAATAAAGAACTTCGTTAAACTATGGCCTACGGCGAAAAATTTATTAGCAGTGTATTTTAATCTTTTCATGGGCTGTGGCATGTATACTTCCCACTTATTTTCTATTCCCAACAGCCAAATTTGTACCAGAAATTTCGACAAAAAATTACCTGAAATAATGCACGCGAAGAAAAGCATCTACTTACTTTGAAAAATAAATTGTTGGTCAGTTCTGGTGGCAGTCAATCACCTCAGTATTTTAGAAACAGAATTATTTTGCACATGAAAGGCTTAAAGATGTTACATTATTTCACAAATAATGAAATTGGTTTGTATTGCTGAGGTGCATTTAAAGATGCTTACTGAAGACTATGGAGTGCACAGCACTTATTTATTCATTTGCAGGAACAGAAAAAATAATTCGGTTGCAATTACTTTCATTGACCGATAATCGCCAGAAGTGCTATCCGTCATATATTTCCAGATATTTCAGTGCTATATTTCCAGATGCGCTATACGTTTTTAAGCTGTAAAATGAAAAAAAAATAGCACATTAGGTGGTATGTATAAATTCTGTAGCTCACAAACAGGGCTGCGCAAGAGAATATGTAATCCTTACTGTCTACGGGCGTTAATTTCTTAGAGGCTTTTAATTATGTTATGCATTTTCCATCTTAACTACAATTTAGTATACTAAGATATATTTAGAAGATCTTGCTCCTCCCGCAATAATACTTATGTGTAACGCTTGAATGTACATTATACATAATCGTAAAAATAATAAAAATGAATAAAAATGAAAAGAGGCATTTTAAAAGTGTTTTCACTTTGCACTAATTTTCCATCCTTTTAATTTCTTCAATTTCAGATTTATCGGACAGTTGATTTCAAAATTTAATATGTAAGTTAAAGTAATGCTTTTGTTATGTAAGTGATATAATACATTTCACTAAGAATTTAGCGCATAAAATATAAAATTAAGCATATGTTTTAGAAATATTTTTTAAACAAACCAGCAAGAGACATCCTTTAATACGAGGGGTCCCACCAGTGGCCGAGAGGCTGTGCTCTCCAAGGTGGTAGACGGAGGTGCTGGGTTCGAGTCCAATCGCGCCCGTCGGTCTAATCGTTCGGAGTTTTGCGTGGTTTTCTTCGAACTTTGGATTTCCTTACGTAAATACGGGTTACGTTCCCTTAGAAAGACCCCAACGGAGTACACTTCCCTAACCCCCTTCGGGCCGATATCCCTCGTGTTGATAATTGACCATCATAAAACAACACCAACACCTTTAATACGAGTGTAAATAGTTATATTAATCTTCGGACGAGAAATTTTAAAATACGAATATACTCCATATTCGTATTTTTAACCCTTTGCACTCGAGGATTTTTTTCATTCGTATTACCAGCAACTCGAAGCGATTTTAGTTATATCTTATTATTTTTTTTATTCTTTATGAATACAAATGTTATGATATATATATAATATATATATATATATATATATATATATATATATATATATATAATTATTACATTTTGCAATTGTCCAAAGTGTGATACCTCTCGAAGCAATTGCCAATATGTAATCTTGGCTTTTCTAGACAGGTATCACAAAATTATTTGCATTGTCTGCGGAGCCCTCGAGTTTGAAGACAAATTTTAAATGGCTCTGATCAGGAGCCCTCGAGTGCAAAGGGTTAACATTTGAGAGGGGGATTTTAGATCTGTCTGATTTAGAAAATGTGTGTTTTTTCTTTATAATATTTTCAAAATGTGTAAGGCAAAATGATTAGTATTAAAAAGGTAAAATCCTGATACTTTTCTTTATTGATTAAAAATTTATTTATTTATTGAACTTATAGTTGCTGTTGACATATAATGAACATATAGTGCCTAGAAAGATTTAAAAAAGGGAATAAAAAACATTCATTAACATTTTTCTGTAATATAAACTACAATAACTCACTCATTTTATCTAATTTTTCATTATTTTCATTTCTTTATGAAATTTGAACGTGCTGAAACAACGTTGAATAAACTGGAAAATATCCCATTTATTACAATTTTACGGTATGCTAGTCAGCAAAATACACGCATTGTGCATGTGATCACACAGTAAAATTGAAAGGAAGAATTAATCTTCAAATCTATTCAGAAATTAGATTTAACCGAATGGCATTCCCGCAAAATCACGCACTAGTTATAACTCTTATAGTTAAACATAAATCGATATGAAATAAAGGGGAGAACCTATAATTTGCTATTCCAGGTTAATGAAAATAAATTACTTTTCCAAACAAACTCTGGATATGATGTATAACTGTCTGTAATATTTGCTTTATCAATCAGGAATTAAATTAAAAAATCAAAAAAGAAATTCAATTAAGAAAGTACTTTAACTGTTATTGAGAACACGTTTTCCATGCAGAATCTTCCACAGTACTGGATTATGCAAATATTATACCAGTTTCAAATGTTATTCATCTAGACCTAGGATTTCATTTAATATTTAATCTGAGCTATTAATTTCAACATAATAGTTCCATAAGCTAATGTAAGCATTCGACTTTTAGAAACTGCATTGTATCGTTAACAAAATACGTTATTGATGTTAATTGTTATGCAAGTGTTTCAATATTTTTAAGGCCAAGTATGACACCTTCACAGACTGATTGTAGGACATTTACTTGGATAATGTTTACAACGATGTTAATTGTTTATAAACAGGTATAAAAGTATTTTTTTTCCTTATTTAAAGTTTATCTTCTTTTTTCATGTTCTATATTTCACTTTATATATAACACACAACATATTTGCTACATATACAGGGTAAACACTATTTTAGTCTTTTAACCCTTTGAGGGGAAGTGGAATATATTCCACAATTACTTGCCCTTGAAAGGGTCAACCCTTTCAAGAGCAAGTAATTGTATTTCCGCAAACCTTTCAAGTGCAAGTAATTGTGTTTCCGTAAAGTTAAATTCATACCAGAAATTTTGAAAAAAATTAATGAAAACAAGGAAATGCAATTTTACAGTTTTTTATGCATGAAAGTTATAAAATTAAATTTTTGTAAAAAAAATTCTGGTACAAAACTTGATTAAAAGTAAATGATATTAAAAATATCCCACCATCTTTCAAGGGGTTAAAAAAATAAGAGGATTGATAGTAGTCATCAAGATGAATATATTTTGTGCAGAAAACCAATGCCACAATCTATACTTATTCAGTCAAAAATAAAGGATAAAAAACTCTCAGTCGGCCAGATATGAAAAATAGTATGGCATGCCACCTGAATAGCCTGCAACTTGAGTCTGCAACTTAAAGGCCAACGAAATTCACTGATCTAACTAGGGAAGTGATAGAAGTGTTACCCACCGATTTCCACTAGAGTGGCATCGTTGGAAATATTTCGTCGTGGGGAATAAAAAACTCAATGGAATCACCCGTCGCAAATCAGCCGTTTTCGAGATATCTGACAATTTATGTCACGCAATTTTTTTATTGATTATTATGTATTTATGTAGTAATATTTGTTATGTCGTTAAATTTACAATTTTTGCTGTTAAATAGTTTCCTATACACTTCTATATAAAAGACCACAACCACCAGTGGACGCTATAAATATCCGGCATCAACAAAGACGCACACAACACACGAAGCAATACATTTACAAGGCTGCCATAGGGGCTATTTTTTAATTCATCTTGCACCGCTTTCTCAAATAAAAATCTTTTACATGTACTTTGACAACCTGTGAAAGAGAAATGTACTACAAAATTTGTTTTTTCAAAAATAGGGGTGCGAATAGAACATAAAAATAGTCGTCCGTGGCAGTCCTGCATTTACAGCCATTAACTTACCTTTATTTTTTTCACAACTATATATATATATGTATTTTTTTTTTTTTTGCATATTTAATTTCTAAACATAAGTAAAGTAATTAAGTTAACAGGAAGCCATTTAACAGCAAAAATTATAAATTTAACGATATGACAAATGTAACAGCATAAATACGTTGTAATAAATAAAGAAATTGTGTGACATAAATTGTCGGATATCTCGAAAACGACAGATTTGTGACGGGTAATCCAATTGAGTTTTATAATCCATCATACTTTCCAACGATACCACTCTTGTCAAAATCGGCGCGTAACACTTCCTACACTTCTCTAGTAAGTGATAAAAGCTGAAATCTTTGAATATCAGAAATTTCGAGCAAATTAAAACTTAAAATTAGGTAAATATTGTTTCTGGGCAAAGTGGCGGAATTTAGAAGAACGCTTGAAAATCATTAAAATGCTTCAGATATCCTACCACTAATTTGCCTTTCCTGCACTTAGTTTTTAAAAAAAGTGGACCAAATGAACTGGTAAATTGGAGAGATTATCACAAAATTACAATGATTAACTTTCTTTATTTTTAGTTTTGAATAATTTAAAAGAATTTAAAATATCTGCTTTCGTGGCATTTGTGAATACGTCTTGAGATCCTTTCAGTTTGTTCGAAACAGTACAGAGTTAAGGCAAAGAAAAAAAAACAGGGAAGAAATGAAGAATCAAACCATAGGAGATGTTTACTACATATTGCGAGAAAGAAAATTCGTATACTAGGATTAGTACTGTTCATTAGAAGTAAATATAATTCTTATTTCACCCCTTTTTAAATTTAATATACAGGGTGATTTAAAAAAAAAAACCTTTACAAAAAGACATGGAAAATCAGGCATTCAACAAGGATAAAATTTCACATAGGAACACAGGGTCGCAAACCACTTATTTAGTCACAAATAAATATAGGGTGTTTGATCCTAACTGAACCCGGGTTTATGGTAATAATTTCCAGAAAAAGAAAACACTGTGATGAAATTGCAACGATATGTACAGTCGTGGAAAAAAAAAAGTAAACACCCCCTACTAACTCCTCAACAAATCATCGTAGAAGAAAGTTACTGGTACCGAACGATTGGAAATAAAGTCTACTTTTAAATGATGTATATAAAATTTTCTTAGGGGGTCATCTACATATTAAAACGAATCCAAACTTCATTTTTTTCAATGGCAATACCCAATTTTAACGAGATATTTCAAATCTTCGGTTCAAACTATGCCTAGACACCAAATTTCAAGTCATTTGAATGATAAGTTTTTGAATTATAAACATTCAAAATTTAGTGCTTCTAATGTTAAATTACATTTTTATATTTTTATTTATATCTCCCGAAATTATGCTCCTAATGTGCTAATTTTTTTTGTAGTAATAATACTAATATACCCAAACATAAATAAGCTGAATTTGCAATTTTTATAATTTTATGATATGAATTATGAATTATGAAATTAATATTCGAAAAAATTATGAATTGCAACCTACAATTATTTTGATGGATTCAAATTTATTAAGTCCTGCTTTATGGAAATCCAAAATTTCACATTTTTCTTCCAAGTAGTTTTCAAATTATGCTTAAAAAACGGCAAAATGATGGTTTAAGGGGCCGTCTATGATGGAAGTGAGTAGACATTTTGAAATTTATTCTGCTGTACTGTAATCTAACATGCTCCATTGACTCCTTGAGTGGTGCCTTGATCAAGGAAGGGGCTCTCTCGGTTAACAATCCAGTACGGAACTTCAATTTGGATACAGCCCTTAAAATACGCTCGTTTTAAAATAATTAATTTCTCGGAAACTTATGGTACGAATTGCATAAAAATTCGTTTTTAGGCTAATTGAAGGGTGTAGAGTTCATTTATGCTGTCAGAATTAGGTACTGCTATTGAAAAAAACAAGTTATGGTTCGTTTTAATATGTAGATGGCCCCCTAAGCAAATTTTATATACATCATTTAAAAGTAGACTTTATTTCCAATCGTTCGGTACCAGTAACTTTCTTCTACGATAATTTGTTGAGGAGTTAGTAGGGGATGTTTGCTTTTTTTTTTCCCTCGACTGTACCTTGTTTTGTGTGAAATGTGATAACATCATGAAAAGATCTGGAAAAACATGTTGCTCAAGCAATCGATGCTACCGTATGAATTGATAATCACAGTCCAAAATGTGGGGCGTCAAGTGCATACTGCTGTAGCGTATAATGCAAGCTTCTACCACTTTTGTTTGGTGTTATCATATTTATAACAAAGGTGAGAATGTCTGTTAAATGTTTTATTATAATATACAGGGTGTTTATAAAGTCCCGGGCCCATTTTGATGTTTAATAACTCATAAAATAATGAAGATATAAACAAACTTATGGCATTTATTGATGGAATAACTCATATATTTTCATTTTCAGGTTTGAATATCTTTACTTTTGTAAATATCGTCTGCGCGTGTGGTTAATTTCAGATAATTTCATTTTCCAGTCTAAATATCTGTACTTTTCTAAATATCGTCTGCTTATTAATTGCATTTTTCTCTCTTTTGTTTTTGGCAACTATTGCAATGTTATGTTTACTTTTGATGTGTTTGTTCTACGTTACTTTTGTATGTTATGTTTTATTCGAGCGGATATTAGGGATAATGCATACACCACAAGAGAAAGCGTTCGTACTTCTTTGAATGAGCATTTTCCAGGAAGATGGATTGGGCGAGGTGGTTCAATTCCTTGGCCACCCAGATCACCTGATATAACGCCGCTGGACTTTTTCCTTTGGGGATTTGTAAAGGACAATGTTTACAGGAGGAGAGTGTCGAACATTGATGACTTAAAAGCCAGAATTACAACCGCAATAGCGTCTGTGGATGCCGACATGCTTGCCGCTACCTGGCGTGCAATTGACTATCGACTTGATATTCTCCGTGTGACGAAGGGGGCACACGTGGAAGTTCATTGACAAGGGTCATGAAACTTTTTGAGTCTATCTAACCATTTATGTTATTAATTTTAATCTATCTTTATTATTTTATGAGTTATTAAACATCAAAATGGGTCCGGAATCTTATAAACACCCTGTTCTTCAGTTTTCTAAAAGTTATTACCGTCAGCCCAAATTGAGTTAGGATGAAACACCCGGTGTTTGTGACTCAATAAGTGGTTTGCGACCCTATGTTCCTATGTGATTTTTTATTCTTGTTGTATGCCTGATTTTCCGAGTCAGTTTGTAAACTTTTTTGAATCACCCTGTATAGAACTATAAATAAATAATAATACATTTAATTAATATTACCTAAAAAATTCAATACAGTATGGCTTCGATTTTTTCAGAAATTGGCCATCAAAATAAACATTTTTTTTTTTTTTTTTTTTTTTTTTTTTTTTGAAACTGAAAAAAAAAATCCGTATCGTAGTTTTAAAACCTGCATACAGATTTGTGATGCACGTCGTTATTAAGATTTAAAGGTCAAACTTCCTGTATTTAAAATAACAGTCCTTTATTTCACTTCTCTATTATTATTATTATTATTAACGTAAAGTAACCATTTTGTCGTTCATATTCAGGGTTGTCAGTGTAGCGTCCATTTTTAACACGTTCACACCGGCGCGGTGGGTCACACTCGACTGTCTCAGAGCTGCAAAGTTTCCGGCTTTTTGGATACCAGTATTTTAATACAGAAAATGTTGTTTTATTTAATTAGAACAATTGGGCTATTTAAAGGAACAACATTTTCTCTAAAATAATAGTGGTGTGCAAAAAGCCGGAGACTTGACAACTCTGAGACAGTCGAGTGTGACCCACCGCGGTGGCGTGAACGTGTTAATCAGAAATTTAGTTTTCATACCAGAAATAAGGAATAGCATTTAACCCTTTATCTACTGACGGTACTTATAAGTGCCATTAAAATAACTTGTTATAAAATTAATTTAATACATCGATTAGTTGTAATACAGTTTAGAATTAATTATAGATACATTACTTTATCTTGTTCCAAAAGCATTATTGGTTACACAAAAACAAAAATTTTTTTTTAAAATGGTGATTTCTTTTGACTTTGCATCTTTCCAGCTTTCTTGGCGTTGGTGGGGGGGGGGGGGGGGGATTTTTCAATTCGGAAATATTTTTATATTTCTATTGTAAGAACATTATATTTGTACATTTCCTAATTCTACAAAATACTAAGAAAAATATTTAAAATAAAAGATTTGAGTGGTGTTATAAATATTGCACAAAATCCCTATAAATTCAAATTTAATCTTTCTAAATCCTTCAGTCCTTCTAAAATCCTTCAATCCTTCTAAAATCCTTCTAAAACTTGTTAAATGATTATGTAAATATTCCAATGTAGTTTAAACAATTCACGAAAAATGCTTTATAAGATAAAATTTTCATGAATTCATAATTCAGTACATAAAGGGTTTTATTGCTTTGTTTAATAAGAGACATTTAGCGATCACATAAAGTAAAAATTTTTCTTTCGAAATTTCTTGTATGAATTTGAAATTTCGGATTAAAATTGGAGGTCAAACTGGCAACCCTGTTGATATTGAGAATTTATTATCTCCCAGCTGCGTAGCATACCGGTTTATTGCATTCGTATTTTAAAAGTTCTTTCGAATTTTTTGAGAAAAATACAGGGTGATCCTTTTTAAAGTGACAGTGTTTGGAGCGCCCTGTAGCGCGATCTAATAGCCGAAATTGCACCAAACTTGGTATTTAGACTAATCAAGACATTGGAAAAGGATTCCGTGAAAAAAAATTAGGCACAGATGTCATATTCGCCCCATATTGGCGCGATTTTTTTCTGTCGCCAATATCATATAGGCAACAGGTACTTAACTGGCGCCAAAGTGTCGTTATTTTGCTTGATGTGGTAACCCGGATTATGTTGTTTATGCTGTTGATGTTTTCGCCAAATTGGCAACCGAAAAAAATCGCGCCAATAGGGGGGCGAATATGACATCTGTACCAAAAATTAGTTCCAAAAATCGCCGCTAGGGCATTTTGTGGCGCTTTGCAATGTATAAAATGTGAGAAAGGAAAAATACTAACACATACAATCGCAAAGTTAAATTATTAATGTTTATTTACTACATTAACTTCCCCGGTGAGGAATTAGACCACCTTCAATGTGAGCACCGTTCTCAGAAATAACATCGTGCATTCTGTGCACAACGTTCGTAATCGTTCCACAGCCGTACGTAACATATCACGAGGAATATTCCGCACTCTCTTTGTTATGTTGTCCTTTAGAATAGACAAATTTGATACTCCACCAACATAAACTTGAGATTTCAAATAACCCCAGAGCCAAAAATCGCATGGCGTGAGGTCAGGGGAACGAGGCGGCCATGCAACTGGAAAACTCCGACTTATGACTCTATCACCAGTGAAGTTTTGGCGCAACAGCTGCTTTACCTTATTACTAATGTGTGGCGGAGCACCATCCTGCATAAAGATTGTCTGTTGGAGACGGTTTCTTTGCTGAAGTTGTGGAATAACAAACGTTTGCAGCATTTCGTGGTACATGTCTGCATTTATGGTGCACGTTTCGGGTCCTGTCGGAGTGATGGTCTCAAAAAAGAATGGCTCAATTACGAATGCGGCTGTGAAACCACACCAAATAGTGACTTTTGGGGAATTTAATGGGATTTCATGCACGGTGTGGGGCTGCTCAGAAGCCCAAATTCGGCTATTTTGTGTGTTTACGGACCCATTGAGATAAAAATGGCACTCATCTCCCCACAGAATGTGCCATGAGAAAGCATCATCAATTTCTACCCTGGCAAGAAATGATAGAACGAATGTCACTCGCTTATCATAATTACTTGGTTTCAGTTCGTGCAAGCGGCTGATTTTGTAGGGGTAAAATCCAATAACGCGCCGCAAAACTCTCCATACCGTGGAATAATTCATGTCCAATTGTCGAGCTACACCCCGGGCGCTGCTAGTACCAGCAATGGTTCCCTGCGATCCTACGACAAATTCTGGTGTCATTGTTGCGTTTGGAAATTAAAATTAAGTGGTTTCATAAACATACTACCGCCCCTGAAAGGGTTAATAAATTTCAAAATTTTATTTGAATTTTATTGCTATTTTTCATATAAATATGATTTTTGGTATTTATAGTGGGCATTCTAAAAAATATACATTAAATGTAAAAAATCTATTAGTTATTAAAAAAAAAATGGTTTTCACTTGTATTCTGTAACCCGGGAAGCCCGGGTTTATCCCCTTGTCATTATAATAACCAAAAATAATTACTCAAACTTTCTGGGAAGAATTAAGATTTCTTAACGATAGTTTTATAAATGACGCATATATGCATCAGCGGCCTGTATACTCTTAATTAGTCCTTTCAATCACCATAAGATTCCTTATAATGATCAATTAGTTTTCGAGTTTTTGAGCATTGAAAGATTGGTTGATTGATTAATTTTCCCAGGTTTTCCCTATTTTCTCAAAAACTATTTTAGATATCGGAATGCGATAAACTGCAATTTGTAGCCTGAATTATCATTTATAAATCTTAATTTGACCCTTTAATCTCCGTAAGATTCCTTAAAATTGATTAATTAGAAAAAAACCTCCTTTTCTTAATTTTGTCCCCCTCACTACTTCGGTTCCTTTTCCCATCTATTTTCCTATTGGCTGTTACCTGCAATTCTCTGTTTTCCTATTGGTCAATAATCCTTTAACTTGAATCCCCATCTCTCCTTTATATGTGAGCAAATTTCCGCCATCCTTAACACTGCGGACGGTACGTTATAATCTACCGAAACCGGTATGCTTAAAATTTAAAATTATTGGTGCTTTTAACGTTGATATTTTTACATTCCTCTTATATCGCACCTAGCTCCATCTTAATAATAATTATTTAATCAATTCCCGAGTTTAGAGTATTGAAAGACTAGTTGACTGATGTATTTATTCTCCAGGTTTTTACTTGTTTTCTTTAGGTTGTTCTCAAATCTAAAGGGGCAACTTTATGACACAAGTTTTAATTCATTTTGGTTCGGACACGTGTGAAATAGGCAGGTTTTGTTATTCAGAAACTTTTTAATCGTAATACTGTTTCCATTTTTTGGTAACCGTAAAAGATCTTTCAGAAAATACAGTCAAAGTTGGCGTTTTGAACCGAATTTCCGGACGAAAGGTGAAAAACAAGCTAAGGAGAAGGAGAAACTGGTTGTCAAGTAACTCAAAATCGATTATAACTGGATAAGTAATTTATTTATCAAGAAACGGAAAACTCATTTCGATTCCAGATCGTTTTAGTCAGCCCTGCGAATTTTGTGCTTTTACGTTTAAAAATGAGTCAGTAAATTGTGTAAAAATGTGTCAGAAAGTTTTGCGCTTGTTGAGCAGTCAACTTGAGAACCGCCTTAACCCCTTGGGGACGAGCGACTGGTATACGTGCCACTTCAGGTGATCAGAATCCTTCATTATTCCCGCCAGCTATTTTTTATTTGTAAAATTTACCTTATTTAATCAGAGCATTTTCGCGATGCAATTAGAGAAAATTTTCTGTTTTGAAAAACTGGTGGTAAAAGATTAAAAACTAAGCAAAGGGCTTCCGTCGCGAAGGGGTTAACTCTTAACACTTTCAGTGGCAAGCAATTGTATTTCTGTAATGTCGAAGTCACGCCGGAATTTACGAAAGAATTTAGTTCAAAATAAGGAAAAGCAAATTTTCAGCTTTTTTCCATCAAAGTTAAAAAAGCAAAATTTATCTAAAAGTTTCTGATGCTAATCATGACTAAAGTTTGGTGGGATATAATGTATTCCACCGCCCCTCAAGGGTTTAAAAGCATAGTGATGCATATCTACATCACTTTTTATTTAATTCTTCGCAACCAGTATATTTATATAGAAATATTAATCCTTTAAAAACTACAAAATATAATGTTAAAAATCTATCGTAAAATTTCTGGTGTTATTAATATAAGAATTATTATAAGAGTAATAATTAACACCTTTAATATAAGAGTAAAAAACATGATTCTAAAAAAATAATTTATGCATTTAAGGGCTACGTTTTACAAAATAAAAAATTATGTAAAATAAAGTATTTACATTCATACTTTTAAAAATATTTACTAATTTACAATATTTTAGTTTTTACTTGTATTGCAGATCTGCAACATAAGAAAAGGTTGAGGAATTATACGAAAAATGCATCGCTGATTTTTTTCATTATTTTTCCTGTGTTATAAATCTTTCAAAGAATTGTATATAATTTTTTCGAAACAAAATAAAAAATCATACATTTAAGGATTGAAAGCTATTTTAGATATCAGAATGCGACAAACTGCAGATTGTATCCAGAAACATTCTGTACCTGCACCTAATAAGGTTAGTACTTGTTATGCAATAGTTTTTTAGCCTATTCCAAACAAACAGACAGACTGACAATTTTATTTTTAAGATATTTTTCACTATACGTCGTCTAAATATTCGAATGAAGTTTAAAATAGATGTTTTAAAGATATACGTCATCTAAGTAGCCGAATGAACTTAAAAATGGGTTTTTCTGAAAATCACAGACAGACACTGCCATTTTAGATATTAGCATAGATTTTGAATGCATGAAATAACATTATTAACTTTAAAGAACCTTGTTTTCATCACTATAATGTGGTTTTTTAAAAATTTATTTAGTAATATGCAGAAAAATATTATACATTTTGAGTTTTAATTATATAAATTATCCTAACCTGCGCTTTATTTATTTATTTTTATTTTTATAATTTTTTGGCGAAGCATGTCCTCTTGGAAATACAAGCCATTAAATCCCATCCATCCAGCTTTTTTTTTTTCATTTGGTTTTAATAACAATGAAACCACATTGGACTTCTAAAGATATAATTTATATGGCCTTTTTTTCTGGCCAAAAAAATAACAATAACAATAACAATAAGCATAGTTATGTTGTTTATAGAACCGTCTGCACTGTGAATATTTAAGAGATACATCATATATATTAAAAGAAAAGGCTATTTTTGTCAGTTCAGTGCATCAAAAATGAATATCTGCGCATGCGTCTAAAATCTCTTCCGGGCTGTCCGATCTCTTTCACTGAAGTGAACGATTCACCGTAGACAGAGAAACATGATCACATCATCGCAACTTTTACTCCGTGTATCATCGTCATCAGGGTAAACAGCGCATGTGCGGACACTGTGGTCCAATGGGAGTTCAGTGTGTGCACAAGACTTCCTGCCTAGATACAGATTTATTCTTAGGATCTTAGGCAATGAATAATTTATTCTCCCATGCTGTAGTCGTTAATATAGTAGCACGCACGTTGCTATCTCTAATATTATTTACTGTAAGGTGCTGCTTTGAAATAGTAAGTTTATTTGTTATTATTTATTTTATTTTGCTGTGTCCATTTCGATCTCTATTATTTTGCTCTGCTGTTTAATTTTCATAGCGAGTCCTAGGCTTATTTAGTTTAGTTATGGATCTAGCATCCTACAATCTTCGCGAAATTGAGCCGGACGGAAATTGCTTATTTAGGGCGCTGTCTGTGTTCCTGTATGATACAGAAGATCATCACCCGCGCGTACGCCACGCGATTGTAAAACATGTAGTCGGTAATTGGGATGTTTATCATCCGTTTATTGTTGGTGATCTTTCTTACGGTGTTCCTATTACTCAGGTAAACGATTACATGAATATTATGTCAAGAAACAGTACGCATGGTGGACACTTAGAATTAAATTCCGCAACCGCAATTTTTAATATTTTTGTCACAATTATCAATGCACAAAACAATAACGTCACAAATTTGGGTGTAAATGCTCGAGGCAAAATAGAAGTTAATTTATTGTATGATGGAAATGGACATGATGGTCACTATACGGTATTGCTCAAAAAGGGCAAAGAACAAATTCGGCAGGAAAAAAATTCATCTCCCTCCAAAAAACGAAAACTGCAAGAGAGAAATAAAAAGTATTATGCAGAGCAAAAAAAGGTTGAATCATCTCCTTCCAAAAAACAGAAACGGAAGGAGCAAAATAAAAAGTATTATGCTAATAGAAAAAAGGTAGAGTCAGTTTTAAAGCCATATAAAATTCAGTATAAGTGTGCCGTTTCCGACAACATTTCAAATTTATCTCCGTCCAACTTAGGTAATTTAGACAACACATGTGCTTATTGTAATGCGTTGTATTTTTCATCAGAAAAGAATTCAAATGCCTTATTTAATTTGTGTTGTTCTAACAAAAAGTTCAAACTGCCCGAATTTCAAATTATTGATGACATAAGAGATCTATTCACTGGAAATAATGACATGTCGAAAAACTTTAGGCAAAATATTAGGCAATATAATAATGCTTTATCCTTCGTGTCATTCGGTGCCAATATAAAGTTACCTCCTGGTTACGGTCCTTATTGTTTCAAAATTCTAGGTTCAGTACACCACAAAATTTCCCCTTTGTATCCAGATAATTCGACCCATGCTTCTTATGGTCAATTGTACATTTTAGACTTTTCTGAAGCAAACGAAATTAGGTTAGAAAAGGCTGAGAATAGTTCTATTAGAGAGGACATTCTTAATATAATAAATCTTAATTTAATTAAATGTAATCCATACGTTAAGTGCTATAAAACGATGCATCAAAAAATATCTGAGGAACACGAGCTAGCTTTAAAACAAAACAGAGTGCCAGTTGATTTTGTTATGCGCTTTTATCATGAACCGCTATCAGATCCTCGCCGTTACAACGAACCAACATGCTCAGAGGTTGCAGCGGTTTTTGAATCTAATGATGGTGCTCCACCATCTCATAGGTACATAAATGTTTATTCTAAAGATGGTGGACTGAAAACTCTAGATTTTGATAGTATGCATTGTGATCCGATGTCATATGTACTGATTTGGCCTTGCGGTGAACCAGGTTGGCATATTTCAATGTCAGCGGGGGGAGAGAGGAAAACTAATGTTCGTGAAAATATTTCCATGAGAGAATATGTTTCTTATAGACTTATGGTTCGAGGATGTCCTCCTAAGGGAAATTTCAATCCGTTAATTAATGCTGGGAAATTAACTCAGCAATTGATAGTTGATTATTACTGTCGCATCGAAGGTGACAGATTAAAATTTATCCGTAGTCAACAGGCAAAATTGAGAGTAGACACATACGCTGGCCTTGCAGATGCTCTGTTTGCACGTGCTGATAAAGAAAACTTACGGGCGGGGCGGATTGTTATTTTACCTTCTTCTTTTACTGGTAGTCCTCGAAACATGATTCAAAACTATCAGGATGCCATGGCAATGGTAAGAAAATTTGGCAAGCCAGACCTTTTCTTAACGTTTACATGTAACCCTTTATGGCCAGAAATAACTAACAGCATACATCCTTTTGAAACTGCTAATAACAGACCAGATGTTACAGTTCGTGTTTTTCATTCAAAAATTAAAGAACTTTTACATTTGATTAAAGAAAGAAAAATATTTGGCGAAGTACAAACATACTTATATACGGTTGAATTTCAAAAGAGAGGTTTGCCCCATAAGCATTTATTATTATCTCTTCAAGATAATTGTAAATTTAGAGAAATAGCAGACATAGATAAAGTTATTTCTGCAGAAATTCCCGACCCTAATGATACAGTCTTACATAACTTAGTTAAATGCCACATGGTACACGGTCCTTGCGGTAGTCTTAATCCAAACTCAATTTGCATGACTGATGGTAAATGTAAGAAAGAATTTCCAAAAGAATTTGTTCAGGAAACTAAGGAAAATGTTAATGGTTATCCCCTTTATAAAAGGAGAAATAATAACAGGACTATTTCTAAACATATTAAAGGTAAAAATATTGAGGTTGACAACCGTTACATAGTTCCTTACAATCCCTTTCTCTTACTTTATTTTCAAGCCCATATTAATGTCGAAATTTGCGCGAGTGTTCACAGTATAAAATATATACATAAATATGTTTACAAAGGTCATGACTGCGCCAATGTGCAGGTAACTGCTGAAGGTGGTGTGCTTCATCATGATGAAGTTACTGCTTTCCTAAACACTCGATATGTCAGTCCATGTGAAGGTGCATACATTATTTTTTCTTATCCAATGCATGAACAATCTCACACAATCATTCGCTTGCCTGTGCATTTGCCAGAAGAGCAACAAATATATTTTCAGGATGATAAAGCCGCGGAAGCTTTACTTAGATCAGAATTAAGAAGCACACAACTTATTGCATGGTTTAATTTAAATAAGGATCCAGAAACAAAAAGCCCTTTTATTTATCCAGAAACACCTCTTCATTATACTTGGGATAAAACTAAGTGTATTTGGAAAAAACGCTCTAACTTTCGTAGAGTAATTGGCAGAATGTATAATGTTTCTCCCTCTGAATCCGAGCGTTATCATCTTAGGTTACTGTTGCTTCATGTAGTTGGGGCTACAAGTCATGAAGATATAAGAACAGTTCATGATGTTGTTTTTTCTTCTTTCAAAGAAGCAGCTATGCAAAGTGGATTACTTCAGGATGATACTGAGTGGCTGCGTTGTTTGCATGAAGCATCAGTTCTTCAAATGCCATTTCAATTAAGGCAGTTATTTTCTTTCATTGCCATTTTTCAACAACCATCAAACGCTACTCAATTATGGGAAACTTTTAAAGATTATCTTAGTGAAGATTATTTGCAGCTTCATGAGCCGAATAAAGCTTATCATTTTAGTCTCAGGGATATTAATGAAACACTTAAATTACATGGTTTTTCTCTTTCAACTTTCAACTTGCCAGTTATTAATGATTTCTTAATAACTGATCACAACATCAATTTCTCTAAAAATCCAAATCTTGACTATAATTTAATGATTAAGCAAGCTAATGATGAACAACTTTTAATCATTAACGAAATCAGTAAAGTAATCCAAGCGAATAATACAAATAAAAGCAATGCATATTTCATAGATGGTCCAGGTGGTACTGGGAAGACATTTGTATACCAGTGTCTTATACAAAAATGCTTCGATTTAAGTATAGAAATTATCTCTGTTGCATGGACTGGCATTGCTGCTATGCTCTTACCAAATGGTCGCACAGTACATAGTAAGTTTAAGTTACCTTTGATTCTGCATGAAACTTCAGTATCGTCTTTAAAAATTAATAGCAAAGCTGCTTCTGATATTAAGTCAGCAAGACTGATAGTTTGGGATGAAGCACCTATGGCAAATGTTTATGCATTAATGACTGTTAATAGACTTCTGCAAGATATAATGACCAATAATATTATTTTTGATGGGAAGATAATCGTTCTTGGAGGGGATTTTAGACAGGTATTGCCAGTAGTTCCACATGCCTCACGACAAACAATAACTCAAAATTGCATCAAATTTTCACCTCTTTGGCCATATTTCAAGGTTTTTCGGTTATTTAAAAACATGCGAGCTAGGTCAGACGAATTGGAGTTTTCAAAGTTTTTGCTTAAAATTGGTGATGGAAGTTATCCATCAGTCAATGATGAACCATCATATGGTTCTTCTGTTATTGATTTACCTTTAGAAATTATTGCAAAAGAAGATATCGTATCTGAAATTTTTGGCAAACATTTTGCTTCACCAGATCATGTTGTTAATTTTTCTAAATTTGCTATTCTTGCCCCCAAAAATGAGCATTGTAATGAAATAAATTCTAAAGTTCTACATCTTATACCTGGCACACAGAGAACATACGCTAGCGTAAATAATCTCATAACTGATGATGACAGCCAAATTCTGCAATTTCCTGCAGAATTTCTAAACAGTTTAGAGTTAAGTGGTTTGCCTCCACATAATCTCACATTAAAAGTCGGTGCAATTGTAATGCTGTTAAGAAACCTAAATGCTACCCAGGGTCTTTTAAATGGGACAAGACTAATTGTGAGGAATATGTATGACAATTGTTTAGATTTAGAAATTATCACTGGCGAAAGAAAAGGGCAAAGAGCTTTGATTAATAGAATCGACCTATCACCATCAGACACATCACTCCCTTTCTCTTTTAAAAGACGCCAATTTCCCATACGTCTGGCTTTTTGTATGACTATCAACAAAGCACAGGGACAAACTTTAGATTGTGTTGGTATTTATTTACCCCAGCCTGTTTTTAGCCATGGTCAGTTATATGTAACTATGTCTCGGGTGCGTTCATTTGAGAACTTAAAGGTTCAAATACTACCAAAAGGCAATAGAACACTGAATGTAGTATATAAAGAGGTCCTATAATAAACAACTAAAGGGAACCTGGCATTCATGCATGTAGAATGTTTTGCTTGATGTATGTCTGTCGGAATTTCAGTTTGTAGAAATAAGTAAACAAATTTTAGGGTTACTGAGTAATGCAATAATAAATTTTAGTATGCATCAGTGCAGTTTGTCTGGGCTTATATTGTACAATAATAAATATGCTGGATAATGAAAAACCTATATGATTCATCGGTTCATGTCGATAAAATGGAAAAATGCTCTAAATGTACAAATAAGGTGACAAGGTACCAAGTTTTTAATGTTATTTATAAGGGGATAATCTTAGTATTTGCATTCATGCGTCCAGTGCGTTTAGCCTTGCGCATGTCTGCCTATGCTTTAATTATAGAAATGTTCAACAAATTTGGGGCTTATATTGTACAATAATAAATATGCTGGATAATGAAAAACCTATATGATTCATTGGTTCATGTCAATAAAATGGAAAAATGCTCTAAATGTACAAATAAGGTGACTAGGTACCAAGTTTTTAATGTTATTTATAAGGGGATAATCTTAGTATTTGCATTCATGCGTCCAGTGCGTTTAGCCTTATGTGTGTCTGCCTATGCTTTAATTATAGAAATGTGCAACAAATTTGGGAGCCTATGTTGTGCAATAATAAATTTTTGTTTGTTCTATGCATGTAGTGCAGTTTGCCTGATCCATTTCACTTACTTTCATTTAAAGAAGGGTTAAAAATAAAATTGCGTAGTATATAAGAAAATTATTTTAGTACATGCATTAGTGCACTGGCCTGATGCATGTTTGTGTATACTCAATTCAAAGGTTCAAATAGGTCGAAGGGTTTTAAGAGATTCAATGTTGTCTATAATAAGGTAATTTTAGTAATCCATTTTCATTCATGCATGTCTTGCTTTTTTGCATGGTCTGTTTGTAAATATGTGTGACAAAAATTTTAATGTTCCCAACAAATCTTTTTTAATAACATCGAAATGGACACAAATATCTGAGTATATATGTATTGTGTATGTGTTTTTTTTTTAGTGTTTTTTTTTTTCTTTTTCATTTTTTTTTCCAATTTTTTTGCTGATTTAGGAAATATGCCTCATGGTACATAGATACCAAGGATTTATGTGTTTTGAATACCACCATTTCAGTTCAATAACATTTTCTTTATATATTCAAACATTTAAATGTAAAATTAAGGCAAATATTAATTTTCTGAAATATAATGGTATTCAAATTTTGGATTTCTTGGCATCTCATGGGGGAAACCGCCTTTTTCAGCATTTTTCCTTTTTTTGTTGTTTTTCTTTTCAGTAGGCATGCTTGAATATTAGTGTTTTTTTTATAAAATCTAATCTTTTAGAAAATAAAAAGTAGGGATGGAAATGTTTGAGAAACCCCTTAAGTTCGGTGCTTTTAAGTTAGCACAGCACATAATTTTACATAATTTCCTACATTTTAGAGTCTTCTGCATACAGTAATGTTTTTTTGTTGTTTTCATGGGCGTGCAGTGCTCATACATGCATTAGCAACTGTAACATTTACATATTTAGTGTAGTTTATAGATTGATGCATGAATTTTCATACATCCAGCTTATTGTTTGTTTGTTTGTTTTTGTTTTTTTTTTTTTGGGGGGGGGGGGGGGGTCGGTGGTGCACTAATGGGAAAGTCATTTTTGACTGGTGTGCTAACGAAAAAATACCCAAAATTTTAGTAATATCAATTTGTGACGATGGTTAAGTTAACTTTATGCAACTCGGTATTACTTTAAACGTTCTTATATTTCCTATATTCTTTGTGGAATACATCATAATTACAAAAAGTAATCAAGCAAGAAAAACTTTCGTAAAAACTATGACACTCACACTACAATTTTTATAATATTGTTTTATATTTTTTGGTAGCATATTCCTGTTTTCCAATTTTTCCAGGAAAAAAGTTTTTTTTACCCAAAATTTTAAACCTGTTTTCAAATAATTTGTGATAATGTTGTCATTTAAATCTATGCACAAACATCAATAGTAAAAAATAAATTTTAAAACCGTTCGTAGCAGGAAATTTTTTGAAAAACCGTCAACTTTACACGAGCATGCCTGCTGAAAAATTAAAAGGGTATAGCGAGTACGGGCACTCGACCTCTTGGGTGTACATGGTACTGAGTGCAACAGTGACAGTCATTTTTATTTTCTGATTTCATCGTGTAAAATATGAATTTTGTCAAATATCGTGGAAAATATGCAAATTTCGTCGAAAGATTATGGAATAAAACACAAATTTCGTCATAGGATTGAAAAAAAAAAAAACGTGATTTCATCGAAGGATCGCAGAGTAAACGTGAATTTCATTCAAAGGACTGCAGAAAAAGTGCGATTTTTGTCAAATGGTCGCAGAAAAACACTGATTTTGTCAAAGGATCGCAGAATAAATGCAAATTTCCTCAAAATGTTGCGGAATTATTCATGTTATGCACCTTCAGTGTCCCACTCCCCACTAGCTTTCCCCCCGCAGGAGGGCCTTTTTCTAAATTTTGCCGTCACACCTCATGTGACATATCGTTGCAAAGGCCTGTGAGGGGGCACTTTCCTAAATCGATATATCGGAATATCATGATATACAGATGCCGATTTATCATGATATTTAATTCTAGACATCGCCCAGCCTTTGCGGTAAGTAAACTTTTTTTCTTTAGTGCTATCAAATTGTTTGCCGTCAAGTTTTGACGGGTTCCATCTAGTCTATAAAGAAATATAAATACACTGGCGAGAAAAATTAAAGGAACAAGTATAAAAACTCATGTAATTTGAGTGATTTTGCAACTAAAATCATGGAACTTGCGCAAGATCTTTATTTTGTCATGCCTGACAAAAATGCAAAATGCAGAATATCCTATTTCTCCAAGACATATATATATATATTTAAATAAGAATATAGGAAATCTGATATAAAGAGCCGCAGGGGAAAGTTTATATTACTTTTTACAAATTGTTAGAGATACTCAGAGAAAAATTATAAAGTGTATGGACACGCCCTGATCAAAATACAAACTTTTACAAGCTTGCTATTTTTCTACCATTCTCCCAATTAGACGCCATTTCTCACAATCCGTGAAATGCTTTTTCAATGTGATATTCCACCTTCCACACGAGAATATTATATAGAAATTTTATATTTTTAAGCAGTGGAAGTGAATAGCAGAATACCATGGGATTACGTGATAATATTGATCTTGAGCTACCAACCTACTTCCTTTCATTGGATTTCACTTTATAGAATAAATATAAAGCAATTTTATACACTCAGGGCTTCCACTGGTCCGTTATTTTAAAACCAGTATTTTTTAAGAAAAATATTCGTGGTAGGGTTTCGCAACAATTGAAAGAAAAACGCGCTTCCAGGTAAGTTTATACGAAATTTGTAAGAAAGATTTTTCTTTGAAAAAAAGTGGTATTCAAAAGACGGACCGACTAGAAGCTCTGTATAGTTATATAATTTTAGGTACCCTGTATAGAAATGTACATGCATGAAAAGAGTGTTATTATTATTATTTTTTTTTTCTTTTTGACAAATAAAAAAGTTTTCGCATTGTTATGTGTTGAAGCTGTTATGTGTATAATAGTGTCATTGTTTTCAACTAATTAAAAATAATTTAATTTAGAAACATATAAAATAAATAAATCAAGCAAGTTGGAAATGCAAATTTAAATATTTCTTTCAATTCTGCAGAAATTATAAAAATTATTTTTTAGAGAAATTTTATTTGTGCCTTCTATTTTGTTAGTATTGTACAGATTTTCAAATTTTGAAATAAATTGAGCTTAATTTCTTTCTAAAAGAAAACTTACATACCTTTTCGTTTTTAAAAAAAAAAATCTAAAAAATTTCTACAATATAGTTTCATCTGTTAAAACATAATTTTATTGAATAATCTATATATATATATATATATATATATATTACGCTATCGTATGTGGCAGAGAAATCGTGATTATTTGTTATTTATTTAATGGCAATGCCCGAATGAAACACATCTCATTTGTTATTGAACAGCATTTGATGCATCTCCATACCTACAAGGGGGTTACTATAGGGGAAACCTGCTCTGTCGCCAAATGCAGCCAAGTTTCTCGCCAACTTGGCTATATATCGCCAAACTTGGCGGCTAAAATTACTCGCCAAAAGTGACGCCAACTTGGCAATATCTCTAATATTTCACAAAAATTCCCATAGAATTCCATTGTAAACCAATAGGGTTTACTTACTCACTGAAAATCAACAAATTGAGATATTTTAATGCAACAAAAACTAATATTAGCTTAAGGGATCATATTAGTTATATTTAAGGGAGTCCAAGTAAATTAAATTATGAATAAAAGTAACATGATACAATGCTTAGCATGCTTTCCCAAATATAAATTTTAAGGGAGGCCAAACTGGTAGCCAAAGGCGGCTAGTTATCAGTAATTATGTTAATTATGAGTTCAATCAATTAATGAGTTTCTTGTGCATTTATTCTTATATCTTAAGTATTTTTTCATAAACATTCCTTATAACTCCTTTTAGGAAATTTTAATTTGTCGTAATTTTCAAATATTTAAATACTCTACAATAATAAAATTTTTAGTATTAGGAGAGATATTTCTCAGAATCATTTCTTTTTTTACAATTTGTGAAACGCACATTAGCATAAAATATAAAAAAATCCCTGCCGGCCCGGCCTACATGCAGAGGTAGATTTCGAAGTCAAATATACTAATTTCACAAACAAAAACTAAATCATGATTAGAGATAAATCCACTTTAACAATTTTATCTGGCCGCTTTTGAAGAGTTTTTATTTCATTTTTACATAATAGCTGGTTTTATCAAAATCATGTTAGGGCGGTATTAAAAAAAAATACTTTTCCATGCTCAGCAACTCGAAATTTTCTGGCATAATCCCACATTCATTTTTAATATTAAAAAAATATGAAACTTGCTGACGTGATTTTTGAAGAGATTTATAAGCGACCTGTGTTTTTATTTTTTGTTCAATTAATTAAAACTTGATATATAAACAATTATTTTCTCAGAAGGACAATATTTTTCATTTCTAACACAATCGCTTCGGGAAATTTCGTTCAAAATGCCCATTTTGACATCATTTTTTGAAATATATTCTGCCTCTATCAAAACATCGATCATTACGATGCATTATATAGTTTCTGAATAAGCGAATCTACCAATTAAATGCGTTTGAGAGCAAAATTGAATTTAAAAATGAGTCAGAAAATAAGCAGTTCGGATTTGAGCGCATCCTTAATACAATGATTTTTCCAACACAATCCGCTTCGGTGAATTCGGTTCAAAATGCCCTTTTTAACAGCATTTAAAAAAATATATTCTGCCTCTATCATTAATCTTTGCCTCTATTATTAATATTGTTGGTTTAAACTTTTAATTACTTATATCCAAATATTTTTTACTATACATCAGTTACGCACACTTTTATAAAAAAAAAAAAAAAAAAAAAAGTGCGGTATCTAACTTTGTAATAGACACTGCCGCCATTGTGATAAATATTATTCCGATTTCAATTCACCACACGTGAAGATCCACCACACAGGGTTATTCTAAATTGTTTTCATAAATTAAGAAGGGTGATAGTACCCATCCAGATGACCAATAATTACATAGGAATGTTGGGTCGCATACGACTCCGAGAGCCAGAAAAGAGGAATATTAGAATTCCAACCTGAACTTACAACAGTGTTGGGAAAGCGAATGAACGATACCAAAAGTTGCACAATCAGATTTATTGTTTAGTGAAAAACTCACAGCAAGTGCTCAAAACGCGTGTCGTTGCACAGTTGACACCGGCGAAGGAACAACTGGCGCACCCTCTCAAAGATTCCTGGTGTGGTCTGAATATCGTCCGCGGCAACAACGATTCTCGCCACGAGATCTTCAGATGAGGCATCTCGCACACTAAAGATTTCATGTGCCCCAGAAGAAAAAGTTCAGTGGGTTGAGGTCCGATGAGCGAGGAGGCCAGGCCACAGATCCGCCAAGTCCGATCCATCATGCGAGATATGTGGCATTCAAGAAGTTACGGACCCTGATGGAAAAATGGGGTGGGGCTCCATCGTGCATAAACCACACGTATATCTGGATGAAGAGCGGAACAGCCTAAAATAAACTGGGAAGCACTTGTTCCAAGAAGATACGGTATGCTGCGCCGTTCAAACGGTCTGGCAATATGTAAGGACCTACCAGGTAATCACCAAGGATACCTGCCCAGACGTTCACGGAAAATTTCTGCTGGTGGTTACGAGGGTTAGTACAGTGGGGATTGCTGTTAGACCAAACTTGATGATTGTGCATGTTGAAAATGCACAATCTGCTGAATGTTGCCTCATCACTAATAAATACCAATCCAGGAAATCGTGGATCGTTAATCATCATCCCCAGTATCCAATGCACAAAGTCTGCCCGGCAGGGATAATCATTTGTCTGCAAAGATTGCACTTTTTGCACGAGGTAGGGTGCATGCGTTCTTCGTGTACAATACGCCACACCACTGGCTGAGAAATACCCATGTCGTATGCCACCGCTCGTGTGTTTGTGGAAGGAGCTGCTTCAAATCTAGTCAAAAGTCGCTCTTCCGTTTCTGGCGTTCGTTCATTTCGCGAACGTCCTGCATTCCTGTTTGAGATGGCAAACGAACCGCTTTCTCGCAGTCGTCGATCAACACTGGAAAAGGTAGGATGACTTGGAATACGACGAGTTGGAAACTGCTGTTCGTACAATCTTCGTGCTTCGCGTCCATTCCCTTTTACTTCACAGTATGTGAGGTGAATATCTACCAATTCCTCGTACGTGTACTCCGCCGTAGCGTTCACGAAAAGTTCCGGACGATGTTATCAAGATAATACTTGAAGCAATGGTGTTGTGCTGTTTTTAAAGGACAACGTTTGCTCTGATTGGCTTTCTCCGTTACCAACTAAGAGCAAAATGCTGCTTCTTCTCAGTGGAAATTTGCATACGGCAAAGTCTTGATAGTCTTATGAGATATGCTATGTACATAGGCAGGTGCAAACTGATGTAAGAGGTGATGACTTGTCTTGCTTGATCTCGCAGGATCCGTTTCTATTTTCCTCTTTTTTGCCTCTCAGAATGGAATGTGACCTTATGTTCCTGTGTAATTGTTGGTCGTCTGGACTGGTACTATTACCCCTCTTAATTTGTAAAAACAATTTAGAATCACCCTGTATATTCTTTAGTTGATATTCTGCCACGACCGGTGTACGTGCGTGATACCGGGAACGATGTAAGGTTGATAATCAGTTCACTAGGATACTTCAAATAAATATTAAATTTAAGATTTGTTTATAATACACTTAAGCATTTGCAACAAAATAAAATATTTCAGTTTATAGGCAAGGATATAGCCAATCCTACTCTACTTTAAGTTACACTTTGAGAAATTATCTACGCACTAGATTATAGCACTATAAAAACACTATTCCCGTCTTTCTTGACTGTATACAACAAGGTTTATCCAATACGTCGATCGCACGGGTCGATCTGAAACCTCGGTACACAAGTGCACTTCTAAAAAGAACACACCGTACACTCTCTTCTATTTTCACAGGCAATACTGCGTTGTTGAAAGGCCATTACAACATATTATCATTTGTTCACATCTCATCCTCCCATCACCACATACCTTGCTATTGTTTTACCTGCATTCCAGTAGGCAATAGTAACCCCTCTTTTGGAAGTTACTTTCACACCTTTTCAGGGGCGCGCCGACCCAGTGTGCAAAGTGTGCACCGCACACAGGCGCCAGAATAGTAAAGGTGCCAAATAGTTTAGGCGAGGCTGAAAAGTTTGAAAAACTTTTATCCAATTTAAATTTATTAAAGCGGTATTCAAAATCGAAAGTGTGTCATTTCTGATGACACATTTATGAGTTCATTTTTACTTTTAAGATATATGAAATTTGTGGATGCTCGTCAGCGGCGTAGCTTTAGGGTAGGGTGGGGGGGGGGGGGTCTCAAACCGAAAGGCGTCATGGTGTCGAAAGGTCACGGTCGTCGTAAGGCGCCACGGAAGGCTTTAGGGCGCCGTCATGCGCCTAAAATAAATTTTAAAAAAGCGCTAGAAGTATAAAAAAAATCGGAAGGGCGACCGCGAATGCCCCTTTTGACATTCCTACTCTAGATCAGACCTGTCCAACTTTTCAGAAAACAGGGCGCACTGCAGCTGGGGACAAACATGGAAGGCTTCATTATTCAAATAATTGAAAATATATAACACTTCTATCTTACTGTAATATTGGTAGTGATACACATACTAACGACATAAAAACGAGTAATATATTAAATGGCACAATGGTAAAGCAGCATAAGACCCCAGGTTATGCACGGTTCCCATGTAAAAGTAAATTGCCGAAAAAAGCACAAATCAATCACAGCAATCGGCTACATTATAACAAAAATAATAAATAAATAAAACAGGATAGAGCTCAAAATGCAATGCATTAAAAAAAAAAGAAATGAAAAACGCCATTCGATTCCAACCCAATTTAATAGCCATGCATTGTAACATTGCATAACATTGTATGCTTTTACGCATAAAAACGAGCCCATGAGCATGTAAGGAAGTTTCATGTCATTTACAGTAGGGAAGCATGTTTTTGAGAACAACCTCAAAATGAATTACGTTTTATTGAAATTTTAATTGAATATTTTATAGACTTGCTTCTAACAAATTATAATAGATCAAGCGCTAGTTTTACTCGCGTACAGAGATTTCATACAAAAAATTTATTAATTTCTAACTACAATCTTACAAAATATAGTTGTTAAACGAATAATAAGACTTTGCAAATAACTCGGAATTATTTTATTAAATATTTTTTCAATAATTGCCTTCAATAATTGAATTCAATTGGAATGAAAAACGCTGACTATTTATCATTGTGATCCGTTTTACCTAAAACAAAGGCCTTGTACAAAGTTTAATATTGCCATTGTGCCAAGTACGCTTTGAAAGGATGTTACAAAGTTGCATGGCCACTTTGGTCTGTGCCACGTTTTTTTAGGTAGGTTTTTAATTAATATCTCAGCTAATTACCGACAATTCTTTGGGAAAATCTTTATCGACAGTCCTTGGATGATTTCGCGTCGATAGGTACCTCGAACTCTCCTCAACTCCCCCACTGAGCGCCAGCAAGATAAAGTTTATGTATAAAGGAAAACTGCGATTTTCTGAAAAATTGTATGACCTAGGATAATCTCTATAGTTTACCTGAAAGGTATAAATAAATTCCTACTACTTCTAATTTTTTCGTAATTTTATTTTCGGTAGATTTGGAAAAAGTAGGGGAGACATAATTTTGCCATACATTTTCGACGAATTTCTGAAAATATAATTGTGTCTATTATTGTATATGTTTTTGAGTTCTGCGTTACGAGGTTTTTCAAACGACACCCCCCCCCCCCCATTTTGTCTTAAATACGTACCCGTTCACTGTGTGAAAATGGGGGAAAAGCTGCTAATTGTTGAGATTTGTTATGTAAATGTTTATCTTAATTTTTGGAAAATTGTATGGGGTAGTAATAAACAAATTAAAACTTTAAAATGACCTCTACTGATAAAAAAAAAATGAGTTAAGAGGAGAGGAGTGAGTGCTTAGTAATGTCCAGGCCAAAATGTTTAAAACAGTATGTCACATGAAAAAATTAATTTTCGCCCCCACGAGGGGAATGCCAACTAATAGTCTGGGGTAAAGTCCTGCATCGGGTCGGGTTACCCGCTTTTACCCAAACCCGACCCGCACTCGGCGCTATATTTTCGCGTTGCGGGTCGGGTCGGGTTGACTTTAACTATTTTTGTTACGGGTCGGGTTCGGGTTGACCCGATTTTTTTAAAGAATGTGGAAAATATTTTTTCACGTTAAAAGCCTATATAAAATCGCAGATCAAAGTTTCACAAAAGCAAAATGCGTGCCTGTCTCTTTTGTCTTTAGTCGTCCTTTCACGAGTCTTCGAAATAACAAATTGCATTATATTTTTATCGTATTTTAAAAATACAATACGCAGCAAAACGCTAAATTGTCCTTCCTGTCTATCACACAGTAGTTGTCAAAGTTAGAAGTATCAAGACTTATAGAACATTAGCAATGAGCAATCTGTTTTGCAATGATTAAAAATGAATTTAACATTTGCAGATTCAAATTTTAAATCTCCACAATTCCTAAACTACTTGACTAAATGCCTTTCTGTTTAGTTTTCTTAAGTAAAATTTAATGACAAAGCCAAATATGATTTAAAAATTATAGCGTTTGTATTGAAAATTTCAGAGTTCGGTACAATTTTAGAAGTATGAAGATGAGCCTTAAAATTTTTTTTATATAACTTGAAAGAATACATAATTTCCTATCAAATGTTTATTTAATTGTTTTCAGGAAAAATTTGGTGAGTAAAATGCATGAGGTCATTATTTCATTTGACCGACTGCACCTTAAAACCGTCAGATACAAATGATATTTATTCATGAAATTGGCCATCATATGAAATTAGAGAGCACCCATCTTAGACTGATGTAGTTATTTGCAGAGAAAAAGAGTATCAGGGAAAGAAAAATATTTCTAGAAAAGGAGAACTACCATTGTATTATAGTATTACCGTGGTAGTGCTTGAAGTGACCTATGTAGTACTAATATACATTAGCTGAATCAGTATTGCACATATATTAAGTGCACCTGTTACACCAATTTAATTAAAATTGTTTTTCTTTAATAAAATTCTTCTGAATTCTACATTATTTTTTTTTACTCTTCATTATAATAAAAAAAGAGACATTTAAATTCAATATTTCAATGTAAAATGTTGAGGTTCTTTAAAATATAAGAGTTGAAAGAAGTCTAAAGTTCTAAATTTTCATTCTTTTTCAGCAATCCATTATAATTTTTTTTCACAGCTATATTTAACTGAAAAATAAATACCCTGAAAAATACCCAAAGTGGTTATTTTACATCACTGGGTGCACCAGGACAGGTTTTCGACTATCCTCACAAAAATTTTGAGCCTCGTATGTGCCGTAGATTCTGCTAGTCATCGCACACAGATAGAGCAAAACTTTGTTTTATTAGTATTTTTACTCTCTTCTATCTTTACAAGAAGAAAGTATTAGATTCGTGAAAATTTTCGACATCCGGTTTTCGACGGATTTATACATTTTAGAATGTCCTGAACACGATTTGATGGTTTTTAGAAAATGTCTGTCTGTCACTCTCTCTGTTACTCTGTATGTGACAAAAATTTTGTAGGTGCTCTATCTCAAGAACTAATGCACGGAATTTCACAAAACTTTAGATTCAGTTAGACCTTAATATAAACTAGTCCTGATTAGTTTTTGGTGAAAATCGCCCACAGATGGCACTGCTATGTGGCATTTTTACCGATTTCAGCAATAGCTATATCTCAAGAACTACTGCACGGATTTTTATAAAACTTTAGATACAGTTAGTCCAGGATATAGTTAGCTGTTCATTAGTTTTTGGTGAAAATCGCCCAACAGGTGACGCTGCTATGCTGCATTATTCTCGATTATCGCAATAGCTGTAACTCAAGAAAAAATGCACGAATTTGCATCAAACTTCAGATTTGAATAGTCCCTGATATAAATTAATGCCGTTTAATTTTTGGTGTAAATCTCCCAATAGGTGGCGCTGCTGTGCTGAATTTTTCACGATTTCTCCAATAACTTCTCCAATATCTTAAGAACAAATGCATGAATTTTCATCAAGCTTCAGATTCAGTTAGTCCCTAATATAAACTGGTGCTAATTAGTTTTTGGTGTAAATCGCTCAACTGGTGGCGCTGCTATGTGGGATTTTTTACGATTTCCGCAATAGCTCTATCTTAAAAACTAATGAACGGATTTTCATCAAACTTCAGATTCAGTTAGACGTTAACATAAGTTGTTGATTATTAGATTTTGGTGTAAATATACCTATCCGGTGGCGCTGATATGCTACATTTTGCATGATTTACACGATTTTAGCGATAGTCCTATGTCAAGAACTAATGCACAAAATTTCATGTCTTTAGAATCCTCATGATGGGTATAGATTGCCATTTAATTTTGGCTCTGTACTAGAGAATTTTGAAATATTAACATGCATGAGATAGAAGAAAGTTTTGGGATTGGCATATCCGACTAGTTAATTTAGAACTTGGGTTCATTGCACGAAAATTGGGAATTCGAAAAATAAAAAAGTCTGACAGAGAAGGAAGGGTCAAGTGTGTGACAAGGTAAAGATACGCTTAGCTTCTTAGCAATGTAAACGTCAAAATGAATATGCATTTTTCATAACAATTGTTATATAGCCAGCATAAGGGTTCTATATTTGCTTATATAAAATCAAATGTTCCGGGACTGGAACATTTTCGAATGCACCCCTGATTATAATCTACATGTGGTAATTGTTTAAGGCGCATCTTAATTGGCGTTACATTATTTTAAAAGAAATAAAAGTACTATAACAAGCTCCGATGCAATACGGAGACCATTGATTTCAGAAAAAAAATTTCTACTTTTATGTGTATTTACCGTATTACGAGCACTCCTTTCTTTGTGTCTTAGTGCCTACCATTGATTAATTCAACACAGCTATATTTCCAAATTAAAGTTTATTTGAACTGTTTTAATTTTTAAGTATAAATATAAATAAAGATCAGATCTTAAAAATTCCGGGAGTAATGGGGGTAAAAGAAGCTGGTTTATGTAGGAGGTATGCCATTTGTGGGGAGGGGAAGCAACCAGCTGAAACACCCACTTTTTAGGGATGTCTCTTATTTGTATAGCTGCCAACATTCCTTATTTTTAAAGTCAAACAATAATATTTTAAGCCAGAAATTTAATTTAATAAATGAAATAAAAAAGAACCCTGTAGAAACAAGACACATTTCATTAAATAAATTTTCTGGTTCAAATTCTTTTATTTTATCTGGGGAAAACCACCGGAAGGTTGGCTTGGCAGCTATGCATTTATACTCATTGAAAAAAAAAACTATTTTTTTTCTTTTTTTTTTGGTGTGTGTGTGTGTGTGTGTGGGGGGGGGGTGTTTAGGAATATGGAGCGCCAATTGAAGTTCTGCACACAGGCGCCGTATACTTCTGGCGCGCCCCTGCACTTTTTACTCATAGATAAGAAAAAGTATCCACAACTTAAGTTTGTAGATAATAATATACATATAGATACGATACACTAGCAAAATAAAATTAATTAAACAGCAATTTACATTAAGCATAAGTCTCATTAACATCAGAGACCTGACAAACTTCTTCACATTTTACTTTAAGGTTAAAAATATATCATTTAATAATTAAGAATTTTTCTTTTTTTTTTTCAAAATCAAATTATTATAAAACATAATTACTGAAACATTTAGAAATTCATAGAAAAATATGTAATATATTCCTGTATATCTTATGTAATTTTATTCTTACATTTATAATTTTGGGTACATTACATTTAAAAAAACAAATTAATTATAAAAACTTGAAAATTTTCAGCTCTTCACCTTGAACGGTTTTAAAAAATGTGCACCTAAATGTGTAAAAAAGGCTTTCTGAGAAAAATTGAATAAATATTGAAACATATGAACGGCTCGGTTTATGTTTTATGTATTCCAAAACTTTATAAATTTTATATATATATTTTTTAATTTTTTGTGTTCGATTTACATTTTAAACACAAAATTGAAAATTTGAAACATTTTATGTCTTTTGCTCCCTTAAAAATAATTCAAAGTCTATGTTTGACATCCCTATGATTATTCTCATCATTGCACACGTGTAGCTGTTACTATTAACAAATAGTCTGAAACCAAAAAATAATGTTCTGTCTACAGTTTTTTTAAACAAAAATTCACTAAATAAAGTACAACTCAAGTCTGACTTAGCTCTGAGATAAAAAGATCAAACCATTTTGAATAAATAAATAGTCAATATCCCCCGAGATATGTTGTATTAAAGTTTAGAACATCATTTAAAAAAGTTCTACTGTCTAGACTGTTAAAAAATATTTGCTTAGAAAATGAAATTCTAAACCTACTCGTTTTCTTTTGAGTACAATTGTATCACAAGCTTGTGCATGACATGTTAAAATGACCGTAATCAAAAGCTTAATGTTTATTTTCGTTAATCTGTTAAGATTAACAAATAAACAAACATCAGCAGCAGAAATGTTTGATAAAATAAAATATAATTGATTCTTTATAATCTGAATTTTAAATAAATTTAAAGTAACATTTTAATTTAGATTAAAACCTAAACTAAATTAAGAAACATTTGAGTTCACAAAAAATTAGTTTGCGCGAAGTAACTCGCTCTCTTTTTAAACTCTAATTAACAACTATTTTGATAATCATTTACACTTACAAAACGAACAACAATTTTGTTAAACAAGCAAATTTTCTGCTTCTTTTTAACCTGATTTTACAGGAATAACTTTAAACAAAACTTATTTGCCATTTGCCACCTTCTAAATAACCAGCATAACTTGCAAGCTTTAATTAATAATTATTTTCGTTATCTATTAAACATAACAATAGAAAAAAAAACAGCAAAAACGGTTTGAAAAACAAAATCATTTTTACTTCCTTTAACCTGGTTTTCAAGTAAAGTTAAGGCAGCATTTTAATGGAGATTATAAAGCTAAATTAAGTGAAGTGACACTTGAGTTCATAAAAGCATTGATCTCCGCATTTCGATGATTGTGTTCTGGTACAAAAATATATTTATCACGTCCTGCATACCTTGTAAAATTTCGAAAATAATTATTTTTCCTTCATCTTCTAAACTTCACAAGCAAAGCGAATAAAGGAAAGGAAAAAGTTTATGAAATAAAGAAGTTTTCGTTATCTGGTTTTTAAATAAATGTAAAGTAAGACATAAATTTAGATTTACAAACCAAATAGATACATCTTAGTGCATATAAAAATTGATCTGCGTTTTTAGGGCTCCCACTATGTCCGTTTTTTGAACACCACTTTTATTTAAAGAAAAATCTTCTTTATAAATTTCTTAGAAACATACCGGGAAGAGCGTTTTACTTCCAATTATTGCCGAAAACTACCATGAATTTCTTTCTAAAAAATTACTGGTTTTTATAAAACGGACCAGGGGAGCCCTGCGTTTTTCAGTGATTATGTTCTAGGGAAGAAAACGTACAAAGTGCAGGGGTCGCATTACATAGGTAAAATTTTATTGTTTCTACTAGAGTCCTTAATCAGTAATTTTCATGATCATTTTATTTAACATTTGCTATACAGTATTGAAAATATTATTTTCAAAATAGTGGTAGGAACAATAAAAATTTCCCTATGTTAGTCGTTCAGAAGACAATCCGACTAACTCTATTTTAAGCGGCGTTTTTTTAAACAAAGGAACATTGCATATTTTCTATATATTTATACAGTGATAAAAAGCTACCCTTGATTAAAAGAAAATTAACTGTTGGTTGGATGGTTGTGTTTATGACGACCAATTATCAACACGAGGGATATAGGCCCGAAGGGGGGGGGTGCCCTTCGTGGGGGTCTTTCTAAGGGAACCTAACCCGTACATACGCAAGGAAATCCACGGTTCGAAGAAAACCACGGAAACTCCGAACGATTAGGCCGACGGGAGTGAATGGGTTCGAACCCAGTACCTCTCGTCTACCAGCTTCGAGAGCAAAACCTAAAAAAAAAAAAAAAATTAACGAGTTCAATCAAAATATCCCGAGAAAAAAATATTATGTAGATACAATATTCTTATACACTCATTGCCATAAAAATTTGCGCACCAACAAATAATTGTGGAATCGTAACGAAACTTAGCATGAAGGTACATATCAGGCAGATATGCAAACGATTAGAAATGCAGCGTGATTGCGCATTGCGTAATGCCACTAGAGGGCGTTGAACTTCGTCCTCCTTGAAGTATAAAACACGTAAGCAGAGCTTGTCTGAGTGTACCTTTTCTTTTTCAAAGGAAACGCTGAGGTAGACATGCCGTTACGCAGCCATCGAAGACAATATGAGCAGCTGTCAGAGTTCTAGAGGGGAAGAATCATCAGATGATGGAAGCTGGGTTGTCAGATCGGCGAGTAGCTTGTCAAGTAGGCCGTTCTGATTTTACTGTGAGGAGGTGTTGGGACCAGTGGATTGAAGAGACGTCATTTACACGGCGACCAGGCTCGGGACGCCCTCGACAGACAAGTCGTCGAGAAGACCGTCACATCATACGAAACGCACGCGTAGAGCCAACTGAATCATTGGCCGCTATCCAGACACAGGCAGCACCTTCACTATGGACTCCTGTGTCTTCCCGAACAATCGCAAGGAGCCTGGCTGAAGGACATCTGGTATCGCTTTGCCCATTACTTCTGCTGCCAATGACACCGACCCACAGACGCCTCCGTTTAGAGTGGTGTCGCGCACGACGGGATTGGACTACAACGGAATGGAACCAGGTCGTAGCGACGAGTCTAGATTCAATTTGAGCAGCAATGACAATCGTGTTCGTGTGTGGAGGCCCCGTGGTGAACGCCACAATTTTGCCTTCGCTTTACAGCGACACACCGCTCCCACAGCTGGTGTGATGGTATGGGGTGCCATTGCTTACGATACACGGCCACCCCTAATATTGGTTTTGTGGAACAATGACAGCCCAGCGGTACGTCCAGGACATCCTTCAGCCACATGTGTTGTCACTCGTGGCAGGGCTCCCAGGAGCCATTTTTCAGCAAGACAATGCTCGGCCACACACAGCAAGGATGTCACAAGCATTCTTCCGCCACATTACCACCCTTCCCTGGCCTGCTCGATCCCAAGATTCGTCAACAATCGGGCATATCTGGGATCATTTGGGACGGTAAGTTGGACACCCTACGAGTTTGATTGAACTCGAGGCGCGTGCGTTTACAGCAACTGTGGAACGAGATGTCTCAGGACATCATACGGAACTTGTATGCCTCAATGTTCGCTCGTATCGCATCGTGCATTCGCGCTAGAGGGGGTCCAACAGAGTACTAAAATTTCCGTTCATTTGTACTTTTTTCTGAAATAAATGATCCTTTTTCTTTGGTTTTCTACTCACTTACTTATATCACAGTAGTACTTACGCGAGTAAAATTTCGTTTCATTTGGACATCTTTTTCTTGGTGCGCAAATTTTTATGACAATGAGTGTAATTACAATAACTTTAACTGTGTATACTGAACATTTTCATTTGATGGAGTTAATTGCACTGATCGCGCATGAATGCGACCCCTGAAAGTGACTATAATTAAACCGACAGTACTCAGTGTATTCTGTAGCACGATCTAATTGCGAGAATGGAGCGAAATTTTTTTGGATTACTAAAAAAGAAAGGGGACAAAGGATTCCGTGAAAAAAAAAAATAGTTCCAAAAGTTCCCACTATGGTGATATGCCAGTTTTATTGTGGCCACCCTGTACTTTGTGTAGTTCCGTATATCTTATTAACCTTAAATAATAATTACTAGTCTTAAATTTTTGAACTCAACAAGAAAAGAAATAAACTAATAGACGAACAAATTTCCGTGAAACAAGAAAATATTTTCTACCTGATTTTAACATAAATTAAGGTAATGTTTTAATTTAGATTACATCGCAAATTAAATAAAAAGGCATTTGAGCTCATAATGATGAGCCTTTCGATGATTATGTTATAGGAAAGAAAAACCATTATGTATCGTTTCTCATATCTTGAAAATTTTTAATGATAATTATTTTACTTTATTTTACTTAATCTGTTAAATTTAACAAGCATATAAAAATCCGTAAAACCAAAAAATGTTTTGAGAATTTTCTACTCCCTGGTTTTTAAATACATTTAAATGTAACAATTTAATTCAGATTAAAACTTAACCCCTTGGGGACGAGCGACCGGTATACGTGCCGCATAAGATGCTCAGAATCATTGATTATTCTCACCAGTAATTTTTATTGCAAATTTTGCCTTATTTAATCCGAGAATTTTCCCGATTCAACTAGGCAAAAATTTCTGTTTTGAAAAACCGGTGATAAAAGAATAAAAATTTTGTAAAAGACGCTCGTCCCGAAGGGGTTAACTTAAAGAGTCATGTGAGCTCATAATGATTGATCTGCGAATTTTGATGTTGTGTTACGTAGACAAAAATGTATTTGTCACTTTCCGCATATTATCTTGTAAACTTTAAATAATACTTATCTCTCTAAATCTGTTAAATTCAAGGAGCAAAGCAAGAAACGACAACATTCATAACAAGAATAGGTTTGAAAAGTAACGAAAGTTTTGCAATCTGGTTTTTAATTAAATTTAAGGTAACATTTTAATTTAGAATAAAAACAAAACTAAATGAAAGATACAATTAGGTTTATTAAAAAAAAAAAAAAAAAAAAAAAAAAAAAAAAAAAAAAAAAACTTGCGCGTTTCGATGATTGCGTTTCAGGAAAGAAAAAGTATTTCATCACGTTTCACACACCTTGTAAACTTTAAATGATAATTATTTTACTCAATCTGTTAAAGTGAACAGGCATACAAAAAAAATGTTTTGAGAACCAAGAAAATGTTTGCCACCTGATTTTAAATACATTTCAGGAAACATTTTGATTTACATTAAGAACCTTAGCTAAATAAAGAGACGTTTGAGTTCATAAAAATCTATCTGCGTGTTCCGTTGTTGGTGTTTTCAAAATATGTATATTTTCGAAAGTTTCAAAATATATATTTATCAAAACTTAATTTTCAAATATAATATTAATTGTAACCTATTAATTTTTTTTAACAGCAATCAATTTTCAGAATCTTCAAATAAGCAAAAAATTACAGCTCATAAAGCCTCTACTTTTTCAGTTGTGTTTAAAAATCTACTTGCATTGCAATCTATTTTGAAACGATTACAAATGGATATAACATTAGGAGTGATATCCGAAGATAAAAATAGGCCGAAAAATTCTAATATAATGTGAACATTAACTTTTAGTATTTCAAAATCTTAAAGTTTGTTACAATTTCTATATGTAGACGAACTCCTAAGCCAAACTGAAGCATATCATTACTAAACGTTATTACTAATCGATTGGTAGCAGTTAATCACGATTGGTCACGTTTTTGGTCACGTGCGGTAGAGTTTGTAAGGGGAGTTCTCTCTCTGTCTCTCTCTTTTTTTCCAGGTCTGTAAAATGATATTTTAATTTATTTCAAATGAAAATCAAATTTTAAAGTAATTGCTTAAAAGGCGCAAAGGCCAACATAGTGAAAAAGATTCCGAGCCGGGACTCGAACCCGGGCCATCAGTATAGTGCACTGGCGTTCTACCGACTAAACCACTTGGAACGATACACAGCTCGGAAAATTTCTCAATATTATATGTTGGCAAGGCTACAAACGCAGCACAAGATGGAATATTTATCGTGAGCCACCGACCTGGGTCTAACACGAAACATAATTAAATCCAGCATCGATAGAAACTATATATTAATACATAGAAATTATTCCAGAGAGAAACATTCGCCTTGGATAATAGTGAGAAATTTTCCGAACTGTATATCGTTCCAAGGGGTTTAGTCGGTAGAACGTCAGTGCGCTATACTGATGGCCCGGGTTCGAGTCCCGGCTTGGAATCTTTTTCACCATGTTGGCCTTTGCGCCTTTTAAGCAATTACTTTAAAATTTGATTTTCATTTGAAATATTGTATCCAAGGCGAATGTTTCTCTCTGGAATAATTTCCATGTATTAATATATATTTTAATTTAGTTTAATACCTAAATTAAAGAAAGAGACATTTCAGTTCATACAAAAATGAGCAGTACGATGATTGTGTTCCACTGAAGAAAATTTATTTTGTCACAATTTGCATGTCTCGTAAATCTTAATTAATAATTATTTCGCTTAATCATTTAAACTTAGCAAGCAAACACAAACACAAAGAATGAGCAAAACAATTTTCAGAATCAAATAAATTAATTTTTTGATTATTTGATTTTTAAATAAATTTAAGGTAACATTTAATATATATTAAAAAACTAAATTTTAATATAATTTAATTTATATAAAAATTATATAAAAAGAGACTTTTGAGTTCATAAAAAAATGTGTTATTGGAAAGAAAGTATATTTTTTTGACGCTGTGCATACCTTGTAAAGTTTAAATAATAATTACTTTACTTAATGTGTTAAAGTTAACAAGAAAATAATATGAAATAAAAAAACAAACACCAAAATATAAACAAAAGAATGTTTGAGAATCAAAAAAATATTTGCTACCTGATTTTTAACTACATTTAAGGTAGCATTTTTGATCCAGATTAAAACCTAAACTAAATAAAGAGACAGTTGAGTTCATGAAAAATTGATCTGCGCGTTTCGTTGATTGTGTTCCAGGGAAGAAAAAGTATTTTGTCACGTTTCTTCGATTTTTGTAGACGGGAGGAAGTACATCTTTTCATCCTTTTAATGGAACTAACTCAAAGAATAAGTAGAGATATTTCACATCTGTTGCAAGCTGTTTTCTTTTTGTTTATTCCTTTTATTGTTTCGAAAGAAAGATTAAGATTGTTTTACAAGAAGGTAGGCTCGGGATACAAAAGGATAAAGGCAAGAAAGAAAATTAGTTGCTTTGTTCATACTCCCGAGACAAGATAAAGTAACAAGAAGAAGACGTACACGAAATCCGCGTTTTATTATCCTAAAAAAAAAAAAAAAAAAAAAAAAAAAAAAACGAAAAAAAAACGCTCTTATATTGGTTTTTGCGTTAGAAAAACGTTTTTAAATGATCTTAAGCTTAATACGGATTTATTTATTTTAAACTAGCATTTGTTTAGCATTATTTAGGATTGAAGACATTTCCCCGGGATTCTTATTTAAATCTTATTTAAAGTTTTTATCGGAAATCTCTTACAAATCTTATCCAAAGCTTTTATCAGAAATATCTTACAAATCTGAACCTTTAAAAGGTTTTTATGAGAAAAAAATCAGAGATAAAATTCCTCTGCTATTTTTGCAATTAAAGGATCCCACTATTCATTTCAATAGGCATTCATTTCAATTGGCTCGTGGATATCCACGTGCCAATGAATGATCTTTTTTCTTTCATTTGCCTTCTTTGTGTGACGTTTTTGTGACGCGTGTCAAGGATTTCTCAAATATCTAGGGGTCGTTCGTTGAACCCGATAGAGAACATAAAAGCAAAAGCGCGAGGTAGAACATGAGAGGCCCAAAGAAACTTCCACACGTGGAATAAAATTGTAGATTTTAAATAGACAATATTTTACATGTTTAACGATAAAAATACATAGTATAAGCCAATAAATAAATAAATTATTATGAAAAAAAAGTTTTACGTCTATTTTATGGTAACAGATTTTCGCAATATTTCGATTTTTTAAAAATTTAAAAATTTGCGATTTTTGAAAAATTTGTCATGAAGGTAAAAAAGTAAGATCATTTTTCGATTAAGCGCTACAAAATACATATGAATCATGTGTCAACAGCTAAAAAACGCAACCATCACATTTAATTTATAGGATAATATACATCTACCGGGTGTTTCAAAAGTGCGGCGCGAAAGTAAAACGCGATAAAAGAACATCCATAGGTCGGAGAGACATGCGGTTTGCAGATAAATATTCAGCGTGGTACGGGATTTTGTATGACATCAACAAAAAATTTAGTTCAAAATATCGACAATAGAGGGCACTACTGCAGGTAATTCTATGGGATATTTCCTATATTGCTCACACTACGCAAGATTTGGATACAAAAAAGTGTACATGCAGAATTCTCTAACGTTTTTGTATTCAAATATTGCGTTGAGTGAGCAGCATGTAATTATTCCATGGAATTATCTGGAGTAGCACCCTCTATTATCGAGATTTTGAACTAAATTTTTTGTTGATGTCATACGAAATCCCGTCTCAAAATGTCTCTCCAATCCATAGATTTTTTTATCGCCTTTTAATTTCGCACCGAACTTTTGAAACACCCGGTATACATATATATATACAGGGTGTCCCAGAAGTAATGGGACAAACTTTAAGGGGAGGTAAGGGACATCACAAGGATTCAGATTTGCAAAGCAACCCAGGGCCGGAAACACTTTCCTGGCGCGGTAGTGGCGACACAAAACACAAGAAAGAAAGGACACGAACAGGGACAGAAAACATGTTAATTATTCTTAGTACTGCAAAAATGCCGGGACAATGCTGGAAAGTGTTGAGAAACTTGTTGCACGCATCGTGGCAGCTGCTGGGGAAGTCCGGGACACTCCCAGTATTTTCGAAAACATTAGATCTTCCATACGCCGGAGATGCGCTTCCATGCATCACGGCCCGGGGTCGTAATTTCGAATACCTACTTTGATGACGATCGTTGTCCGTTTAATGTTCTTTCTTCTTAGTTTTTTGATGTACTAAGGATAATAAACATGTTTTCTCCTCTTATTCGTATCCTGTCTTTCTTGTGTTTTGTGTCGTCACTACCGCGCCAGGAAAGCGTTTCCGACCCTGGGTTGCTATGCAAATCTGAATCCTTGTGATTTCCTCTACCTCCCCTTAAAGTTTGTCCCATTACTTCTGGGTCACCCTGTATATATATATATATAAACCAATATAAGATTATATTTAGCCTGAACCAGCGCACCCTCCCTCACAGAAAAAGAAGAACAAGAAAAAAATAACTATTTGTAAAATTTTTAAACAAAAACCAGGAAAAAATAGGCTGCGGCCTCATCGACAGTGGGTTATATTTCAAAAGCAGCCGAGCATTAAAAAAAAAAAAATGTAGATAAAATATGCATTAGTGGCAGTGGATTTCGGCCAGAACAGTGATAGCAAAGTCAAATGTTAAACATTCGATTGCTATTATCACATGCTCCCCCACCGGACTCTACGCCAACATTATTGAATGAATGCCTCACCCGGAATACAGTAAAAGATGCAAAAATATGTTCGTTGAAAAAACCATACTCAACCAACTCAGCCACATTGTCACAACCCAAATATAAAACATAAAACAAACTTAACAAGGCAGAATCCAACATCCAATCAACCAATCCAAAATCATTCCAGGTCTGTTGCCAATCGACACAGCACATCATCATAAAACCGTCCTTGAACAGGCTTTAGGAAATATGAGTCATTCACTGACGTCTAAAAGCAATCGATCAGTAATGAAGAAAATCTGCAAAATCTGAATATTTTTTTATAAAATCTAAAGGAATATTGTTTTTCTAATATAGATTACTTTTAAAATGAAACAAATCTGCACAAATTCTGAAAAAGCGAAATATTTTATTAATAATTATATTAATATATATACGTTTGTAAATATTGGAGGACCCAGTGAACAAATTGATTAACCTGAACTTGAAAACTATTATGTTTATTGTAGATTGAAATATGTACTTTGTTACCTACTAAAATTATTTTTAAATCAAGGTAATCAGCCTCCAAACTATTATTATTTGTTTTCTTTAATGTCAGGGAATCAGGATAAATTTCTTGAGAAATTTCATTAAAATCGCTATTTAAGTTTAACACGATCAAGTCGACTATGTATCTGTAAGCCAGGAATTGGACATCAGCTTTATTAATGCTGTACTGAAACTCATAAAAGAATAAAAATAAGTTAGCAGCTGTAGATGAGTAACTAATACCCATACCAATTCCATTAATTTGTAAGTATATTTTAGAACCTGTGTAAACATAATTGTTGTAAAGGCAAAACCGACATAACTTATTAAACAAGTTAGAGTGGAAATCTGTAACATCTAAAACCAATTCCGCTGTCTTTAAAAGTGCCTCCTTTAAACTATTAATAGGAATAGTAGTAAATAAATTTTCAAAATTACATGTTTGGATAGAATGAATACTATTGCTTTTTAATTTTTCAGCAATCTCGAAACTATTTGAAATAATCCAGAAACAATTACTGTCTTTATACTTGTATTTTAACATGTTTAAAACTTTTTTAAGTAAATCTTCAAATTTCCAATTAAAATTAAAATTATTGTCTATACTGTTGCCATTACTTACGTTTATATATATATATATATATATAACCATTAATTAAACATTACCGACCATCATCAAAAACCGCATTATTGTGAATGATTGACAATAAAAATGAATGCCACAAACCTATAATATAGAACTGTATGTATAAAATAAAGTACCTTATACTTAATTACAAGAATTAATAAGGAAGAATAAAAAAAAGAAGAATATGGATTCCGAAAAAAATGAAAAACTTATATATTGAATTACGTTTTCAAGAGTACAGAATTCAATGATATAAGCAAATCGGTCGTTTTCTGTGAGAAAAAAGCTTAAAGCTGAAAAAAAATTTTCTCCTGTACTCGAACAACCAATAGATCCAAAAGAATAGTTTCAAGATGAAAACAGAACATTATCAAATGGCATGAAATGGAAAAAAAACACTACAACCCATTAAATATTTAATTTATAGCAATAGAAATCTTACACAACTTATCGAATAAATTCCCAGTCGATTTTCAAAATAGATTCCACGTGGAATCCATAAGCATGATAAGATTAAGGTGAATAAAACAGTTAAGTTAACACAGAAATTAAAACCTATGGATTCAGTTAATTTATTTTGAAATACCGTGATAAATACAATTAATATAATATAAATAGAAAATATTACATTATTTAAAATACCTAAAAAACAATTTTAAATTGTTTAATATCAATTTTACAATATTGCCAATATACAGCGGTAAATACCACCTGGCGTAAAAAATTAAAATTATAACTTTAATAGAAGCTTTAAAAAGACAAAATTCTTGGTGCTGCTATCTATTATTTTATTTTAAATCTATCATTATTATTCAAATGTCACAAAAAGAAGAACCTAATAAAAGCAAAAGAAATAAAAACATATCAACTGCATTACTACACAAATCCTAATATAAAATTATTCAAAAAAATTATTTTAAAAAATTAAATGTTAATAAAATGCTTTCAAAATATTCTATTACCAAACCCATTTAATCTACACTGAGAAATAAATAAAAAAAAAATAACATTGATAATATATAGAATATAGCTATATGCTATAAAATAAAATAAATTATATATAATAATAATATAAAAAACCTTAATAATTACCATTACATATAAAAAATGAACAGGAAAGAAAATAAATAAATTAATTAATAAATAATGGATGTTTATAGAAGATTGTCAGATTCTAAAATTCCCAATATCCTAAAGATCACAAATATAGTGCGTGAATTATCTTCATATTAGCCATAAAAAAGCTAAAAAATTATGATTGTGACAATCAAACAAATTAAACTGATAATTAATCATGGAATACAAAGTTGAAAATAAAACAATATTTAAAAGTATATAGGAATAATAATAAAAACTATTTACCCAATTTTAATACACACAGTATAACATTAGTTATATCAAATAAACTTATATGCATAATCACTAAAAAGCTGGTCACTATTATTAATTAATATGATAGTGTCCTGAGTAGACTAAATTAAAACAAGTTAATATTGAATTTGATTAAATAAGCTAAATTTAATATGAATTGAAATAAAAAGAAAAGTCACCAATTACATATAAAACATCAAATCAACATCCATATAAAATACGTATTAGAAATGTAGTTATAATAAATACTAAAGCCCCATCATTTTTTTTATTATTATTATTAAATATATATATGTATTGTTCAGCATTGGTTTCCGGCTAATATTTCATAACGAAATTAACATTTTATCAGTAAGTAAACAAAATAATGTAAATTAAACACAAATTTAACAGACCTGTAACTGCGTGCTTAAACCACTGAAATACACCAGTGTAAGTAAAGTAATCCTTGGCGATTTCTTCGGCTAACTCCCTCAGATTAAATAGGTAATCCTGGCATGCGGCTAATACGAAAATGTCGCTTTTAATAAATTTCAAAAATTTATTTCAGTGCATTATTGATGCGTTTGATATAAAAATGCTTTTTGGAGTAGTTAGTGGGCAATCTGAAAAAATAAATATTAAATATAAATAAATTTATAAAATCAAAAAAGCGAACTAATTAATTATTTCTCATCAATGTGAAACTATTTTTATATTACTTACCTATTTTTTTTTCATTTACTTATATTGATGACTTTTAAGTTGTGTTTAATTGTTAGTTCCTATCTATAAACACTGTTTTGATGAGGCCTATAGATGTCTATGATGGTTAGAGTTGCAGTAAAACTAGAGATCCTACCTACACAAATTCCAGGTTGTATAACATATAAACGGAGCTTCTGACTGTAAAATAGTCAATGAAACATCGTCTTCATTTTGAAAGACCTATCCAATGATATGCCACTCAATATGGTGCGTAAAAAAATTTTTCGTCTCTACCGCCATTTTGAATTTATAAAAACAAAACCTTGCCTATAACCATCGGGTGGTTTAGACGAATCGATAGAGACCTCATTCATTCAAATCCATCCAGCCGTTGGGATGTTTCGAGGATATAATGAAATCCACATACCCAGATACGCGTGAAACACATAACCCTTCTTGGCAGTTGAGTAAAAATCTATTAGTTTTCAGATAAAAAAACGAAAATGGTTTTCACATATATTCTGTAATATAGAAAGCCCGGCTTGGATCCGGATAAAGAGGAATTGGAGTTTTCTTATCTCTCTCTTTTCGTAAAGTGGGGTGATTTGTACTAACGGTGAAATTATTGATTGAATTTTCAAGATTTGAATTCTGTTAAATTTCTCTTTTGTAACCGAGTTAAATAAAATACTTTGTGTTTAAAATAGTTTAGCAGCGCCGTAATTACCTCGAAATCTCCTTACTTACTCCTGAAATAAACTTTTGTGAATTGGAATAGCCTGCAGCCTTGCATTTGGAAGGTCTTACACACTATACAAGGTGATTCTAAATTCATTGTACAAACTTTAAGGGTTGGTACAGGACACTATAACTATTATTTATTGTATAGGAATGTATAGGCGCAACTGACGCGTTGAAGTACAAACACCAGGGGGGCAATTTGGTTCTTTTTTTACTTAAAGATTTATCATTCATACCAAAAAATTCCTATATTATTCTTTTCTTTATTTAAGACAGACATTTCATGATTACATAAAAAAAATTCTTCTCTGAAATTTTCCGGAATGAAATGGAAATTTTTGAATCGGAAAAAACATAAAACTGGCAAATCTGTCAAACACAGAAAATACATGAAAAGAAATAGAAATAGAGTTTTTTTATACAAAAATTTCGATTTCATATCGGAAATTTTCTAAGGAGAATTCCTTCTTTATGTAATCATGAAATGTCTGTCTTAAATAAAGAAAATAATAGTATAGGAATTTTCTGGTATGAATGAGAAATTTTGAAATAAAAAAAGGGCCAAATTGGCCCCCTGGTGTTTGTACCCCAACACGCCCATGCATTCACTTGCGCCCATGCATTCCTATACAATAAATGATTCTTACAGTGTCCTGTACCAACCCTTAAAGTTTGTACCCTGAATTTAGAATCACCCTGTGTATGTTAATATTTAATTACGTATTCATATTTACAGAACGAGCACCACTGAATACAGTGTGTTCCGAAAGGATGTTAACAATTTTAACTCATTACAGTTTATTAATAAATTCTCAAAAATGAATATCATGTTACAGGTATGTGTAACAGTCCAAGTTTAAGTGCCAATGCTTTTCATGAAGTTAACATACGAATGCTCAATATGATCGCCAGTGGCCTAATTCAGATTTAATTCAGGGAATGCTGGAATATTCGTAGAAAAAAATGCTCTTTTATTTAATACGTGATTTCAGGTCACGAAATTTCAAGTTTAAAGGCAATCAGTCGCAGGACTGAAAATACTAGCCGCCACAATTTATACTAGTTGAAAATTCTTTATTCATCGTCTGAAGTTGTAATTCGGCCTTTTTTTTCATTTGTTATTTATTTATTGTAGTTTGCTTGTCCGTAATACTTATTGCATATGTATAACAAATAGAAACCCTTATTTATTATTGAAAATTATTCAAGTTATATCTATGACTTAAGAAAAAGTTCTAAGACTGTTAATCAAAATATAGATGCAATCATGACCATATGATGACACATGGAAGATGATGACAAATGTTGCAAATAATAATAATAATAATAATAATAATAATAATAAATAATCAAATGTACAGGCATACTCTACTATGTAATGTCGAAGAATATATCATTGAATTTAAACTAGCATTTCATTCAAAAGTAAAAATCATTTTTGCTCTATTATATTTAAAGTAGGGATCCATAACCGCTGGCCTGCGAGTCACGGAGATACTATTATTTTTACACAGAATAATTTGCCGTATTTAATGACAGAAACTTTACTATTAAATAAATCTAAGATTACCTTTCGAATATTGTGGCGGCAAAACGATTTTCCGGTAAAAACGTTGTGCAGCACTAATTTAGAGAAAGAATCTCATACCTACACTGTAAAAAAGAAAACTGTTTCTTTATCTAGAAAGAAGATTTACAAAAAAAATAGTATAACCTCTTACGAGTTACCTATGATTTCGAAAAGCTTTTCTTTATCTTCAGAAAATTCAGAAACCAAAGGTCTCTGAGATTTAAAGAAGCATTTCTGGAACAAAAGTTGCCTTTGCTGCCCTTAATTTTTGGATACGTTTCCTGGTAGTTTTTATAGTCATTATTCAGTTTTTTCAAGTCGGTATCAACACACGATGTTATCTTTAACCTTATTAAATAATGCAGATTTGTTATAGTATACTGGATGTGCTGGAAAGTGTTTCATAATCTATGCTTGATGCACGATTTCTTCTTTCTTCTTATTAAAAAAATTAAAACATTTGATTACACGTGAAACAAAAGTTTTACATTATTGGCTTTTCATACCAACTTTGTTCTGAGAAAAAGCTTCTTGCGTAAAATTTGTTACGTAATTAATTTTTCTTGAAATCTTCTTAAAGTGGCAGCTTACTGTAAAAGGGCACACAATAATAACTTTTATTTTAGTCTATGGAAATTATCATTTCTTCCAGATTGCAATTATTTAGATAGTACTGCATAATTTGATAAAATTACATTTAACTTTCGAAGCCCGGTTGCGTAGCGGTCAGCACGCCTGTCTGCCACGCTACAGGTCGAGAATTCGACTCCCGGCTGGGCAAGATTCCTTAATCCCTTCGGGTTTGATAAAATGAGTATTTTTCATGGTATTAAACGATTTTAAAAGTTATTCCGTGGCAATTAATTTACAACATCCATTATCATTATTTGTAAGTAAAACAATATTTGTTTATCTCTGATTACTCATGAAAAATCTAAAGAAGTAAATGCATTAAATGCAATTTTTTAATAACGTAATCTAGCCACGAATAGCATTTCATTTTATCGAAAATCATTCCCAATTTTAGTCGATTAGATTTAGTAGAGGAAATTGAGAAACGTTGCAAAATTATCCTTAAAGTTAGAAAGATAATTTTTTTCTTTGTAAAACATTTTCTGTCTTGCATAACTGTGAAATTGTATGTTTTTTTCTAAACACTGACATTTAATAGTAAATTTCATCGCCTGAATCTAAAGATTTTTAATGATTACATAAAGCAAAAACTTCTATTAAATTTTAGCGGTAACAAAACACCATATAAGTTAGCAACTATGCTTTGTTTTAATTTAATCGTATGTTATTTCGGGTTATAGATATCTAAATTAGAAAAGAACAAGAAAGAAAAATCATGCATACGAATAGATTATGTAACACTTTCCAACACTCCCTGAAAGATTTAACAAAACTTCGTTATTTAGGGAAATAAGGTAAATAAGATAACTAAGTATACATTTAAAAGACTGATTTCAGCAGCTACCGTCCATAACTAAATATGTATTGCAATTCTTTTGAATAGCCCTGTATTTGATCTGTATGTTGATATATATACAATCGAACCTCGTTAGCGTGAACACGCTTAACCTGAATTACTTTTAATATGAACAGTTCCCACTGTCACCGTCAAAATTAGTAGGAGAGCTGTTGAACATTTTTCAGTAGGTATTTGAGGCACCCTGAAAATTTGTGAAACACTTCTTTTGTAATGCCTGAATACAAAATCGAATGTCTAGCTGAAGGATCGTGGCCCAAAAACTGTGCCAGACACGTGTCAAGTGCCATTTGGCACTTGACCCGTGTCTGGCACAGTTTTTGTGCCGACTAAAGTGTCTGTCATTTTCAAAATATTTTTTCCTAAGCATAAATATTATTCTGCCTCAATCTCAGCGTGCCTCAAATACCTTTTTTGGGTAGTCAAAAAATGGCACTTGACACGTGTCTGGCACAGTTTTTGGGCCGACTAAAGTGTCTGTCGTTTTCAAAATATTTTTTTCTAAGTATAAATATTATTCTGTCTCAATCTCAGCGTGCCTCAAATACCTTTTTTTTGCGCAGTCAAAAAATGGCACTTGACACGTGTCTGGCACAGTTTTTGGGCCACGATCCTTCAGCCAGACATTCGATTTTGTATTCAGCCATTACAAAAGAAGTGTTGCACAAATTTTCAGGGTGCCTCAAATACCTTCCCTAAAATGTTTAACAGCTCTTGGACTAAATGAATGCGGATTCTAGTGTTTTTTCTCATTTTAAGATGAACACGTTTAACGTGAAATTCCGCTTAATATGAACAATACCCGGTGTCCCCATGAGAGATTTTGAGGCTTAACGTAAACGAAAATTCCTTAGAAAAGTGTGAAAGCTTCCTCTTCCCTGGGGAACAATGGGTTACACTTTAGAGCTTCATGAAAAGGATTATTCTTTAGAGCGATGGAAACGTATACTATTGCCATTGGAATGATCTCAATTTTAGACAATACAATACGTGTCACCAACTACATGTCACCAGTATCAGAGAAGGTTGCTACCTAAAGAGAGTATTTTTATGTATTGCTTCTTTCTTCACATGTGGAAGATTTAGAGTTTAGTATTGAAATTTTCATATGAAAGGTTGCATGCGTTCTATTAATGAATAAAAAAATATAATAGTTTAATTATTAAAATAGAAATAAGTCTCAATTCTAAAACAAAGTTTTCTCCCATTAGATCCTATGTGAAATCCACATTTGTCCATGAATCCTTTACCACTGCATTTAAGCTTATTGTAAATTAACTGTTTATCTCTGGTACGAAATAGGATTAAAAATGAACATTGTATAAAAGCTTCATTATAAAAGGTATTATTATTAAAAACTGTTTAATCTTTGATCAAAACAAATATTTATTAAATATTAAAAAAAACTCATTTTGATGCTTAAATATATCTTGTTTCTTGCTTTGCATATAGCTAATGAAAAAAAAAATGGTTCAATGCATTTTCTTGTGTAATACTAGAAATGACATTTACTGATAAATTTTGGCTGTTATATTTTACGAGAAAACCTTGTTGTCCCGTTAGCTCCCATGTCCCATTAGCCTTCAGCCTCCCGTATATGTATTTTTTTCAATTTCTTTATCAGGATTTTTTGTTACTGATAGCATGAACTACGCATAACATGAACAAAAATTGCATTCCGCTTGAGGTTCATGTTAACGAGGTTTGACTGTACTATATAATGGGAAAATTTAGTTTAGCAAGGAAACGCATAACAAGTTGAAATTTTTCTTTCAGCAATTTATAATAATAGATGGAAAAATACTTGAATACTTTTGTACAGACCTGTATAGTTTACCTAGTACCTTTATTACATGTCACTATTTAGCTAAAATTTATTTCAAACTAAAACACTCTTAAAACTGCTGAAATCACATTTACAGAGATTATCATTCATAGAGGGCCATGCATGCAATTCTTTACGTGACTCTGTATATATATCTATGTTCTACAAACATTTCTTAGCAAACTAAATGTAGTTCAACGTAAAAATGCATAACTCATTTAAAAACCACCTTTAAGCAATTTGCAATCATACCCAGTAACCATTACGAATTCTTTTGTGAAGCCCTGTATATGAATTACAGCATTTATACACACCATATAATAAATATAGTGAAACATAATTAAATCTCATATCATAATTAAACGCATACCATAATAAAAAATGCATTTCCATCAATCATCGCTACTGTACAGTACTTCGGATACAATATAGTATCTGAAATCTTTTGTGTGTCCCTGTAAACGCTATGCACTTCGTATTACGCATGAAATAAGTTATAGTAAACCTCAGCGACGTATATCAATTTGATTATCCATGAAATAATTTAACAATATTAAAATACTCCGCAAAGAATTCCCTCCACCCCTATATCATTATGTAACGGAATTCTTTTGTGTGGCCCTGTAAATGAATAACTATTCTTTGCACCGCATATTCTACAGAATGCATATTTTGTGCACTTGATAAATGCATATCAATTTTATGACGCTTGAAAGCATGTAACATCAGGGGCATTCCACGTCAAATCAGGCAGTAAAATATCAATATGTAACCCACCATCACAGATTTTAATGAAACTGCGTGTGTTTGTTCTTACTATTAAGATATGATCACCAGTAATTTATTTTGCTCCTTTGTGAAATAGTTTCTGAGAAAAAAATTGTCAAAATTTTGAAAAACTGCCGTCAGTTGGCATTCTTGATAGCTCGGTTTTCAAATGTAGCATGTCATATATATAATCATATTTCAATATCTACTCTACAAATCATCTTCAAATAATTCATGCACAATATTTAGGGTACGCAGCTTATGAAAAAAATATATTGTTACGCTTATAATATTTTAAGTGTGTCTAAAAAAATATTTAAACTTTGAAGTCGTGAATTTTTTATGAAAAATAATGCATTAACAAAAAAAGCATTATCAACAAAAGGCGGTATTTTTATTAAATTTATTTTTTATGGGAGATGTACTTAAAGGTGTCCTTTACCTGATTCTGAAATAAAAATAGTGGGATTTTGGGTGTTTTTGGTAGTATTTCCTATTTAAAAATATTTTGAGGTGCATTTCATATCAAATCAAGCAGAGTCATTCCATGTCAGTTCCCCTAAGCCATTTAATCACTGTCACAAATTTCAATGAAATTGGGTTTGTTTATAGCTTATTTTAAGACATAATCACCTTTAATTTTCTTGATCCTAAGTAAAATATTTTTTAAGATAAAAAATATCAAAATTTTGAAAAATTGTTTTAAATTTTTTTAATGACAGTTCGATATTCAAAGACTACATAAAAAAAAAAAATAAAAAAAAAAAAAAAAAGTCATTTCAATATAAAATTACTAAATAGGTTTCAAATAATGTATATGTGACAAATAATGTAGGCTGATTATTATTTCTTGTTTTTTATCATGTTTAAACACTAAGAGTGTCTTTTATCTTATGAATTTTTAAAATCAAGAATTTTGTCAAAAATAATGTGTTAATCAAAAATTTATTATTAACCGAAGGCAGGGTGTTATTGCTTTTTTTTAATTGTACGTAAAAATATCTTTTAAATGGTTATAAAATAAAAATAGTGAACATATGAGAAAAAATTATCAAAATTTTGGAAAAATGCCACGAGTTGCCATTAATGATTGTTCAATTTTCAAAGGCCTCATTTTATATATAAAATCATATTTCAATAACTAATAAAGAAATCTTCTTCGAATAATTTAAGCAAGGTAAATAAAGTATGTAGATTATGAAAAAAATATTGCTGTAATGTTAAAAAATATTTAAATGTGTAAAAAATAGTATAATCTTTGAAATCAAAAATATTTTACAAAAAATAATGAAATTATTAAAAAATCTTTATCAATCAGAGGCGGAGTTTCTATGACTAATTTTTTTAATTTTAAATTGTACATAATACTACATTATAACTGGATCTGAAATAAAAATAGTGGGATTTTGGTTGGTTTTAGTAGTATTTAAATCATATTTAAAATTATCAATATTTTCAAATGTAAAACCTATCCAATGTATCATCCCTGGAAATATTTTTATTTATACATTTATTTTATTTTTCAAATTATCTTTTATGTTCGTTTCTTAAGGAAAAAAATAAACAATATTGTTTTTTAGTAAAACTTCTAGGGCGAAGAGCAATTATCCCTTTCCAAAAAAGAGAAAAATCACTAGCTCCTCACCGCCCAATAGAAATTTTCAAAATGACAGTCCTAATCTTTAAACTCATATTTGGCTGTTAATATTGAAAATTTAGCATTGAGCTGCTAATATTGAAAAAAAAACCAAATTTCACTCTGTTGAAGAAAATTTTGACGTATTGTGCTTTAAATATATGCAAAAATGCATAATCCATTATATTTATATCTTTCAAATAACTATATCTAAAAAAATATTTAAAACTTAATGAGTTGCACTTTTGTAACTTTATTCAGTTTCTAATGATATGTACCGTAATTTCGGGTGTATAGCCCGCAGATCAAACAATTCAGTTTGGACCCAGAAATTTTATTCAGTATTTGAAGACCAATATTTACTGTGATCTAAAAAGTTACATTTTATTTTTTAAAATTTCTGGGTCGAAACACGATTGTATGATCCGCGGGCTATACACCGGAAATTATGGTAATTTGATTTATTTCATCACAATATTGCTGAAAGATGGATTTTCAACATATATATGTGTGTATATATATCCCTGTTCTCAAACAAATTATTTAAAAAATATTCATTTATGTTTAATAAAGCATATATATATTGTTTATACACTTACAGAAAATACATATAGCAAATTTTATGATATTATGTCAATAATGTGTAAAAGTAAAGAACTTATCTAATAGTATGTAACGAAAAATTTAACATCTGGTGTAATGACAACAAAATTTTATAATGGTTTTACTTAATTTGGATGAATGAAAAAAGCTTACATGTTTATATTTTATTGAAGTACAGGTGAAAATGTCACAAAAACATACCTCAACAACCACTGAGTATGTCACATTCACACTACAGATGTTTTTTTTTTCTTTTGATCTTTCGGGTTTGATTTCAGATGGTAATGAATTAATTAGTTTTGTTAGAAGTGTCATTGCAGTCAGCATATTAGGCTCACTATTTTTTTTTATATAATTTGTTTTGATTGACTCGATGAACAACAATATTTAAAGGGACCATTTCATGACTTTTCAATTAAAAGCTGATTTATAAATTCATCATGTTGTTTAGTTATTATTATCGTCTTAAGATAATAAGTTGATATTAAAATTTTTAAATGCAGTTTATTTATTATTTGAACAGTTGAAAGTATTTTTCAATAAGAGTGCGGGCTGTTGATTTTAAGTCGGCTGTTGAGCAATGTAGTGTTGGTAAAGGAACTGGTACTATTTAATTTAAGTTTTATTGCTGTAAATAATATTTGTTATTTTATTATTGTATATATTATATTTAAGCAAGAGTAGAAATACACGATATCGTAGTCATTTTAGTACATCTTAGCATGAAAAGCTTCAATATTTATCATTAAACATTCACATTTTATGAAAATTTTGTTAAAATTTTTCATATTTTCACTATTTTTATTTTATAACTATCGAAAAGATATTTTTACGTACAATTAAAAAAAGTAATAACAGCCTGCCTTCGGTTAATAATACATTTTTGATTAACACATTATTTTTCACAAAATTCTTGATTTTAAGAATTCACACACACTCTTAGCATTTAAACATGACAAACAACAATAAATAATAATCTGCCTACATTATTTGTCACATATACATTATTTGAAACTTATTTAGTGATTTTATATTGAAATGACTTTTTTTATGCAGTCTTTGAATATAGATCTGCCATTAAAAACATTTTTAAAAAAATTTCAAAATTTAGATATTTTTTTTTATCTTAAAAAATATTTTACTTGTAATCACCTTTAATTTCCTTGATCCTGTCTTAAAATGAGCTATAAACATACCCAGTTTCATTGAAATTTGTGACAGTGAATTAAATATCTTAGGCGAACTGACATGGAATGACTGTGCTTGATTTGATTTGAAATACGCCTCAAAATATTTTTAAATATGAAATACTACTAAAACACCCAAAATCCCACTACTTTTATTTCAGAATCAGGTAAAGGACACCTTTAAGTATATCCCCCACAAAAAATAAATTTAATAAAAATACCGCCTTTTGTTAATAATGCTATTTTAGGTAATGCATTATTTTTCATAAAAAAATCACGACTTCAAAAATTAAACATTTTTTTAGACACACTTAAAATGTTATATAAGCGTAACAGTATTTTTTTTCATAAAATACGTACCCTGTATATTATGCATAAATTATTTGAAGATGATTTGTGGAATAGATATTGAAATATGATCATATTTATGTCATGCTACATTTGAAAATCGAGCAGTCAAGAATGCCAACTGATGGCAGTTTTCAAAATTTTGACAATTTTTTTCTCAAAACTATTTGACCAAGGAGTAAAAAAAAATACTGGGAATCATATCTTAATAAAAGGAACAAACACACGCAGTTTCATCAAAATCTGTGATGGTGGGTTACATGCCTGCCTGAACTGACATGGAATGACCCATCATTAAAAATCATTTTAAACGATTTTTTCCCATAGGCCGTAATGTAACAGAAAACTTTTGACTGTCCCTGTAAATGAACTAAACATAATAGAAACTTTGTTTGAAATAGGGAACGTGCTATGGGAAACATTAATAACATCCAAAAATTTCAGGGCAATCTGAGTATATTTACGGGAGTTAGAACGCGGATAGACGGCCAGACAAACCGAAATCATAAACACTTTTCAACTTTGTCGGAAAGTGTTAAAACGAGGTTTTTAAATGGATCAGAGCTACCAAGTCGCAGGCTTTTTGAATACCAGTTTTTTAGTACAGAAAATGCTGTTTTATGTAATCGGAACATTCTGCGATTTAAAAGAACCTCATTTTCTCAACAAGATAATACTGGTATGCGAAAAGCCGGGGACGTGCCAATTCTGAAATAAGTGTATTTCTAGTGCAATATCTTCTAATTTTTTCTTCTAACGTAAAATTATATCTAGGAATAGTTCACAAATATTCTCGGCTTTCCCTTTCAAGCGCTGTATCAAAGGTTTAAATTTTTTCTAGTAAAATGTAACTAATCGCAGAAACTAACCTCAGCCATATCAAATAATTCTGGTATGGATACGTATGCTTATCTACAAGACGTGAGATTGCCAATGAATCTTCTTTGCCCCCACATGGGCAAAATGCTAACTCCTACATTTTCCATGGTGATTATACACTGAAAGATTTTTGCGTGCCCTTAACCCTTGTGTTTTAGCTTTACTGCCTAACAACATCTTACTTCATGAGATTCTGATTTGTCCTTTTTATTCCTACAGACAAATGCGCTGTTGAATGACTTTCACTTAACGATTTATATATATTTTTTAAATAATGGTTTATTTAAGTTCCGTTTTATTAATGTAAGGGAAAATAGATGAAAATTAAAGCGTGTGCTTTAAATGATCAATTTATTCAGGAGGGAGGGCGAGCATTTAAGCATCCCCCCCCCCCACGTTACGCCACTGAAGGTCAACCTTTTAATTATTGTGCACACTTTAACTTCATCCATATGTTTTTACGGTGTGAAGTCCTTTGAACTCACACTATGCGATTTCTTTTAAGTGTGACGGATATGTAAAGGACATCGTCTGCATACAGCCAATTCACCAATAGTTTAGTCAACTATTAGATCCCATTAACACTGTGGACCAGAGATGCATACTGTGTGTCCTTTTAACAGGAAAAACGAGACGGAGAAAAAATGGATTATTGATTTGAAACTTTATTTTTTCTAACTAATGGTCCCTTTCCTAAATGCATTCACAAAATAAATTTAAAATTTATGTGTTTAAAGATTTCCTAAACGATCATTTTCTTCATTCTTCTGAAAGAAAAATAAAGAAGAGAGGGAGAAAGAGCAGTAGTAGTAGCATTAACATAGTATTACTAGGTTGAGCAAAATGTTCTGGGAAATTTGTGAAAGTTGCATTGCTATGCGCAAAATAACAACGAAAGCAATAAGGACTGTTCTTCAAAGTACAGATCATCATAGTCCACGATTTCTGCAATTGTTCGGCCGAAATCCCTGAACTCTTATAGATATACCACTAGTACTCCTATACACGATGCAAATTCTGGAAACTATTAGGTTAAAAATTTCCCAGAACTTTTTGCTCAACCTAATATTTTGAAGCTATGGTTCCTAAATATTTCTTTTATTAATTTTGTGTTGAAATAGAGGCTCCTATTATGAAGCCTTGTAGCAGTTAAATGGTAAAAATTTAATGCTTTTCTTAACTTTGGTTTTTACACATCATACTTTCATTTTGACACAAGGGGTTTTGTATTCCTTATTAGTTTTCAAATGCTGTAGGAGGGGTTTTAACCCCAAAATATCCCCTTAGCTGCGGGAGTGACTCAATATGCTCAATATATCAAGATGGCCTTGTGCGGATGCGGTGCAAACCATCGATGAGGAATTTGGTGAATCGAGTCTGGATGGAGTTGACGGGCGAGTTGAGAACCTTACGGGTTGACTATTTTTAGCATTTGTGCGTTAATTTTACGATAACCGTTGCTACATAAACTCGGACTATTATTACACATAGATGTGAATTTATATCTTACTTTGACAATTGATGAATTAAATATAAAATATTGAAATGAAATCATTCAAATTACTTTGAAACACACGGTAAGTTTTTAAGTTAAGGCCACACTTTATTTTACATACAGCCCTGATCACAAGATCGGGTTGTTCTTTTATTTCGTTTAAAACATGTCACATTCCATGAACATCTACAAGCATTTTTCTTTCGACAAGCAAATTTCTCTAACCCATCTACGATGAGCAATAACCACCGATTAAACTTTTATCACCCTAAAGGGAATCACCTGATAAGAACCTTTTGAGAAGAATCCCTTTTAATCTTTCCACTTGTTGAATCTATGTTACTCGGAAGTGCCGTTATTTTACACCCTAAAGGAGGAGTAATTGCATTTTGAAATTCAGTTTTATGGTACAGCCTAATAATTTCATTATTTAGAGTATAGAATAATGGTTCTCAGAAATAATAACTATGCGAATGAGGTTGATTATTTTAATTTAAAGTTCTCAAGCTCAAACTTGCCACTTTCTGTCACATTCATGGAATCATCTTAATTTGTAAATGCTTGAAATTAGTAATACTTATTAAGACAGTTCGGAATTTAACAGGGTTTTATATTTTCCGATAAAAACAAATTGTTCATAAAATGCCACCAAATTTGGTGTTTTAAAAGGATTTTTGAGATATGGTACTGACAGAATGATAGCCATCGGAGAGTATTTGTTTCAATGACGGCATTTGGCTCAACTCACGATGTATTGATTTTAGGGAAAATTTAAAGAGCTAGTCGAATCTTAAACACTTGAGTGCGAACAACCAGGTCTCGCAGAGTTATTAATTTTTTCTACATTTCCTAATGCTATTTTTTTTATAAAAACAATGATATTTTCACATGACTGTATTTGTCAGTTGAATAAATCAGTATATCACTTACATACTTTAATATTTTTTATCTGAATCTCACTGATTGATGAAGAAATTACACGAGTAGAAAAATACGTGCGACTAAATGGCACCAGAACACGAATTAAGTGTTAACATAATTTAACTGATAAAGTAGATCAATGTTTATAAGTTTATACGACTTTTATATTTATATACATCACAGAGTGGCGAAACTCCCAAAACGCTGGTCAAAACTCGGAAATAAAATTTACATTCTTTCTACGCACAACTTTGCATAGTTGTAATATATAAATGTCCTTAAAATGTTTTGAATCACATTTTTTACTTTCTTCTATCTTTACGAGAAGAAAGTATTCGATTCGTGAAAATTTTCAACTTCCGGTTTTCGACAGATTTACACGTTTTAGGGGTCAGAGATCTAAAAAAACCCATGTTTTTACAAAATGTCTATCTGTGAGTCTGTGAGTCTGTCTGTCTGTCCACTTGTCTGTCTGCCTGTATGTGACACAAATTCTGTGAGCGCTGTACCTCAAGAAATAATGCAAGGAATTTAAGAAAAATTTATATTCAGGTACTACCTAATTTAATTTGGCGCTGATTAGTTTTTGGTGTAAAAAGCCCAACAGGTGGCGCTACTATGTGGCATTTTTCACGATTTCCGAAATCGTTCTATCTCAAGAACGAATGCACGGATTTTCATAAAACTTCAGATTCAGTTAGTCCTTGATATGAATTGGCGGTGTTTATTGCTTATGTTTTGGTTTAAATCATCCAACAGATGCCGCTGCTATGCTGCACTTTGCAAGACTTACACGATTTCTGCAATAGCTTTATCTCAAGAACTAATGCACACATTTTCATCAAACTTCAGATTCAGTTAGTCCTTGATATGAAGTGATGCTGATTACCTGTTGGTGTAAATAGCCCAATAGGTGGCGTACTGTACTGCTTTTGCACGATTTTCTCAATAGCTCTATCTCAAGAACTAATGCACGAATTTTCATCAGTCTTCAGATTCAAGTATACCTTGATAAATATTGCTGCTGATTATGTTTTGGTGTAAATTGCTCAACAGGTGGTGCTGCTAAGATGCATTTGTCATGACTTCCGCAATAGCTCTATCTCAAGAACTAATACACGAATTTTCCCCAAACTTCATATTCAGTTAGACGTTTTAGTAGGAGAGCTGTTGAACATTTTTGAGTAGGTATTTGAGGCACCCTGAAAATTTGTGCAACACTTCTTTTGTAATGCCTGAATACAAAATCGAATGTCTGTCTGGAGGATCGTGGCCCAAAACCCGTGCCAGACACGTGTCAAGTGCCATTTTTTGACACTACCCCAAAAAAGTATTTGAGGCACGCTGAGATTGAAACAGAATAATATTTACACTTAGAAAAAAATATTTTGGAAATGACAGACACTTTAGCCGGCCCAAAAACTGTGCCAGACACGTGTCAAGTGCCATTTTTGACTACCCAGAAAAGGTATTTGAGGCACGCTGAGATTGAAGCACAATAATATTTATGCTTAGAAAAAAATATTTTGAAAATGACACACACTTTAGTCGGCACAAAAACTGTGCCAGACACGTGTCAAGTGCCATTTTTTGTCTGGCACAGGTTTTGGGCCACGATCCTTCAGCCAGACATTCGATTTTGTATTCAGGCATTACAAAAGAAGTGTTGCACAAATTTTCAGGGTGCTTCAAATACCTTCCCTAAAATGTTTAACAGCTCTTGGACTATTTACAGTTGTTTACAGACGTTTACAGACGTTTACAGAAGTTGATGATGTTTAAGTTCTGCTGTAAATCGCCCAACAGGTGGCCCTTCTATGCTGAATTTTGCTGGATTTACACGTTTTCAGCAATAGTCATATCTCAGGAACTAATGCATGGAATTTCATCTTTTTAAAATCCTCATGATGAGTATAGATTGCCATTTAATTTCGGCACTGTGATAGCGAATTTTGAAGTATTAACCTGTATGAGATAGAAGAAAGTTTTGGGATTGGTACTTCCGACTAGTTGTGTAAAGTAAAGGTATTACAGTTCATTTTAGCTCATACCATCATGATGTTGAATAATTTGAAAATTAATTATCTTCATTGTTCATAAAGATATACTGAAAATAAGTCTTTTCCGGCGATAATTTTTTCTATTTTTAATGTAGTTCAAGAAATGTGTATTAGTAGATTTTGATTGCAAGCCTTTATGAATACTCGAAAAAAGTCTCCACAGAATAAGTAATTTCCTTACATATCTTAATGAAAAAAGTTTGAAATCTAATAAATCAGAGAAACTGTTTGCAATCTTATTTTTACTACGTGATTAATTTTAATTGCTGTTTTTGCTATGTTGAAAAAAAAAGCTGTTTTATTATTCAATTATTTTACTCAGTAAATAAACTTAATGGCTTGGATTTTGCATTGATATTAATAAAATTACACTATTTGGTATTCATAATATCTGTAGTTCATAAAATGCAGACCATCTAGTTAATAATTAGGTAGTCTATATTTTATGAAGACCATTTAGTAAAGCAAATTCGTAACTAAGCTTGATTTCGATAGAGACTGGGAAAAGTAGAATAGATTAAGATTTGGACACGATTTCGAAGAAATATCGCAATTATTCGTCTCCGTATTGTGACCCGTTTCACACTATACATTTTGATAGGAAAGAATGTTGTTTATACGTCTTTTTCTTTTTAGACATAGAATTGAAAAATAGATAGTTAGACGTTTTCCTTTCAAATTTTTGAACATCAATTTAACTGTAACAATTCAGTAATTGGATAAGGTCGGTTGGGGTAATTTGGGTACAGTGAAATAATTTGAACTTTTCACACTGAAACAGTAGGAAACATGGCATAAACAATAAACTCATGGGATAAATTAGAAATTCTAAAAAATTCATGCCAGGTTTTATTTTTAAAAAATGCAATTTATACTCAAATTGCCTCAACCGTCCTTACCTATTAGGGTGGAGCGAAAAAAATTATTTTTTTTTAAATCAAAAACGGGTAGGTGCCAAAAGTTGCCTTTATACTAGTACATCAAGTACGTGAAATTTTACCGCTGAAAAAAAATGGCTTGAGTCTGCGCTTTTGGTCCAAAAGTCGAACTTTTGGGTAAAATTTGACATTTTTTCAAAAAAATTAAAAATTTTTTATGGAGACGGTTATTATTTAAAAGTGTTATTTAAACCTTTGTTATGAACGACTTAACATATTTAAACGATAAAACGATATCTTTATTCTGTATAACTGGAGCAAAATTGATTTCTTTCGGTAAAAAAGGACGTTGAAACTTTGTTGTGTCATTCAACGAATTGTTGTTTAGAGATACAGCTCTTACCTAGTTGCTTTCAAAACTTCTTAGGACATCGTTTTCGACCACGCTACCATTTGAACACAGTGTTTTATTTATACTTTGAATTGTGATTTTTTTATCAAATAATGGCATAAGTTTTAAATGTATCAACCTAGTCCATCTCTTTTTTGTATCCACAGACTTTGGATGCAGCTGCTATGATCTACTTCACGTATTTTTCTACTGCTTGTGTAAAAGAAGTCAAACAATGTAAGGCAGTGGGGATGATATTTATGTAATCTATTCAGCCGTCTATTATCTTTACCAAAATTTCACCCGATAAATGAATATTGATTAGGCGTTCTGTTACCACAACAATTTTCCAATCAATTTCATTTATATAATTATTCGCTTCAAAGTTGATTGTCGATATTTCAGATTTGCGTATGCCATCATTTACTCTCATATTTCAACTATTATGGGCTGAGCAGCTAGCTGTTTAAATTGATGTCGATCTTCAGAAAGCATCGAAATTAGAATTTCCTCTGCGTATGCAAAGCAACCATTGTTCTAAATAACTTTTTTTAGTATTTGTTTTATTCCGTTTTCTGTGTTGTTTAGTAGCCGAATAATTTACCATGAGTTTTTAGATTTCTTCTTTCGATGTGGATTATATTTGATGGTAAACCATCCTGGGGCCAAACTTTGATTGCATAGTACTTTTTGAATGAACAGAGAGATTCTGATGAGAAGTGAGTGCTCATTTAAAGGCGGAGAATTCTGTTTATTGTTGACTTCCATTCTGCGTGTGACATGTTTAGAATGAAACATTACAGTGGATCATATGCCACCTCAGAGTCCAGTGAATTTCCTCTGCATCATTTATTAGACAAGGTCATTGGCAAAAATTAGATTCTAATCCACAGGGATTCGCCGAACCAATAGGAAAATCTTTTTCCACCTGCTATTCCCTTCTTATTTCAATTTTTGGAGCCATAGAGAGAAATTTTGAAACATTATTCCTGAAATCGAGAAAAGGGTACTCAGCACAGACCAAAAATACCTGCTAGACATTTGCAAAGTTATTTCATCAGTATATAGCTCAGAAAAACTAACGAATAGAAACATGTCCTACGCAAGATGGCTCACATAGGCGAATAAAATTTTTCGCCTTTATATAAGCACTGTTTGACCATCAGAGTCTGTAGATTCATTCACAAAGTATGTAATCCAAGTTTATGCCGCAGGATGGTTTACACCAAATGGATCCACATCTAAAAAATGGAACAAAAAACTTATAGGAAATTACTCGGCTACTAAACATCACAGAAAACGGCATAAAACAAATGCTAAAAAAAATTATTTAGGACAATGGTTGCTTTGCCCATCGAGAGCAAATTCTTATTGCAATGCTCTCTGATGATCGCCATCACATTAAACAGACACATTACACATCTCAGCATATAAAATATGCAAGAGATAGAGTAAATGGTGGCATACCCAAAGATGAAATATCTAAATATTGTAGAATATTGTAGTAACAGAACTCACAATCACTGTACATTAACTGGAGGCAATTTTGGTGCAGATAATAGAGGGCTGAATAGATTTCATTAATTCCACTGCATTACTCTGCTTGCCTTATCATATACAAGCAGTATAAATATACGTGAAGGAGTGTTACAGCAGCATCATCCAACGTCTGTGGATACTAAGATAGATGGACTAGGTTGATACATAGAAAACTTACGCCAGTCTTTGATAAAAAATAACAATTCAATGTATAAATAAAACATTGTGCTCAGATGGTAGGGTGGTCGAGTTATGCACTGCTGTGACATGAAATGTAGCCACCTCCACGTGATAGCTCCTGGGTAGTTTTGAAAGCAACTAGGTAAGAGCTGTATTCTAAAGAACAATTAGTTGTATGACACAATAGAGTGGCAATGCCTTTTTTTACCAAAAGTTGTGAGTTTTGATCCAGTTATACAGAATAAAAATACCGTTTTATCGTTTAAATATGTTAAGCCATTAATAATAAAGGTTTAAATAACATATTTAAATAATAACCTTTCCTATAGGAATTTTTTTATTTTTTTGAAAAAATGTCAAATTTTACCCAAAATTTCGACTTTTGGACCAAAAGCGCAGACTCAAGCCATATTTTTTCAGCGGTAAAATTTTACGCAGTTGATGTACTAGTATAAAGGCAACTTTTGGCACCTACCCGTTTTTCATTTTTAAAAAAATAATTTTTTTCGCTCCACCCTACTAGTTTGTGTGACCGTTTTAGAATAAGAGAAAAATAATAGACTAGAAAAAATTATTCCTTTTAGTATATTTAACAGAATTTAGCAGCTTTGTTGATTGCGAACAAGTTGCAAGAACTATCGCATGCAAATTCCAAAATTTCACAGACTCCTAAATTGTCCCCAAGTGAAAACATTATATTATAAAAACATAATATAGAAATTTTAGAACAAATTAGATCAAATTTTAGATCAAATGTCTGGATGACATAAAAATTTTATTTGCCGTCCATTATCGGAGAATCAATAGAGATCTTTTTACGCAATGAGAATACATGGAGTGATTCAGCCTCCATGGAGTTATCTAAAATTTAGAAAGAGATGCTCTGCAGAATAAGAAACAATAGTACAAAATAATTCACGTTCACAAATATCTATTTTTATTATTTTACTTGATTTCATTATACATGAGATCTCGCGATTTTTGTTCACCAGTTTTCACTTTTAAAAAAAATTCTGAAAATATTTGTATCATTATAGATCTTGAGAATATCGTCGTCTGAGCGATGAAGCATATCGAACTGAATAAAGGTATTTATTTGCTTTGTAAGTATTATTTTTATCACTTTTAGCAAAGTTTTAACTTATTTTGTTGATTTTAAGTGATTTCCATATCAATTTTATAGAAATTTTAGAGGCTCATAAAATCAAATGATTAGCGAAACTGAAATTAATTATGGATAAGCAAAGAATTTTGCAATAGTCTGTCAGTTTTCTGCTTTTGTGGCAGATGTAAAAATATTTCAGATTTCATTGTGTCCCATACATTGTGTCCCAAAAAGTTTGATACGCGCTTTAATTTTTTCCCCTCTTGAAAATAAATTGTCAATGTAAACTTCAATAGTGTTCAGAATAAGTAAGGAAACAAGCAGTAAGCCGGAATTCTGCTTTTTCAGAATTTACTGACGCCCCCGATAAGGAAAAAAAATTATTTTTAGGTAGCGTTCATTACAAAAAGCTACCTATTGCAGCCGTTCGGAGGAAAGCGATTTCAAAAAATTTTGGTATATTTTCATCGATCATGACCCCCAGACCCCGAAACCACCCTCCGTTCAAATGTTTATATATATATATATATGTATTATTTGTCACACAGTAACTCTCGTATTTATGAACCGATTTGGATGAAACTCGGTGTGTACATAGTACATGCCAATGTCTTGACCGAGTTCGTTGGCCAGCTTCATCCGTTAACTTGTTTCAAAATGGTGGCCATTTAAAAAATTTAAAAAAAAAATTAAAATTTGAAATGTGGTGCCAAAAACCTGAAAATTGTAAAATATTTTTTTCTTATGTGTTTGACCTTGATACAAAGATTCCGGAGCAGTTTTTGTTTTGTCTGTATCTTAAAGTATGACTGAGTTATAGCACTTTGAAATTCTAGCGTGGCTGACATTATAAAACGTCCTGATTTTTGTCACGCGATAACAGGCGTATTCATGAACCGATATGGATGTACCTTGGATTGTACAAAGTACATACCAATGTCTCGACCGAGTTCGTTGGCCAGCTTCATTCGCCATATTGTTTCAAAATGGCGGCCATTTAAATAAATTTTAAAAATTTTAAATTTAAAATGAGGTATCAAAAAATTGGAAAATGAAAAATATTTTCTCCTATGTGATTGACCTTGATACAAAGATTCCAGAACAGTTTTTGTTTCGTCTATATCTAAAAAAATGGCTGAGTTATAGCGTTTTGAATTTCTATTGTGGTTGACCTTTTGAAACGACCTGATTTTTGTCACGCGATAACAGGCGTATTTATTAACCGATTTGGATGTAACTTGGTGTGTACATAGTACATACCAATGTCTCGACCGAGATCATAGGCAAGCTTCATTCGCCATCTTGTTTCAAAAGGGAACATTTAAAAAAAATTTTTAAATTTTAAATTTTAAATGAGGTATCAAAAAATTGGAAAATGAAAAAGGTTTTTTTATGTGTTTGACCTTGATACAAAGATTCCGGAGCAGTTTTTGTTTTGTCTATATCTTAAAGTATGGCTGAGTTATAGCACTTTGAAATTCTACCGTGGCTGACATTTTAAAACGTCCCGATTTTTGTCACGCGATAACAGGCGTATTCATGAACCGATATGGATGTACCTTGAATTGTACAAAGTACATACCAATGTCTCGACCGAGTTCGTTGGCCAGCTTCATTAGCCATATTGTTTCAAAATGGCGGCCATTTAAATAAATTTTAAAAATTTTAAATTTAAAATGGGGTATTAAAAAATTGGAAAATGAAAAATATTTTTCCTTATGTGTTTGACCTTGATACAAAGATTCCAGAACAGTTTTTGTTTTATCTATATCTAAAAAAATGGCTGAGTTATAGCATTTTGAATTTCTATTGTGGTTGACCTTTTGAAACGACCTGATTTTTGTCACGCGATAACAGGCGTATTTATTAACCGATTTCGATGTAACTTGGTGTGTACATTGTACATACCGATGTCTCGACCGAGATCGTAGGCAAGTTTCATTCGCCATCTTGTTTCAAAAGGGAACATTTAAAAAAAAATTTAATTTTAAATTTAAAATGAGGTATCAAAAAATTGGAAAATGAAAAAGGTTTTTTTTATGTGTTTGACCTTGATACAAAAATTCCGGGACAGTTTTTGTTTCGTCTATATCTTTAAAAATGGTTGAGTTGTAGCACTTTTAATTTCTAGCATGGCTGACATTTTGAAACGATCTGATATTTGTCACGCGATAACACACGTATTTAACCTATTTGGATGTAAGAAGTCATGTGGATAGTATCTAGCAATGTCTCGACCAAGTTCACTAGTCAGCTTTATCCGCCATCTTGTTTCAAAATGGCGGCCATTAAATTAAAAAATATATATTTAAAGTGAGGTGCAAAAAAATTAGAAATTGAAAAAGGTTTCTTTCTTAGGTATTTGACCTTGATATAAGGATTCCGGAGCCTTTTTTGTTTTGTCTTTATCTTAAAAAATAGAGCAGTTTGAATTTCTTTATGTGGGTGACATTTTGAAAAATCTGATTTTTTGCCTGCGACAGCACTCGTATATATCAACCGATTCCGATGTGAGTGAGCATGTGAACAGGAATTACTAAGGTCTCGACCAAGTTCACTGGTTAACCCCATCCACCAATGTTGTCTTAAAAGGGCAGGGACTTCAAGATATCGCCGAATTTGGAAACCAAATATAAGTTACTTTAAATAAAATCAGCTTTGATAAAGCTGACTAATTTCGCGAAATTCTTATTCATAATGATTTAGTATTGATAAAAATTAGTATTGAATCTTCTATAATCGGTTTCCACTAAATTGAGCTTCGTGTGTTTGAATAATATAAGCTAGGTTTTTAAAAATAAGGAATATGAAAGCTACCTCTTCTTCCCGGCACTGGCCGGAAGGACTTTTGTTATTACGAGGTAGAACCCGTCGAATTTCAACGAAAGAAAATGTTTAAGAAGAAACTGATTCATTAGTTTATAATTAACCTACAAAATTAGTTCTAATAAAAAATATATCTTATATTGGTTTGTCTAACTCTCAAACAAATATTATTTTAACCTAAAGGTCACTGATATATTATAAAGACACTCTAAAGTTTTGAAAAACTTTGAGTTTTATCAGTGTGTTATTTCAATTGCGTTATTCTCATAAGTGAAGCATTTCCACCTGTGAAGAATTACAAAGCCGCTGGAGTGAAAATGATGCACTTCTGCAAAACATATTTCAGTTAACATGAATATGGGTACTTAAAGATCATTCATTCATTTTTTTTTTCAAAATAGCACGGCCCCACTAGTGGCCGAGAGGTTCTGCTCTCGAAGCTGGTAGACGGGAAGTGCTGGGTTCGATCCCAATCGCGCCCGTCGACCTAATCGTTCGGAGTTTTCGTGGTTTTCTTCGAGCCGTGGATCTTCCATGCGTTAATAGGGATTAGGCTCCCTTAGAAAGACCCCCACGGAGGGCATCCCTCCCGGGCCCATATCCCTTGTGTAGATAATTGGCCGTCAAAAATCAACCCAACCCAACCAAAATAGCACGTATTTAAAATACAATTTTTTTCAGTTTTTATGAGAAAATGGCAACACGTTATCTACTATTTTCTAAATATTTTCCCTGTACTTTCTACAGAAATGGAGTCCTTCAGTTGCCAACATTACAGGAAGGAGATTAAAAACTGCAAAAAAGTTAATATCTCAAAAATAATTTGAGATGCAGTTTTCAAACAAATTGCAGTTAATTTTTTTTTTCTATACGATGGTGTAAAAATTGAAAATCTGCGATGCTTAGAAGTTTAAAAATTTGCAGTAGAGTTTATCAGTATTTAACAGTATAATGATACATCTGCTTCGTTTTACGACTAGCTTACGTAACATAACGTTATTTTTTAGTGACGGCGCTTTAATTGTTGGCGGAAAGTAATAGCATATCAGAGGCAAATAAGATTATGCTAATAAAATTTTCCTCTTATTATTTTTCAAAAAGTTGCACGTTTTAAAATTTTATATGAACCCTAGATAATATTGGTCAATTAGAATATTTTTCCTTTTCTCTTCAAATAGAGCATTACAAAAATCTGCATACTTGTGTCTAAAATTAACTGAATTATGAAAAATGAAAAAAAAAAGCTGACTTATACCACTTTTTCGTGTCATTTAAAAGATTTTTTCATGAATTAAAATAGGGACCATTCACAAATTCATGATGATGTTCTTAAGCTCAAAAAAAAAATGTTAACAAGTGGGGAAAAATGCATCACAAATACGTCTAAATAAAGCATTATACAGAGAGAGATCATGTAAATATACAAATGTAAGTTTTAAATCCTCGAAACATACTTTTTAAAAAAGCAATTACCAAAGCAATTGTTGTTCATCTCCATTACTACTGAACTCTTCTATTAACTGTTTTGTAAATATTTTGGAGTTCTTCGCCACTTATATCGTTCCAAGCATAAATTATCTTTTGTTTAACGTCAACTGGTTATGCTATAAAATATCAAATACAAAGTTGTAGAGCAGGATTCTATTTAATATGAAATGATGTCTTACATGTAAAAATAAATTTATTAGATGCTCTGAAATGTAATTGTTTTATATCCAATCACCAGCTGAAATACGCCGCTAATTTCCTGCTGAAGTGTGGTATTATAGAGCTTGTGCAAATTTACTAATAAAACTAACACATGTAAGCACGATTCAGTTTACTTCAAAAATGAAAATCCAATTAAGTATGCTCAATGTGTTCAACATCGCCAGCAATGAATAATGTATTATGCGTTATCCGATTGTGGATCATTGAGCATACTTAATTTGGTTTTCTTATTAAAATAAACAGAACCTTGCTTACACGTCTTAGTTTTATCAGTAATAGTCAATCTGCCTTATAATGCCGCACTTTTGTATGCAATTTCCGGCTTATTTAAGCTGATGTTTGGATTTAAAATAATTGTAATTCAGGGCTTCCAATAAAGTTATTTTTACACGTAAGTCATCATTTCAAACTAAATAGAAGACGCATGTTGTAATTGACAATTTTCTCGTAACTCGTACCTTTTTTAGATAGGACCGCTAACTCCCCAGTTTGCCACTAGGTGGCATCTTAAAGGGGTCTCATTGAATAGAGCTTAGCCACTTTACTATATTTACCTGTACCTGACACCTGTTGATGACTAAAGTTGTCGTCGTTCTGAAATTAATGTGGGTGAACAGGACTTTAGTAAATTTTATATTTTTATTTTATGAATATTGGTATTCCTATATAAATTGTTAATTAACTTGAAAGACAAATATTGTTGAATTACACGCTGCATCCCCCAGGAATTGTTTAGTTCTTAGAAATTTCATAGAATGAATGTTTATATTTTTAAGAAGCCGCTGTCCCGATATTTAATTTTCCTTTTCCGGTATTTACGATAGTGGATATTGCCAAAATAGTGGCGGTATACGCACATGACGCATGCTCATATTAGAAGCTTCTGCTCAAAGAATGGCAACACATATTACAGAATTTGGCGATGTTCGTTTGAATGCATCTGCTTACAATCTACATTAGTTTGGCTAGGATCGTGGCAGGTTGACACATCTATTTTTGTCTAAAATTCTCACGAGCAACCTAATTTTGTTGTCCGTATGCCGGCACTGTTTGTACTACATAAAATTATTTCATTTATTTGTGATCCAGTGCAATTTCCTGAAAATTGAAAGCAAAATATATGAAATAATTTGAAATAAAGTTAGATGTACGGGCATAAATTATGAAAAACAAATTAATAAAATTTTGTAATAATTATTTATTTGTTAAATTTGTATCAAAGAAATCTATCTTTCTAAGGTAATGTATTACCGAATTACATTATTGCGAATTTCCAGAATTACTGTGGAATTGTGGGATAGGAAGACTTGCGAACGTCATTTCCAAAGATGGTTTATAGTTATTAGTACAAAAGTTTAGAATAGACAGAGTACCCCTAGACACGCCTCCTGCACGGGTCAAATAAAACCCGACTCGATTCGAAAATTCTGCTTAAAGTGAACCCGAAACTTGTCCCGAACCCAACGCACTTCAACCCGAAACCGACCCGAACCTGAAATATTCAAACCCAAACCCGAAGTGAAAGAAAATTATTCTATATTTTATTACAGTTATGGAAAGTAAGTCTACTATTATATCCTGAATATCAATTTTATCTTTTTTTGTGTGAAAATGAACACATATAAGGCATTCTCACATAATTTTAACTTCCAGAAATAAAAATCTGATGAAATTAAAGTTAATAAAATAACATTTTAAACTTATAAACGAATGCCTTAATGATTCAAAATAAAGAAAAATGGTCAGCAGCGATGGTTTTTAATAATATTTTATTTAACAGAGGAACAAAGTAAAACTTGCGTGTTTAATTTTCCTTACCGTCCCCTTGATATTTTATCTATCTAACTTTTTATTTTCTTCTAAATTTTTACTTATAATGAATTTGCATAGTACCAATAGAACATTTAAATAAGAAATAATAACAATGTAGTATTTTTAGAACAAAATTTTGGTATAACATTGTCTTAAAGGCTGAAATTTAGCAGTTTATATTATTCTATGCTGAATTATTTTATTTTATTATTATTTACCTGTAACACACATGTTCCATACATGCTAATTTATTATTTATACCTACCAGGGCTCCAAAGAATAAATAAATTTTGCTAAAATCTTTTACTAAGAATATCATTGTTTCAAACAGAAATGTAAGTGCAAGGACGGTAAGAATATCACAGGGACGGTAAATACTGTAAAAAGTAATTTAGAATTAAATGTTTAGAACATTTTTACTCCAACTGTTGGTCGTGAAGAGATAATGAGACGCTGCAGTCAATCCGAAAAAATAGAATGTTTATGCACAAGAAATATATGTTATTAAATAATAATAATAAAATATTATATAATTGGTATTGATGCCAATGTAGTCTGATAATTAAACGTAAACACGTATTACAATTAATACACGGCTGCATTTATTTATCACTTGAAAGCTTTACAACATATGGATTTACATTTCAAACACACAGAAGTAAATTATTTTCAATTAATTTAGTTTTTGATGCTGCTAATGAAGAAAATGCTTTTCACACAGGTAAGAATATATATATATATATATATATATATATATATATATATATATATAAGATATATATAAGATCATTGTTTTAAAAGAATCCGTTACTAAGATTTCATTAAAACAGTATAATAAAACAGGCTATTTACTTTTTTTATGAAATGACTGTTTAGAGGGTCTCAATACTTAAAAGTTTAAAAACGATGATTTATAACAAAATACATGTGAGCCATTCTCCAATAATTTTAACTTTCATGAATAAGAAACATGTAAAATTCAACTTTTGAAAAAATAACATTTTTAAATTTCCAGTTTTAAACTTTGATGTTCTTGTTACTATAATTAGAAAATTTTCTTATTCAGCATTAATGTTTAATACTGTACTATCCCAGTGAGACCCTTGCCTTCCATTTAATTGTAAAATAGAACAGGGATGGTAAGGAAAGGACGGTATCGGTAATTAAAAAAGTGTCGAAATGAATGGGACAGTAAGGAAAATTACCATTTATTTTTAGGCAAATCATGTTAAGCCTAAGTGATAACCACAATGTTCATTGATTTTTAGCAACAGTTATTTACGTTGAACCAAAAAAAAAAGTTTGATTTATCTCTAAAAGAGTAGGAATAAACCTTGGGGACGGTAAAACTACCAATAAAGCCACAATGTTTGAAACTGATATTTAAATACTTATTTAAATTCTGCAATAAATTTCCTGTCAAAGAATTACTGTCATTTTTTTATCGAGTATACTTCTGCATGAGAAAAAAGTTGAAAAAAATTCTGTGGCTGCATCTGGAGTTATTTTCATCATCATTTTAGCAAGAGGGACCGTAAGGAATCTAAAATCCAGGGACAGGGTTAAAAAAATAATAATAACCATAAAAATGTGTGCAGGTTAATTTTTTGCTACATATTTATATAAAACAATAGTCCTAATTTCGAAAAAAAATTACTTCGAATTACTTTTATTGAAAGAATTTTATACAGACAGCTCCAAACTTAAAAATCAGCATCAGGGATACGGGGCGGTAAGGAATTTCATGGTTACATTTGGACCCCAGCATCGTCCAAAACTCATTTATCTCGTTAATATTGTTATACAATCATGCAATGATATATTTTCCAATATAAGAAATAATAATAAAAAAAAAAACATGTACTAAAATAAAAATTATTATTCGGGGACTTGGAAGTCAAAATTATGTGAGAATGCCTCATATACACTCATTACTATTCAAATATATAATTTTTTTCAGTTGAAAATTATTATGGACGTTCTTTTAAAAAATCGGCTCAACCCGATGACGACCCAAAAGAGTCGAAACCCGATACGAAACATTTAAAGTCAAACCGACCCAAACTCGATCTGCAATGAAAAGAGCGTCAACCTTATACGACTCGAACAGTCGGATGGGTTGGGCTCGGATAAAATCGGGTTACCCGACCCGAAGCAGGATTCTATCATACACTACCACACAATTCACCTTATAATGCATGGTTCTAACTCAAGAAATGAAGCGTTAAAGAGCGCTTTCTCAGGGTGGAGAGAGTTGCTGTGTACTACACTCTAAAAAACAAATGCGTAAATTTATACATTAAAACAGGTATACTGATGATATAAAAACAATTTGTCTATATGTGTAAAGTGACGTGTAAATTGCCTAACACAGGTCTGGTGTGTCAATTTCAAAATACACATGATCCTGTGTATTTTGATGATAACACATTAAGCTGCTTAAGTGTATAAAATGTTATCAGATTACTCTGAAGTACACAGTTTAACGTGTAAATTGTACATGAGTACACATATAACGGTATAATATACAAAAAACGATAGATTTTGTGTGTACATAGTTCATAACCTTATAGTTTGGGATGTAAATTTTGAACTAAATATTTTTATGGTCGCAAAACAAATTTGCATGAAGAACAAACTCATGTGCTTGAAGTGTTTGTTCTCTTTCCAGCAGATTTGTTTTAAAACCACAAAATAGTGTGACCTTAGTTTACAAGAAACAGGATCGTCTGAAATCATATCTGAACTATTCTACGCAAATAGGCCATTTTCATCATAGTGATGAAGAAAAAATAAATCATGTCAGAAGTTTCTAATTTTTTGTAACAGGACACAAAAAAAAGTATACTTATTGGAAAAAAATAGCCGTCAGGATTAATATTAAGAAATTCTATAATTATTAGATTTTTATATTTTTATTAGAATGAGGGGATGATTACATTGTGATGAAATGACAATTTTGTGAAAAACAAGTTCAAATAATATAGTTAAGAAAACTTTTGTCCAGAAAAATTAAATCTACATCCTCTGCTATCAAAAGTCTCTATAGGTTCAATTTTTTTTTTTAACAATGTCACATATTGGGTAGTCATAAATATCTTCTTTCGTATGCCCCTAAAACTTTCCGTTGAATGTAGGTTCAACAGTATTTACTTCGACTGATTTGTCATCAATTTCCAATAGTTCTCAAAGATACATTTCAATTTCATGCTCCAAAATGATACAATACAAATGTTTTAAACGCCGTGTTAAATAAAATTGATTGAGTCCCCATTGTTTGTATGCATAATACCCGAATGGAGAATTCTTTGTTGCCGATCTCTTTCGAAATGTACAGCCTGAATTTCTTTAGTGAATTTACAAATAAATTTTTCACTGAAATCTATATGCAATAAGATACAGTTTTGTGTTTAAGATGACTTTATTTTCTTAATTGCTTAATATTGATAAGCTACATTTCTGCTGTGTACCAGGATTATTTTCGACTGAATGCTAAATTCTTCCACAAGTTCTTTTGATGAAATTTCTCCACGAACTTTTTTTTTTGGTTTCCTTGCTGAATTTCCTTTACATTTTACATAATAAATAACATTTTATACACCGATTTGCTTAAAAATACGCGTTTATTTCCATCAAAAGCATTAAATTTTCAACAAAAATATGTTTTCAATGACTTTTTAAAAATTATGGAACAAATCTCTCACATAAGAATCATTCCCTCACATGACGGAATGACTAGTGAGGGGATGATAAAATGCACATTATTAGCTTTTAAAATTTGTACTCATAAAGTAAATAAAGAAAAACAATACATGTTCTCAAATTATCCCTTCATGGAAAACTAAACCACCCATTAATACATTTTTAGAAAATAAATTATTTTTATAAATTTAAATGAGGGAATGATAACATCATCTTAATATTTGCCCAATCTGTCTATTAAATTATTCCTTACACACTGAAGTATTTCTCCGGGATGGCTGGAAATTGTTTCACAGACATGTAAGGCCCATGTGCTCAAGACATGTGCAATGTTTCAGTCTGCAGTAGTATCACCTATCTCAAATATCCAGATTTATTAATGAGTGAGGGAATGATCTGAAATATGAGTTGCAAACTTTTTGCCAAATAAAAATTGCATGTGCAGACCAAAAAAATAATGTAATACATATAAATAATACTTTATGTGTTCATATTAAAAGACAGAAGTCAGTCAAAAAATATATAAATATTTCAGTAAGAAATGATATTTTTTATATTTTTGTATGGTAGTAGTTCTATGGTAGTAGTATAGGGAATGATATTTTATAGGTTTAAAACATTTTTTTAATATATGTTTTAAATAATGCTTCAATTTTAATAGATAATATAATAAAACCATATATAAACTACATGTTAAAAAAATAATTAGGTTTTTCTGTTGAAAAAATTTAAATATCTTCCAGTTTCATCATTATGGCCTATTTGCGTGGAATCACCCATTTACTGCATGTGATCTCTCTGTTAGAGTTTTTTTAAGTCATAAAATTGTATGCACAATTTATGGACATAACTCGTATAACCTAAATAAATATGCTGTAAAATAAAATTTCGCTAAAACACAGAAATTGTGAAACCAGTACTATTTCCGGATTTTGTCGGATTTTTTCCCTTATTAATTTCAGTCACAAATTTTCAAAAATACATCTACATCAAGAGGAGAAATTCTTTATTTAATTCCATCTACAGTAAATAAGCAATACTTACCTAAACATGTGATACGAACTGAAGAACTGCAACTTTCCAAAGCACCAGCTTGACCATTCAGTTACCATGACATAAGCCAAGATTTCAAGTATCGTTATTCATTGTGTTCACATAAGTATACATATTTCTGTGTAATATTCTTACACATAATCCTGTGTAAAATTCGTACGCATTTTTCTGTGTAGTATTCAGTTTTTACGCATATGTCAGTGTAATATTCTTACACACATGTCGCTGTAATATTCAAAATACATAGATATTTGTGTAATATACAAAATTTGTAAATTTATATTAACACACAAATTCGGGTAAATAAGTACAATTTTCTACCATTTACACATTTGTTTGAAATTTTAAAGGGATAACAAATTACACACTTCCATTAAGCCGGTAAAAACACATAAATGTAGGTAAATTTTTGCGACAAGAGTGTAAATTTTATGACAAAAGTGTAAATTGAGTGAACATTTTTGAGTATAAATTTTACAAATTTACTCATATATTTATGTAAAAGTGACTAATTTACACATTTATTTTTTAGAGTGTTCCACCAGAGCAAAGATAATGGGTTCGATAAGTTCTAGATAGGTTGTTCTCGTGAGATCAAATCATAACAGTATATTATTTCTTATGCTCTAAGAATGTCTATCATTAGATGATTTATTTAAAAGTGACAAGCAAAGGCTGTGTGTGCGATCACTGATAAGAGTTCTCTTAAATGTATGTTAGAGTTCTCAAATAGATTCACTAGTGCAGTCTGGGTGCACTGCTCGAGTCGAAAGGGTTAAGTAACTGGTACTGTCCTTTCTGAATTCAGTGACTTGGGCACTGTAAACGATCTCGAGGATAAAGTTCAGCTAAATATCATTAGCAACAACTTCAATTTGGGAAAGATGAAACAAAGAATAACTACCTAATTTCTCTCGAGAAACAAATTGATGATTGGGAGCAATGATCTCGAAAAATCAGAATTCTTCACAGAAGTTCTCAGTGAACCAATTTTTTTATAGGTCCTGCTTTGACTTAATAAGCTCTATAGCACCTGGGGCTTCAATAAACTTATCTCACCTTGAGAATTTTTTTTTTTCTAGAGAGCTTCTTTCTCCACGAAAAATCACTAACACTAACCAATTCTTTCCTCTCTATCTTTTCTGCATCCTTTTTCGCGAGTCTCTGGTTAGAGTTCTCTCCGTCTACTGTAGCTTCTGTGGGGGAGGATCTCTGGATTACTATATTCCATTGGATTTTCGTTTTCCATCGCTTTTCTCATTGAAGATGGCTTTGCACGGTCAAATGAGATCAAAGTTTTCTCACGCTCTTTCATGGGATTCACCCGGTTGTGCTGCTCCGTAATCTTATTACACTTTCTGTCAGAGACGCCAACAGGATGATGTATGTATTTCTTGATCTTTCCTGAGTGGGAATGGAAGTTTTATATATTCTGACCTGGAAACTCTTATACATTGGATTCTATGGGATTCTAATCAGCTGTAAATTGAGCATAGAAACGGAACTTTATAGTATGCTGTTGTGACAAGCTTTACTGTTCGTTATCAAAACTTCTGAATTCTAAATATATGTGTTTTTCGATTTAAAGTTCAAAATAAAAAACTATATTATCGCCAAAATCTTATTACTCTGTGCCCCTGATTCAGCAACCCAACTGTACCTCTCGTAAAGACGGTATTGACTTTATCAGAATTTTATTTATGAAATAATACCAGCATTTCAGAAACTAGTAATCCATGCAAATAATGTTACCTTAATTCAAATCTTTTACAAATTTTACGTAAGAGTGAGATTGTGATTTCACTAAGCATTGAGCTGTTAACTCTTTGAAGAGTGGTAGAATATTCTTTAAGCCCACCTAGTTTTAATGAAGATTTGAACCAGAATTTTGAACGAAATTTCCCCTTTATAACTTTAATGAGAAAAGCTGAAAAATTGCATTTTCTTATTTTCAAATAGATATTTTTGTAAATTCTGTTGTGAATTCACTTTTACAGAAGCACAATTATTTGTGCCTCAAAGAGTTAAAAAATGCATTTTTTTTTAACAATGTGCACTCTAGACATTGTATACACACTCTAGGTACAATATATTATCCAAATAGTTTTGGCTAAATCTCATACAGTTTATTTTCGGTGCTTATGAATTACACATTTCCATTTGATTTAAAATATTACATTCTTTGAGTAATTTTAAAATTAATTTATCATAGTCTTCTGCAAAATTGTAATATCATAATACAGTCGGACCTCTATTTAACAAAGTAGCTAAATCCCGAAAAAAAGTTCGTTTTATGGAAAATTCGTTAAATAGAGAGTCACTTTTTAAAATAGTTTAAAATACATAAAACGTAATTTCAGTCCATAAACACTAAATATAATTTAAAAAAGTAATTAGTTACACTTTTTTTTATAAATTATATCTATTTGTTTTATTTATTTTACCCATCAAAAAGAAAACTGCAAGGGAAATAAGAATAAAACAAAACATTGTCTGGAAATACATCGTATTTTCAGTTAAAAAAATAATTTTACATTAAAATCACGATTTTTATTGTGGTTAATAAGATGTTTGGAGGAATACCAAATTTTAAAGCAGTATTCTTTTTCGTCACGCCTTTATCCACCTCATCAAGAATATTTTTTTTTCTTTGATGCTCAAGCTCTTTCGCTTTGACGTTTTTAATCTACAGGAACCGAAATTATCAACACGATTGATCATGATCAACAATCTAGAAAACAGGAAACTATATTTTAAGGATATGGGGCAGCTCTATTGACGGTTAAAAGGGAATACTGAAAGTTTGCACTTCTTGGATGGAAAGCAAAGAGTCACTGCAGTTTTACTGCTCTCGGTGAGTTAGGTGCCTGGTAAGACTTGTTCATGGTCATTGATCATCATAAAATGTGTTAAGAGAAAGAATAAGTTTGAAAAGTCCAGTAATATTTTTAAAAATATGGAGAAGAAAAAATTAGATCTCAAGGAAAAGTTCGTTAAATAGAGAATGCACTTCGCTATTTGGAGGTTATTTTACGAAGAAATTTGCAAAATGTTCTTGGTTCCAAGTAAAAGTTCGCAAAATAGAGAAATTCGCAAAATAGAGGCTCGTTAAATAGAGGTCCGACTGTAGTCTTAATGATCCAATCACATCCCTAATCAAATGCAAATAAAAAACATTTTCATCACACAGTCCCCTGGTTCCTTTAAAATCGACAAATCGTAGGGGCTTTTCGATTTTGTTAAGAAATGCATTAAAATATTTTTTTTTCCTTAACCACCAGCCCTTCATATCTATTAAAAATAGATATATAAGAAACATAAACTGCATATTAATATAGATATATAGAAGATATATAAGCTGCATAAAGTTTAGCCAAAGTTAATTTGATTAAATCTTATGCAGCTTGCTATCAATGTTTATGAATTACATATTTCCACTTCATTTAAATGATTCTAGTCTTTCAGTAATTTTGAAATTAACATATGATAGCTTTAATCTCATAATAGTCCTAGTGATCCATTCACATCACTTACCAAATGCAGATGATCAGCATTTTTTCCCACCCTGCTCTCTGGTTCCCTTAAAATCTAGAAATATGTGTGTATGGGGGGTGGGGGTTCAGTTATTTTAAAAGATGCACTTTAAAAATATTTTTTGAATCATCCGAACTCTTATGTATCTATTAAAAAATTATTTATCAGATATATAAGCTGCATAAAATATAGACATATAACCTGCATTTTTATGTAGCCTATTGTAAATGCTAATGAATTACATATTTCCATTTGATTTATATGATTCTATTCTTTCCACAATTTTGAAATTAATATATCAAATGTTCTAATATCATAATAGTCCTAGTGATCCATTCACATCACTAACCAAATGCAGATAATCAACATTTTCACCACCCTGCCCCCTGGTTCCCTTAAAATCTAGAAATAGGGGGGTTCAGATTCGCGGAAATGACGTCTCGTAAGCCCCCGCCATCGATCTGTGATCTGCCAAAGCGCGTGCGCCGGATGCGGATGTTACGAAAGCTGTGCAAAAGGGAACCATTTTCAACATGAGAAAAGGTGTTAGGAAAGGGTGGAGGGACAATGAGTTCCCTGTCTGTGGTCAGAGATCAGTTAAGTGGGGAGATCAGATTAATTACGATCGTTTAATGAACTAGAATTTTTAAAGGTGCTGCAAATGTTGGGAGAAATATGTCGCATGCGTTTTGCAAACTGATTAGATTAGGAAAGATAAAATTTCAGCAATTTATATGATTTTAAACTAATATTGATTAAAAGTATTGCACCAATATTTTATTGATTGGCTTAAGTTTCAAATATTTAAAAAGTGATAAGAATATTGCAAAAATATGTCTATAGTATCGGTATTATTTGTAATATGGTGCTAATATTGCAGCAAACTAAATATGATAAGTTGATATATATAATTTGCAGTTACACATATCAAATTATCATCTATATAAATAAAATTGCCTAAATTATTGAGTAGTATGCTGCTCCAATAATTTATTTTTTGGCTTAAGTTGCCAATATTAACAATGTAATATGCATATTACAGAAACATGACCCTAATATCGGAAATGTCTAAATTGTTATGCGAATATTGCTGAAATATTGGTACTGGTAAGATTTCAGAAATTTATATTTGATTTTAAAGCGCACATAACAGCAAGTATATGTGACATTTTACTATAATACATAAATTGCATTTATATATGATATTTCTGCACTTTATACATGAAACTGAAGCCAATATATTACCAAAGTTAAATTATTGATTATGATTGTTTAATCATCTAGAATTTTAAAATGTTCTGCAAATGTTGGAAGTAATAGCTCGTATGCGTTTTTCAAGATGAATGGATGAGGAAAGATAAAAATTTCAACAAGTTAGATGATTTTAAAGTAAATGGAAAACTAATAATGATTAAATGTTGCACCAATATTTTATTGACTGGTTTAAGTTGCAAATATTTAAAATGTAATGAGACTATTACGAAAGAAGACTATTTAACTTGTAATAGGATATAAATATTGCTAAAATATTAGTATTGGCAAAATTTGAGCCGTTTCTATATAATCTTAAAGAATATACATGAAAGTAAATACATCTGATTCTTTAATATCATGCATAATTTGCATTTCTAGATGATATTAATTGATAGCTTCTGTAATTAATACATGAAATTGAAGCCACTACTTCACCAGTGATAAATGATTAATTACGATAGCTTCATGAACTACGATTTTTAAATGTGCCTCAAATAATGAAAGCAATATATCGCATACGTTTTTCAAACTAATTAGATAGAGAAAGATCAAATTTCAACACATTATATGATTTTAAAGCAAATGAAAAACTAATATGAATTAAATGTCGCACAAATATTTTATTGATTGACTTAGGTTGCAAATATTTAAAATGTAATGTGGATTTTGCACAGCTGCCAATCTTCTGATTTTTTTTCAGGTGAAATAAAAAAATTTCGAACCAGAAATTTATGGTAAAATACAAAACTAGATAAATTAAACATAGAAATAAGAAACATTTTATTAAATACATTTTCTGGGCATATTTGACTGAAAAAAAGTAAGGCTGACAGCTATGATTTTGCGAACAAATATCTATAATATCGGAATTATTTATAATATCTTGCAAATATTGCTAAAATATTAGCGTTGATAAAATGTTAGAAAATTAGATATAATATATAATTTGCATTTGTATATGATATTAAAATATCATGCATAAAAATAAAGCTGGCAAAAAAAGATATTGATTAAATTTTGCACCAATATTTTATTGATAGTCTTCAGTTGGAAATATTTACAATGAAATTTCAATATTGCGAAAAGATTTTAATACCGGATGTAATATGATGCAAATATTGCTGAAATATTTTTGTAAAATTTCAGTAATTTATATATGATTTTATAGCATACATAAATTCAAATATGTATGGAAATTTGCGATTAAATAAAGCGAAAATTATTATTCAAATATAGTGATAACAAAAAAGCTTAAACGTTCGCAGTTATGCAAATATGGGTATATGACCGGTCAAAAATGCGTTAATAATCATACATAATTTGCATTTATATACTATATTAATTGATCATAAAATAATAATTATTTTATTTGATTAAATAATTAATTATAATTAAATATGATATAATATATTTTTTTATCATATATTATGTTTTTTATTTTTATTTTATTTATTTATTATCTTTTTATATATTTTTTAACATACTATTATACATTTTTATTTTTTGTTTTAAAATTTCACTATTTTTTTATTTAATTGATAATTTCCGCAATATGAAGCCAACAAGAATTTACATGAAATTGCAGCCATTTTATTAATGTTAAATTATTAATTACGATTCTTTAACTCTTTGGTTACGGATTAGGACATATACGTCCCAGGGGATTATTTTTGTAAAATAAAATACATTTATGCTTGTATATTTTAAAGAGAAATTTATCATAAAGAAAAAAAAAATTGTAATTTGTTGTACGATTGAATATAAAACTAGTCGCCTGTCCTGGTTCGTAAACTAAGGTTTAATGAACTAAGACCTTTTTAAAGCCTTGCAAATGTCAGTAGAAATATGTCGCATGCGGTTTTCAAACTGATTACATTAGGAAAAATGAAATTTCAGCAATTTAGGTTATTTTAAAGGAAAAAGAAAACTAATATTGATTAAAGGTTGCAACAATATTTTACTGATTGACTTAAGTTGCAAATATCTAAAATAATAAATGTTTCCGAAGTAATGCAAATATTGCGGCAACATTACAATAAAAATATTTAGAATATAATGCAAATATTGCTCAGCAAATTGTATGTGATAATTTGATATCGTATATTAATTTGCAGTTACGTCTAATATTAAATTATCATAAATACAAATTCTCTAGCATAATTAATATTTTATATAATTTCTATTTCTATATAATATAATAGATAGGTGAAAGGGAGATAAGAACACGAGCTTAAGTTTCAAAGATTTTTTCTTGAACTCAGTAAGGCGATTAAAATGCTGTAACCGATATGTTACACTTACAAACCTTCTCGCCAACAGAAAATATTCGAAATGTTTCTATTCGCCCTCAAAGTGTGAACAAAGCAAGTTTTCCGAAGGAAAGTCATATTTATCATCTTGCACCGCATCAGGAGTAAGCTGACGAATATGTAACAATACTTATTTGAGATAACAGTATTTATCAAGGTACCAATACAATTTATTCAACGCATTCTACACCCCCCGCACAAAACGGGTTGCAGATAGAAAATTTAAAAGCAAAAATCATATCGCCAGGATCTGTGCCTACCTTCATCTATTTCCCAATCAGAACAATCAGTGTGAGCCCAAAATTTGCATTCGAAGCATTGGAATTACACTTCATCTTTTCTCTGTTCCACCGCAGGTAATGCAGTCTTTACTGTCACAATCTTTCATATTATTCCCATCCTTCTTCATCTTGCGCCACCACGGCCATGCTTGTTTGAACTAGGTTTATCAGTATATCCTTCATTGTAAACAACTTATCGTTCGAATGAATTTTCTGTTTTAAGTTGTATTTTGAGAATATTTTAGTGAGGGATTGAAATAACTTATCACAGATGAGTAATTTCTTGCACTCTGAAGTCCAAAAATTACAACAACACGCTGGAAATTTGAAAGGCTGCTCTGTCTATTGTTGATAGTGAATTACATGAACCTACCCCCAACGTGCACCAAAGCCAGGGAGAAAAACCGAGATCGTCATTTTGCCCTCCTTCCCCCTATCTGATAATTTGAAATCATACACAACTTGCATTTATATATAATATTAAATTAACATCTACATGAATAAATGTTAATTATGCATAATAACTTATATCATGAATAATTTAAATTTAGATATGGCATTAACTGATAATTTTAATAACTCATGTATGATACTAAAACCAAACTTTTGATATTGTTAAGGGATTAATTCCGATTGTCAAAGAAAGAAGAATTATTTAACATACTTAAATATCTTGAGAGAAACATGTCATATGAGCTTTTCAAACTGATTAGATCATAGGGAAGTGAAAATTTCAGAAAATTAGACGATTTTAATACAGAAATAGAGAACAGATATTAATTAAATGTTACACGATACTTTATTGATTAGCTTTGCATTGTAAATACTTACAATGTAATGTGAATGTTGCGGAATTTTACATTGTGAGGTAAATATATCGGAATTTTACAATGTAATGCATATTACGCGATTTTCAAAGTGATTAGATTAAGACAGATACAATTTCTGCAATTAGATGCTATTAATGCAAATAAAAGACTAATAAAAATTCAATATTGCGGCAATATTTTATTGATTAGCTTTACCTAGCAAATATTTTCAATCTTAAGTGAATATTGCAGAAACATCTCAGCATTAGAAATAATTAAAATATGATACAAATATTGCAGATACAAATGATATGATACAAATATTGAAATGGTGATATTGGTAAAATTTAAGCAATTTATATTAAAAAAACGACAAATTAATATTGATTGAGTTTGCACCAGTATCTCATGGATTGGCTTTAGAATGTTATATAAATTGAAAGATAGTATTTTGATTATCATGCGAATATTGCTGAAATATTGATATTGGTAAAATTTCAGCCATATGATATTTAAACAAACTATTATTTATTAGATATTGCACCAATATGTTATTGACTGGATTTATGATACAAATATTTACAATGTAAGTGAATATTAAGTATAATAGCGTAAGTGAAGCATAATACTTAGAAAATTATGCGAATATTACTGAATTATTAGTAAAGATAAAATTTTATGTATGATTTATAAACGAATTTTATATATGATGTTAAAACAAATGGAAAACTAACATTGGTTAAATGTTGCGCCAATATTTAATTGATTGGCTTTACTTTGCAAATACTTGGAACGTGATTTGAATGTTGTGGAAATATGTTCGTAATAATACAAGAAATATCAATACAGTAATTTATGTTATATAAATTGCAGTATATGAATTATCCCTTATTATCTAGCTACCTTTAGAAAGCAACTGAAATGTATTGTAGCTTACTATATCTCACATATCTTTCAGAATTTTCACGATATTCATCAGAAATTTTATGAAAATTTCTGTGAGTAGCTGTGAACCGAAATTCGAATTTCAAGTGTCTTATTTTTGTTCCTCAAAGTCCAAGGAATTATGTGTGATAACTTATTTCAATCCCTTACTAAAATATTCCCCAAATAAACTCACAACGTAAAAATTCATACGAAATATCCGTTGTTTACAATAAAGGATACGCTGATAAGCCAAATTAAAACAAATATATTGGTGGTAGGGAAAGATGATGAGGATGAGAATGATATGCAATATTATGACAATAAAGAGTTAAGAGTAGTTTTTTTTTCAATGAAAATGAATGTTTTTAATAGAATGAAGTAATCTAAATACGAATAAAAATTGTGGACAGAAATTAGACATCCTTTGATAATAATCCCCAGTGTTATATTTTAGAGCAAACATTTATGTAAGATCCTGTCTTGTTTTCGAAGAAACACGATATTTAGGTTATTCTCGATCGTGCGGTAAGACAGCGTCACAGAAAATCAACTTTTAGTGGAGAACTATTGTAAAGTTTATGGGTCTTAATAATAGAAACGTACATGCAAAACGATGTCAGAGAATACTTATTAAAAAGATTTCAATTGAGACCAGTCGAAAATTACATGTCAAATGTGGCAAATGAGGTGCGTTCGTACTGTAGCGAAGTTTTATAAATATTCAGATCTTAATGCAATAGCTGTTGCACTGTTATGCAAAAATGCATGAATACGAAATTTATGGATTACGATTATAGTATATAGTAAATTCAGTAATATTACGGAAATAATAGGACTCCATCTTAAATAGGACGTCATCACCATGGCAACGTAGAATCATTACCTATCATGGGATATCATTGATACGTATGATAGAATTTAATAAAAGGGAGAAACTTTTCTTAATACCTTTTTAAGGTTTGATTCGAGTTTCATAAAATTTGAAATGACTCGACAAAATTCTGCAACGATTATATATATCAAATTTCAAACCATTCGCCTGGGTAGTTTTTGAGCTGTTATACGCGGACAGAGGACGGACCTTATAATGACTATAGCTGCTACGTATTTATTTAATTACGACATTTCCCGTTAGACCGTAATGTAATGGAATACTTTTGAGTGTCTCTGTAAATAAACTATGAACGCTACATGTTTCATTTTCAATACCGAACATGACATAGTAAATCTCAATGACATATACCAATTATAGATGAATCCAACTATATCAACGTAAGATCGAGACAGACAGACATGTGGACAGGCAAACGGAATTCATAAACACTTTTAACTATCTTGGAAAGTGTTAAAAACGCATAATAATTTGAAATTTGACTTTTTAGCAATTTATACCAATAGGCCGAAGCATACTTGAATACTTTTTTACAGCCCTATGTTTTATCTACTATCTCTATGTACACGCCACTCTTTAGTAAAATTTAATTAAGACTAAAGGTCGCTTAAAACTAATGAAATCACACTTCCAATGATTATCATCTATAGACGCCCATGTATCCAATTCTTTGTGTGGCCCTGTATATTATTTTGTCTATATTATATAAACATATCTTAGTATACTAAATGTAGTTCAGCATAAATATGCATAACTCATTTAAAAATCACATTTAAACAATTTTCGTTCATACTCAGTAACCCTTGCGAATTCTTTTGTGTAGCCCTGTATATGATCTATGCTGATGATGCGGCAGCACTGTGCCATTCCGTATCTGGCTGAATTTTATTTAGGGATTCTAAATTCTGACCAGTAAGTTTAAATATTTATTATTGTTTTATACGATGACAGGTATCCTACAAATAAAATAAAAGAAAATTGCTATTCAAAATTTTCCGGTGGGAATTCCAACACTAGTCAGAAGTCGGTCGATTAGTGATGACGTCACACCTCGTGTCTTCTGGCCTTGATTATTTCGATGGCAGCGGTCTAGCCCAAGAGCAAGGAATGCATTGGTTCCATGCCTCAGCAAGCTAAAATTTTAAAGAAACTGGGAGTGGATGAATGAAATAATAAAATATTGTGTTTAGTTTTTGTATCAAAAACGTAATATGGCAAAAGTATAAATAACGGCAAATGAGGTTGTCTATTTATTTGTGATATGTCTCTGTAGATTTAAGTTTAAAAAGCGTTCATTGACGCAGTATAAGTAGTTGATTGGTTAGTAGTTTTTTGTTTGTCTACTGTCATTTTATGCAAACGGGAGCTAATTTGTCCAAGATCTCCAGCTTAAAGAGAATCCTACGGTGACTGCACGTCCTCGAAATTTGAGGACGTCCTCAAATTTGTGGACTGTACACGGTTCACACGGTTTCCGCAAATTTTGATTTAAAACAGTTATTAAATTTTAAGAAGGTGATAAAGTCATGTAATATATACAGGGTGTTTCAAACTTATATGTCAGAAATGTAAAGGCAGGTAGAGGGGACCTTAGTAAGCAGATTTTGTACAGGAATGTGGGTGCGGAAATGCAGCGTTGAGGCGGTAGAGGGCGCTGTTAAGTTCAGTGGATAAAAGCATTTCGCTTGCTTGAATCGTCATTCTCCGCACGGATCTCGACCAACATGCGTCGTTACACCAATGTGGATCTTGCCGACGTGCATTTCATGCATGAGGCTGCGCAAAAAAATGGAGTGGCTGTTCAAAGGATGTACATGGAACGATTTCCAATTTCCAAGTAGGAATCTGCCGGATCGCCGAACCTTTGGGTGCCTTCATTGGGAGTTGTGCGCGAGTGGATCATTTTATGCCTCGAGGCGTCATACATTCACTGGAAGATATTGCAGAATTTCTGCAGTGGAAAAAGCAATATTATGCACAGTACAGGAATGTCCTTCGAAAAACTCGAGAACTGTTGGACGTGCGTTGGGTTTGAGCCATTTCCTAGCACAGACACATACATGAAATACATGTCGGCAATCTCCGCATTAGTGTAACGATGCATGTTGCCGAAATCCTTCGGGGAATGGCGATTCAAGTCAGAGAAGCGCTTTCATCTGTCGAACTTAACAGCGCCCTCTAATGCCTCAACGCGGCATTTCCGCACCCACATTCCTATATGAAATCTGCTTACTAAGGTCCCCTATACCCGCCTTTACATTTCTGACATATAATTCTGAAACACCCTGGAAAGGGCTTAAAAATTTATACATTTTAAAATTGTTAAAGCTTTAAAAAAGTCCCATTATAATACCGTTACAAAATTTGGTCATCCTAGGAGTCCTGAATAACTAAGTAACAACGGTCGACTAAAGCCGAGCAGTCAACCTATTTGGTTTATGATTAGTATAGTTCGCTCCACTGCAGAGCCGTAACGAGACAGCGAGGTGAGAGTGGGGGGTCTGAAAAATTTCGGACTAATTTATTTGCCTGTTTTGCTTCCACTTTGATAAAGAACGAATTTAGATAGAAGGAGCGGGCAAGTACTCCTTCCTACCAATAAATGTCTTGTAAAATATATACATATAAAATTTAATTATAAATGGAAAATAATTAAAATTTTCCATATTTTTAAAGCTATTATAGGAACATTGTTGTTTATATGCTAAAACATTGCCCTTATATCTATCGAAGATATGGATATTCTAGCAAATAACATGTAATTAAAGTAATATAATTCTAAAATCTTTCATCGCTTATTAGAAGATATAGTTAGTTTTTATCTCAGAGTTGCTAAATATCTTTTAAGAATGAAAAATTTTCTGATTCTGATTACTTGACGTTATGAAATAATGTAATATTTATAGAAAATAATACTAAAAAATATATATATATATATATCTAGAAGTGTATGTTTTATATCTAAAATTTTTCTTTCGTAGTTTTCGGCATTTTTTTAATGCATTTCTAGATTTTGACAATTTTAAAATGTGTTTTTAATTTTTAAAAAGTTTTAACATTTTTAAAGTAATAAGTAAAAGTATACTATTATTATTAACAGATTACACTGTAAAAAATTATAGTACTTCTGATCTGAAAATGTGGAATTCTCCATGAAATTAATCTACTGAGCACGAATATCCCTATAAAACAAACTTCATTGGCTCTTGTTTTGAAAATTCAGATATGCAAAAGTTAAGATTTTTTCAAAATATATATTATTTAAAATTAATATTTAAAAAAAATGAATTGTAACCTATAATTGTTTTAACAAAACTCAACATGTAGAAGCTCCAAATATGAGAGTTCAAAATTACAGCTGATCCCGCCAATTAGTTTTGTGTTATACTAAATAAAAAAAGTTGAAAAATCCAAATATGATGTCAAAAATTGGTGTTCATATCGAAAAGTTCAAAGTTTCTTACAATTTTAATATGGACACGATCCCCTATACTTATTTCCGACCAAAAACTGAAAGAAGTTATAATTTCCAATCGAATGGCTATTTTCGTTTTCTCTGCGATTTTTTTGCGATTAAAAACTATGGGTGCTCTCTTTTTTTTACGACTGTATACGGGGCATTCTCACAATCTTTTGACTTTCAGGAATAAAAATCTGGGGAAATTAAACTTGCTTAAATAACATTTTAAACTTATAGACGAATGCCTTAATGGGTCAAAATAAAGAAAAAAATGGTCAGCAGAGAAAATTTTTTTATTTAACTGAGGTTTATGTTAAACTTGCGAGTTTAATTTTCCTTACCATTTTACCACTATAACTTTTTATTTTCTTCTAAATTTTTACTTATAACGATTTCGCATAGTACCCACAGGACATTAAAATACGAAATAATAACAATGTAGTATTTTAGTACAAAATTTTAGTATAACAATGTCTTAAAGGAGTGTTAAAGAAGGGGCGATAAGGAAAAAAATGGGACGGTGTACAAAAAAAGGGACGGTAAGGAAACAAAAAGGGATGATAAGGATAGGACGGTAAGGAAAATTATCACCTATTTTTAGGCAAATCATGTTAAGACTAAGTGATAGCCCAATATTCATTAATTTTTAGAATTGGATTAAATTTAAAAAAATTTAATTTACCTTGAAAAGTGCTGGAATAAACCTTGGGGAAGGTTAGACTAGCAATAAAAACACGATGCTTGAAATTGATATTTAAATGCTGATTTAAATTCTGCAGTAAATTTACTGTCAAAGAATTTTATCCATTCTTTCTCCAGCATACTTCTGCATGAGAAAAAATTTGAAAAAAATTCTGTGACTGCATCTGAAGTGATTTTCTGTATAATTTTAGCAGGAGGGACGGTAAGGAATCTTAAACCCAGGGATAGAGTTTTAAAAAATAATAACAACCGTAAAAATGTGTGCAGGTTAATTTTTTGCTACATATTTATATAAAACAATAGTCCCAGTTTCGGAAAAAAATTACATCGAATTACTTTTATTGAAACAATTTTATACAGACAGATCCAAACTTAAAATTCAGCATGAGGGACACGGGACGGTATAGGAATTTGCTGGTATATTTGGACCCCCAACATCGTCCAAAACTTATTTATCTCGCTAATATTGTTATGCAGTCATGCAATGGGATGTTCCCCAGTTTATGAAATAAAAAAAAAACCACAATAATATGTACTAAAATAAAAATTATTATTCAGGGACTTAAAAGTCAAAAGATTTTGAGAATGCCCCATATCTGAAAGCTATAGCTTTTATGATAAGCTTTTACTGGTCATTTGGTATCAGTCACATATTCATATCATGATTTGCGCAGAGTTAGTAGGAAGTGGTCACTTTTTCCCCCAAGAAAGTTACGGCTTCTATAAGACACTTACAAGCAAAAAACAAATAATGAATTTTCTTAAAATGACGTAACATTACTTATATTCTAAAGATATTGATGTCAAATTCTTTAAGACCAAATAAATTCTACTGGTTTCTGCATGAAAAAATGTACGTATAAAAATTCTTCTTTGAAAACTTATAAAATTATTCTAAAAACTACAAGTTGTTGTGCACAAAAAATACATTTTACCACAATAAAAATTCGTATCTATAAATCTTATTTCGTTTTTCACTATGTTTCATTCACTGAAAATTACAATTTTTTTTTTCAAAAAATAAAAGCAATCGTAAAAGAGTTCCCAAGAATTCAACAATATCATTATTTCGTGTTTTATCGAGGATTTTCCGGAAAGATTTATCGTATTTTCAGAAAAATGTTATTATGTCTTTGAAAAGAAAAGTGAATTTAACCCTTTATTTCCCAACGGCATTTTAAACTATCATAAAGAAAACTTGTTATAAAATTTATTTCATGCATCGATTGACAGTAATACAATCTAAGATTGTGTTCTACATACTTTACTTTGTGATGTTTCAAAAGCATTATTCGTTGTACAAAGCAAAAATATTTTTAATGGTGGGACAGCAGTTGCAAAATCACATATAAAACAGATCGCATTGATATACCTTTTCTCGGGAACTACTGAAACGATTTCAATAAACGTATTAGTAGTTTCGCAAATAGATAAACTATAAAGTGGTCTCTCAGCAAAACAATACAATAAAAATACAATAATTCACTCTAAAAAAATAAATGTGTAAATTAGCTAATTTTACCCGTGGATATGTTTAAATTTCTGAAATTACACAGCTGTCGTAAAATGTACAAATTTTTTTCTGAAATTTACCTGTTTTTATGTGTATTTAGCTTATGAAAATAAGTGTGTAATTTGCTATGGCTTGAAAAACTCAGATAAGTGTGTAAATGTAGAAAAATACCTTTATTTACACAAATTTTTGAGTTATTCAAATTTAAACATAATTATATGTACACAAATAATGGGTAAATTTTTGAAATTACATACGATACTTGTCATAAAAATTATACATTTTGAACAAAAATTTACCTCTTTTTATGTGTGTCTAACTTACCATAGCTGCCAATCTCAAACTAATCTTCCGTAATACTTGCGTTAATTTGACCCTGGTTTAAGGCGTTTCAAACCAGAAATTTTTTTAAGAAATGAAAATAAATATGTTCCACGTAGAAACCTGGAATTAAATAAATAAGCATTCATGAAATAAATTTTCTGCTTCGGAATGTGGTTAACCTGGGTTAAATTAATCCAGACATTACGGAAGATTAGTGGAAGGTTGGCAGCTATGACTTACCTAATCAAATATGCAACCTGTTATCTCTTGATAAACTAAGACAAGTGTGTAAATGTAAAAAAATACCTGGATTTACACGAATGGGCGTGTTACACATAATAATAAGTGGGTTAATCTGAAATGACAGCATCAAAGTGCATGTGTTTAAAAAAAAAAAAAAAAAATCTATCCAACGGCTAAGTAGAATTACAAAAGAAGAACCATAAGGTTTAGAAGTAAACGTTTGAGTAAGGTTTTTAACTAGATTACCTATCTTTGGTGCATTTATTGCCATTATCCATATATCAAGCATTAGTCGCAGTGACGTCACTGTGCCGTTACTGCAGGTCGTGGTGGCCATGTCACATCTATGACTAAAATACTACCACTCATTGGCGGCACATTGTGACTACAATGCGAATTGCTTCGAAACATTAAAATACTGCAAGGGCACTAAAAAACATGTTATTGAATGTGAAAAATACATCTCTGTCAAAATTTAAAATTTTTGTAACGTCTCTGAAAGTCACGTCACATGCGTAATCAAAAGACCCCCCCCCCCCCCATGTTGTGAAGTCGCATTTTGACGAAAATGTGAATTTTAAAGATATTTGAAAATGAGGAGAAATATATCAACCAGGACTGTGTTAATGCACTTGTGGGATATGGATCTGACTGATTTTGTGTGTGTGTGCGTGTCATTGCACTTTCACCTACATTCGTTAATTTATTTACCAACTTACATAAAAATTCTTTATAAATAGATCAATTTCAATGGATATACAATATTATGAATTATGATGCAAACATACTTTTGCATGTAATACACGAAACAAAACATTTTTTTTAATTAAGAGAGGTTTGTAATTGCTTTTTATATTATATGAAAAATTTATATCTCTTCTTAAACTAACAACAGCAATCAATATTACAACGCATACTAGCGCAATATTACAACATATCCGTAATTGACGGTGGTTTAAAGATGGTATAAAGGTGGCCAGATGGTTAAATCTACCTTTTACTGCGATTTTTTGAACTTCTAAACATTGCAAAATTTTAATTTTTACACCATCGAATGTTCTTTCAAAAGCAATTTGCTTAAAAATTGTACCTCAATTTGCTGATTTCTATGGTTTTAAAAATAATTTTCAAGCATGAGGTTTGTTTTTTTTTTTTTTTTAATCTTTTGCGTGCAGTTCAATTACAAAAGATTAAAAAGTTTCCATTTCAAGCAATAAAAAAATTAAGTGTTTGTTTCGGGCTAATATTCCACAACGAAATTGAAAACTTCAGCAAAAATATGTACAGAAATAAAACACAAATTTAATAGACATGTAATTGAACTAAGCGCTTAAACTGCTAAACTATAAGAATTAAAAAAACTATTTAGGTAGCAAAATCTTTGGCGATTTCTTCGACTATTAGCTCCTGGTATGACTCCTGGTTTATTTTTAGGAACATATTTTGCATTTACGATGGATGATACAAACTTTACTTTTCTATTTTCAAAAGATTTTGCACATTTAGAGTTACCATCAAATTACCACACTTAAATGTGCATTTAAAAACTTATTCATTAGGCGTGTCTTTTCGCAATTTACACACCAATTTACACGTATAGACAGATCTTTTTTGTATCATTGATATGCCTGTTTTTGTGTGTAAATTTACACATTTATTTTTTCGAGTATAAACGATTTCGAAAAAAAAAATCACATATAAACCAGTTGACATTGTACTATTGAAGCGATTTCAGTACTTTTTCAACAGTTTCACCAGTAACTAAGCTACAAGTTGATCTTTCGGTAAAAGATAAACATAACAGTTATCTAGATCTTTTTTGCCGAACGATCAATTTAGAGTTTAGCTACTGACGAAAGCATTAAAAAATATTTAAACAGCTTCGGTAGTTTCCGAAAAAAAAGATACACCAATGTCACCTGTTTTACATATTATTTCGCAATTGTTCTGATCCTCTGAAATGGATTTTTTTTTCAATTATAACAGTTCAGCTTTCTTGATGGTGAAGAACATGGAGAAGGAAATTTCAGCTCTAAAAAGTTTCTATATCTATACACTGGCCTCCAAAAGTTAAGATACACGGACTAAATGCGTTCGATTGCACACGTTTTGTCGAATATCTACAAAACTTATTGGCGAATTGTTCTTGAACTTCTGGGATGAAAAGAACATGTTTCATTTCATATTTCTCGGTGAAGATTTAGTCGGGGGTACAATTAGGGGGCTAATAATAAATTTAATAATAAAATAATATTTGCGATCACCTATGTAACAGGAAAGGCTGGAAATGGTTTGTCACTGTAGTAAATGACTATTTGGGTCCTGTTCACCGTTTGTATGCATTTGTGTAAGCATAGCACTCATATTCGTGAAGATGTTAACGTTTTTGTGAAAACTCAAAAGTTTTTTTTTTATAGCATACAGAGTTTTCAACCAAATTTAACACAACTTTCCAAAAACCTGACAAAGAACAGTAGAAACAGTATACTGTAATTAAAACATGAATATATTGAATATTTTATAAGATATGGGCATTTTTATGAGATAATTTTTAACTGCGCATGCGCGGAAGATTTCAAAATTTTTATTTTATAATTTGGTACTCAGCATTTTGGGGCAACTTCTATAAAAAGTCCAGTCAAATGTTGTGAAAACTTAGGAAGATGTAGTGAGCTGATTGAAAAGTTGTGTAAAATCCCTTATAATAAAGCTATTTTTAGGAAGCAACTCACTATATCGACCCCATCTTTGTGAATTTTCGCGATATTTGACTAGACTTTTTATATAAGTTGCCCTAAATAGCTGACTACCAAATTCTGAAATAAAAATTTTGAAATCTGCTGCGCATGCGCAGTTAAAAATTATCTCATAAAAATGCCAATATATCATCAAATATTCAATATATTCATGTTTTAATTGCAGTATACTGTTTCTACTGTTCTTTGTCAGGTTTTGGAAAGTTGTGTTACATTTGGTTGAAAACTCTGTATGCTATAAAAAAAAAAGTTTAAGTTTTTCAGAAAAACGTTAACATCTTCACGAATATGAGTGCTATGCTTACACAAATGCATACAAATGTTGAACAGGACTCAAATAATCATTTACCACAGTGACAAACCATTTCCAGTCTTTCCTGTTACATAGGTGATCGCAAATATTATTTTATTATTAAATTTATTATTAGCCCCCTAATTGTACCCCCGACTAAATCTTCACCGAGAAATATGAAATGAAACATGTTCTTTTCATCCCAGAAGTTCAAGAACAATTCGCCAATAAGTTTTGTAGATAATCGACAAAACGTGTGCAATCGAACGCATTTAGTCCGTGTACCTTAACTTTTGGAGGCCAGTGTATATAAGGCCATCATAATTGTACATTTTTTTAATTCTATAAAATATTAAAAGAACGTTTTTAGAAGAAAACTATTTGAATAGAGTTGTAAATATTCCACAAAACCCCTATAAATTATATAGATTTAGTTTATTCATTTTAATAGAAGAAATCGATCTAAAATTTATATATTGCTAGCATAAATCTTCTAGTTTATTTTCAAAAATTGTTCCTAATGTTCAGTTTTCGATATTCAACGCATTATGAGATTTTTCCCGTCGTGTCAATCGTCCAGCTGAGAAACCTTGACATGATTCAGGAATGTGAAGCCTTAATTACAAAAAGAGATAACGCTTTTTCTGCTCTTTTCACACCTCTTCAAACAGATAATAGAAGCACGAGCGAAAATTACAAATACCGAGAGAAGAAATGAAAGAACTCAGACATAAATTTGTTCAAACTCGAAACTTTTTTTTATATTTGAATCCAAGTTCAGACTTTTAAACACAATCTACTTAAGGGGTCTCAGGACTCTTAAAGCTTTAAAATTTTCGAAATTTTATTTTTTTTTAAATATTAAACTACTATCTTTTCTGAACATTTTGGTATAAATGTTTCCTTTAAATACCTATTAGAACAGAAGTTATGGCTTTTAGAATTATACACGCTCAATAGCTGAAGCGGCGTTTCAGAAACTTTGAAATCAATTTTCTCCAAATGACGTTTTTGGTCATAACGCGCACGATATCTCAAAAACTTCTGAATTTTTTTTCATGAAATTTTCAAAACATATGTTTCATGTTAGTCTGTTTAAACTGAACCTAAAATTTCCTTCTTATTGTTCAGAAATATATTCTTTATAGGTGATTATACTGTTGAAAATTTCTAAATTTTGCATTAACTAAATACAACTTTGTATTAAAAATAGAAAAAGGCTTTAAATACAAATTTATTTAGGTTCAGGGTAATTACTATAGTCTGAAGTATAAGTAGGACCCAAAATTTTCCGTCTACTTGCAGAATTTATTTCGTAATCGTGTGCATAATCTGTTATGCTGATTTTCCACTCGTCAAATGTCTGACATTTTGGAGCCCACTGTAAATTCTAATTCTGCATCTTGTAATTTTTCAAATACATGAAAGGAAAGAACATACTTATATCTTTCATCCGAATATAAAATTTTGTCTTAAAATCAATTACATTTTAAGATATTATATGTTGAAAATGGTCTTTGTTTTTTCGATTTTTCCATTTTTAAGAGTCCTGAGACCCCTTAAATATTCAGTTCTTGATGGGAAATAAAGACATATATTGGATTCTTATAAATAATGATACATTGCTCAAAGTTTTTCTACCAGATTCTGTAATTATTAAAGATTCCTTTAATAATTATGTATAAAGTAGTAGACTTACAATCATAAAAATGTATATTTAAAAAAAAAATCTTTAACTATTACGTATATCTTTTCCTTCAAAATATCGCCAAAGAGATTTTGCTCAAAATTTGCTGTATGAATCTTCTAGCGTATTTTCAAAAACTGTTCCTAATGTTCAGTTTTCAATATTCAGCGCAATATGAGACTTTTCCCGTCGTGTGAATCCTCCAGCAGAGAAACAACATTGACAGGATTCAAGAATGTGAAGCCTTAATCAAGAAAAGAGATAACGCTTTTCCTCCCCTTTACATCCTCTTCAGGCAGATAATAGAAGCACGAAAGAAAATTATGCACTAACTTCCAAGAGGAGAAAAAAAAAGCTGGCACAAACACTTGTGCAAACTAGGAACTTTGTCTGGTACTTGAATCCAAGTTCAAACTTTTAAACACAATCTACTTAAATATTCAATTATTGGTGAAAATAATGATGCATATTGGAATCACATAAAGAAAAATGATACATTGCTCAAAGTATTTCAAGGAGATTCAGTAAAGGCTCTTTTAAAAATTATGTATAAAGCTGTAGATTTCAAATCATAAAAAGGTATTTTTTTAAAGAAAATCTTTAATTTTAAAGAGTGCGAATTTCTTTTTCTAAAAAATCTCCTGAATGAGATTTTGCTTGAGATTTGCTGCTTGCTTTGGGTAAATCTCGGACAAAATCTCGTGCATTACAATAGTATTATTCAAATGATCTTTTCCTCTTTTCGTATTAATTTTAATGGAAATGCTGAACAAATACTTTTATTTTAAATATTCTTGAAACATTTTAATATTATATTTCATAAATATATAGAAAAGTTTCTCCATTGAAATTACTTTTGAATTTCTTTTCCCACCCCCCAAAAAATATGGGGGGGGCTGGGCACGTGCCACTGCGCCTAGCCCATAATAAGGCCTTAGACATTCCTTTTACATTACTACCAGAACTATCCTATGCCAAATAACGCCTTCGCAGGGATGGAGAAGTTACATTTTTGAAAAATCAGCTATGTTACACGACGGATATAACGCTTTATAATTTTTAATAAAAGGACAAAACAGTCCTTAAAATTTATTTTTTATAAAGATAAAAACAAAAATTTCAGTGCTCTAGGATTTTGTTCGCAATTTTATAAATAAATGATTAAAATAAATAAACAAATTGTAAATAATAGGATTATCAACATTTTCAAATGATTGCCACAATTCATTTGCACAATTAGACATCTCTTCTAGACCGATAGTACAAGAACTATCCGATGCCAAATAACGCCTTCACTCTAAAAAATAAATGTGTAAATTAGGTAATTTTACACATATATATGTGTAATTTTCTAAGATTACACACTTGTCACAAAATTTACATATTTGTTTAAAAAAATTACCTGTTTTTATGTGTATTTAGCCTCTGAAACTAAGTGTCTAATTTGTTATCACTTGAAAAACACAAATAAATGTGTAAATGAAAAAAAATCCCTAAATTTACACGAATGGATGTGTTATTGTAATTTACACATAATTATATATACACAGAGAAGTGTGTAAATTTCTAAAATCACCCACTGTTCATAAAAATTACACCGTTTTAATGTGTATTAATTAAATCTGTCAGTTGTTATCGGTTGATAAACTCACATAAGTGTGTAAATGTAGAAAAATCGTCTGCTTTGACTCTGACCACAAATAAACTGGCGAACAATGAAAAAAAAAAACATCTGCTTCTCAAAAGGTTGCCATTTTTAAGGAGATGCCGGAACACAAGTCTGCTTTATCAGTCGAAATTCTAAAATATATATATATTAAGGTGATAATAATAAAATTTTACTGGATTATCATAATGAAATGTTTTTATAACAGTGAAGTGCTAATAATCATATTCTCATTGCGTATTTTTAATTGTATTTTTACATTCTTTGCCGTTTATCGCCGGGAAAAAAATGGATAACCATTACAAAGGTATGTTAATATTTGGATCTAATGGAAAAAAAGGTGTTAAGTATTAAAGTTTTTATTGTTAAAAAGTATATTACTTTTTAGATATGATTCATAGTCTTATAAAACTGGGTGCTTTTTCTATGTGAATATGTAGGGTAGATGTATCAGTAATGTACGTCCTTCAAAGTTTTTTCTTTATAAAAAAATAAACAATAAAAATTTAGCAGGTGTCGTACTTGTCCTGAGATTTCAAGACCAGGAAATTCTTCGGTACCAATATTTTCTTATGGAAAATCTCTTTTTAAATACGGCGAAATGTTGCGTGTTTAACTTAGATTAATTTTTCTATTTTGATCTTAGTTGTTAAATTTCTTTGGAAATAATCTTTGAAAATAACTATTTTGTTTTCTTAATATGCTTTCATTAATTTCTTGTTCAGAATACAATCAAAATAACCTATATAGCTATTCTTTTGCAAGGTGTCATTTCTGGAACAGAGACTGACCCTTATTGGAACAATGAGTGTCCAAGTTATTTCAATTATTTACAATTAAATTTAGGTTCACATTGGGAAATGCGACTTACAGATGAATGATTAAATATTGTTGATAGATTAATATAATATTGAAAGAACTAGAATATAATAATTATAACTATTAATAATAAAAAAAAATTCTTAAACAAATTCCTTAAGGGTGTTCATTACTGGCACACCTACTCTGTATGGTGTATCAATAATCTTGGTCTTAATTACTTTCTGATTCCTTTTTTATGATAGCAATTCTGCATTATTTTCGGTTTTGTATTATTTTTAAACGGTACATTATGTCCAATGGTAAAAAGTAGTATGCTATAAGTGACAAAACTTCTCTAGTTGCAATTTCCCTTAGTTCGTAGTGTAGCAACTTGTTTTTTGAAAAAAATGTAATGTAGCGAGTAGTGCGATGCAAAAAAGTAGTAATAGGCTTTACTTTTGGGTCGATGCAGGTTTTTTTTTTTTTTTTTTTTTTTTTTTTTTTTTTTTTTTTTTCTAGGGACCTATTTTGTGTAAAGTAAAATTTATTTTTGTGAATTTTTTTTTTATATTTTTGTAAAAAATAACGAAAGATGAAATCCAGTTACTCAAATTCGAACCAAATATTAATTAATAATGACCTTTTCAAGCCCTTCTCCTAAAGTTTTTCTTTCTGATAAACTTGTTTTATTAACAAAATATACGTTTTTAAATCTAACAAAATAAAAAATAATTAATGAAGAGTATGTTTTTATGAAATTAAATTTTGTTATGGGGCCTATTTTATGAGGAGGAATTTTGTGAAGGGGCCGATTTTTATTAAGAGAAATTTTGTGAAGGGACCTATTCTGTTAAAAGTAATTTTGTGATAGAGCCTATTTTATAAATATTTATTTTTACTTTCTTTTATCTTTACATGAAGAAAGTATTGGATTCGTGAAAATTTTCGACTTTCGGTTTTCGTGCTTTACGGATTTACACGCTTTAGGGGTCAGAGATTTCGAAAAACATGTGTTTACGAAATGTCTGTCTGTGATTCTTGACTGTGTCCGTCTGTCTGTATGTATGTGACATAAATTTTGTGGGCGCTCTATCTCAAGAACTAATGCACGGAATTTAATAAAAATTTATATTCAGTTAGTCTCTGATATAAATTGGTGCTGATTAGTTTTTGGTGTAAATCGTTCCACAGGTGGCGCTGCTATGCAGCCTTTTTCACAATTTCCACAATATCTCAATCTCCAGAACTCCATGCCAGAATCTCCATGCACGGATTTTCATCAAATTTCAGATTCAATCAGTCCTTGACATGAATTGACGTTTACATCTTGATGCAAATCGCGCAACAGGTGGCGCTGCTATGCTGCATTTTTTACTATTTCTGCAATTGCTCAATCAATTTGCAATATCTCAAGAACTAATGCTTGAATTTTTAACAAACTTCAGATTCAGATATACCTTGATATGAATTAGGACTGTTTAGTTTCAGGTGTAAATCGCTCAATAGGTGGCGCTGCTATGCAGCCTTTTTCACGATATCCACAATAGCTCAATTTCCAGAACTAATGCACGGATTTTCATCAAACTTCAGATCAAGTTACTCTTTGACATCAATTGACGTTTCATAAATTTTGGTGTAAATCGCTCAACAGGTGGCGCTGCTATGCTACATTTTTTGCGATTTCCGCAATTGCTCTATCTCAAGAACTAGTGCACGGATTTTCAACAAACTTGAAATTCAGATATACCTGAATATGAATTAGTGCTGTTTATGTTTTGATGTAAATCGCTCAACAGGTGGCACTGCTATGCTACATTTTTTTAAATTTATGCTATAACTCTATCTCAAGAACTAATGCACGAATTTTCATCAAACTTCAAATTCAGATATACTTTAATATGATATGGTGCTATATTGATGTAATTTCTTGTACTATTTAAATGATTTAATTGACGTGATTTATATAGAAGAATGTTTTGTGATGGCCACAACATACTAGTTTTAAGGGGCTTTAGAAATAATTTAATTTCAAGTCGTAATATCTAAGCAGAGCCGCAGCAACACTATTTGAGTACTGGAGCAAAAACTTCATTAAATTTTACGTTGATGATTGACGCATCATTAAAGATAACTGATGGCACCGATGAAGCCTGCTATTTTAATTGGGGATGCCTGATGCAGGGGCACCATCCGCCCCATCCTTGTTGCGGTTCTGTATCCAAATATAATAAATATCGTAAGATTTATTAATAAGTAATAAATAAGTAATTATTTTAATTTATTATTTTTGTTTAATGCTAAAATAAATATTACTTAATCTGAAATATTTCTAGCAAAACAAATCTATTAAAAAATTTTTGTCTGCAGCATACCTAATTTGAGGTTTTTCAGAGAACGAAATGAAATATGCAAGCTGCTTATATAAGATATTGTAATATGAAGTATTTTGTGACAGGTGGGGTAACTTTGTGACACCTGGTCTAGTTCGCGTATTTCGTGTTATAGCTTTGGGAAACCGTCGTTAGGTGATGTGGCACACCGTACTTGGAGACTGCGACGCTGTTTGCTTTTCTACCATACCGGACGGAGCGGAGATTCGCATAGCCAACAGTAACAGTAACGTCAGCAATGGAGATTCGAAATACGAAAACTAGACCAGGTGTTACAAAGTTACCCCACCTGTCACAAAATACTTCAGATTACGATATCTTATATAAGCAGCTTGCATATTTCTTTTCGTTCTCTGAAAAACCTTAAATTAGGTATGCTGCAGACAAAAATTTTTTAATAGATATGTTTTGCTAGAAATATTTCAGATTAAGTAATATTTATTTTAGCATTAAATAAAAATAATAAATTAAAATAATTTAGTCTGAGTTTCTGAAGCATTTCTATAAAATGCAGAAAAATTTCTGAATACATTTTTAAAAAATCCTATTCCTAAATAATATTTTGTGTCAGTTATAAATGCAGTTAAAGCTAGGTAATTTTCAGTGTGAGGGGGGGGGGGGGAGGTATGTATAAATATTTTTGAAAGAAAATGTTTTTTAAAATAACAAAAACAACAAGAGAGGTTATAGTTGTAAGGCTGCATGAAGGAAATTGTCTTTTTAACTTTAATTTGAAGACAGTCTCCACACTTTAAGTGGATATTTATTCAGATTATACAGGTCCTGTGCATAAATTGTGACTTTAAGAGTAAACCAAATCAAACAGAAAGTTGACTTGTAGTAATTGTGATATTAAATGATCCTGTTTTATGTAAAAATCAGGTATATCGATGATAGGAAAACCGTTTGTCTACATGTGGTGTGTTAATTAAAATACACTGAAGTACACTGTTTGTGATCTTAAACATACTATAACTAAAAAAAAAACACATCAAGCATATGAGCTTCTTCTTCATATTTTTTTCCGATCATAAAAAACATTTAGTTCACAATTCACACATACTAAAGTATAAAGATAAAGCTATGTAGCCAAAAACATGTCTATTTTGATTATTACGCGAAATTTTATGTATTTTGAATATTATATAAATCTGTGTTTTGCGTATTATGCAGAAATATGTGTAAGAACAGAATATTACACGAAAATCTTTATCTTTCATTTTACTCAAAAATATGTGTGTTACATATTACACGAAAAGATGTGTATTTTACATATTACACAAAAATGTGCGTATTTTGCATAATACACAAAAATTTGTGTATTTTGCATAATACACAAAAATATGTGTAATTACAGAATATTACACAGATATATGTGTTACACTATTACACAGAAATATGTGTATACTTGTGCAATATACACATGAAAGCGCGTATTTCAAGAGCGAAAAGATAACTTTTACACACTTAGTGTTATCATCAAATTACACATTTTAATGTGTATTTTTAAATTTACACATTAGGCGTGTATTTCGGCAATTTACACACCACTTTACACATATAGACAAATCGTTTTTGTATCATCGATATACCTGTTTTTATGTGTAAATTTACACATTTTTTTAGAGTGTTCCAAGGGATAGAGAAGTTAATTTTCTGAAAAACCAGTTCCCTTACACGATGAACGCTTTATAATTTTTAATTAAAGAGCCAAAGAATCCTTGAACTGAACTTTTATAAAGAATAAAAATAGGTCCAGTGCTCTAAGAATTTATTCGCAATTTTATAAATAAGTAAATAAATTAAATAAACAAATAGTAAATAAAAACATTATCTACAATTTCAAATGAGGATTGCAACAATTAGGCATTTCTTTTACACCAATGATGCAGAAACTATACGATGCCAAATAACACTCTCCCGGGAATGGAAAAGCTCAGTTTCTGAAAAATCTGTTATCTTACACGACAGATGTAACGCTTTGTAATTGTTAATATAAAAAAAAATTTCAAATGAACTTTTATAAAGATTAAAAACAAAACATTCAGTGCTTTATGATTTTATGCGCAATTTATAACTAAACAAATAGTAAATAAAAGCATTATCAACAATTTCAAATTAAGATTGACACAATTCATTACATTAATTACACATTTCTTCTACATCAATAGTGCCAAACTTATGCGATGCCAAATAACGCCTTCCCGGAAATAGAGAGTTTCAATTTCTTAAAAATCAGTTATCTTACACGCCGGATGTAACGCTTTATAATTTTTAATAAAAGAACCAAACAATCCTTGAAATGAACTTTTATCAAGATAAAAACAAAAGATTCAGTGCTCTGTGATTTTATGCTCAATTTAAAAAATAAATGAATAAAATAAATAAACCACTAGTAAATAAAAGCATTATCTATAATTTTAAATAAAGAGTCCTATAACTCATTGCATTAATTACACATTTCTTCTAGACAAATAGTGCCAAAATTATCCGATGCGAAATAACGCCTTCCCGGGAATAGAGAAGTTAAGTTTCTTAAAAATCAATTATCTTACACGACGGATATAACGCTTTATAAATTTTAATAAAAGAACCAAACAATCCTTGAAATGAACTTTTATAACGTTAAAAACAAAAGATTCGATGCTCTATGATTTTATGCGCAATTTTATAAACAAATGAATAAAATAAATAAACAGCTAGTAAATAAAAGCATTATCAACGATTTCAAATAAAGATTGCCACAATTCATATGCTGAAATATCTGACATGAACTAGAACGAGTTTAAAATAAATGGACTGACAGAGATCTCATTTTAAAACATCATGCGATTGTAAATCCTCAAAGGGGAAACTCACTAAAAGGAAGAAAAATAAACGTAATTTAGAACGTTCAAAAAACGGACTTTTAGTAAAGATTTACATTTTTATAAAAGGAACTAAAGTATAAAGGAAAATAATGTGAACGAAAATGCAAGAATTCTTCTTTTATATATGGCAGAATGTTTCGATTTAAGCGTCACATTATAAAATATACCTCTTATAAAATATATTTAGGAAAAAAATTTAGCAGCATTAATGTATAAAAATTTTGCAAGATATAAATTCCCGTTCTGAAGACTTTTGACGAAAAATACCAAAGAAAATTCCAGTTTAAAAAAATTCAATGGATTTTTATTTCATTGTTCAACCCCTTACCTCTCAATCATCAGGCATTTGATATTTTTTATAGGACTTCGAAAGAATTTCCTTCTGTTTTTGGTCGTTATGCGGGCGTGCATGCATGTGTGTATGCATGTAAGAAGGCAGTTCCGTTAAGCAATTAAACAAAAGGAAACGATTATTAGAATTTTTTTGCATAACGAAGTGCAATGCTAAGCTTATTTTTCAACATAGTTGCCACCATTGTTGAAGTATTTATCATAATGGTGTGCGAGCTTTTATAGGCCCTTGTCGTAGAAAGATGCCGCCTCCGATGCAATTTTCTGGACACAATTAGATGAAGTGAACAGGAAATTTGAGGAAAATGCATTGACAGTGTCGTAATGGTGAATCTACGGTTCTCCTTGATATTCTCTTCCACTTCTTTAAGACTACTCTCAACTGCTCTGGTCAACAAGCGCAAAACGTTTTGAAACATTTAGAAAATTTTTTAACGGAAAGATCAAATACATTTAAAATAACAGATAAAATGAATACATTTTAATATATTAAATGTTGAAAATGATCTTCTTTTTTCCTTTTTTCCAATTTTTAGAGTCCTGAGACCCCCTTAAGACTGTTCTCAACTGTTCTGCTCAACAAGCGCAAAACGTTTTGATACATTTATAAATTCATCTTTTAACGGAAAGATATAAAATTGGAAAACCTGACCATGGAATCGATTTGCAATCGAACTGTATTTTCCATTTTTTAAAAATAAATAAATTACCTATTGAGTTATAAGCGATTTTGATCACGTGACAAGCACGTTTTTCAACCTATCTTGAGTGCTTATTCTTCTTTCGCGCGGAAATTCAGTTCAAAATGGCCACTTTAACACTATTTTCTGAAAAAACTATTGCGTTTGCAAAAAAAAAAAAAAAAAAAAAAAAAAAAACTGAAAAAAAGCTTGATTACATCGTTTTTGAACAATACCTGCTAGTTTCATGCATTTCCGAACCAAAATAAATAAAAACTTACGTCATAAAGTTGTCCTTTTGAATTTGAGAACAGCCTTAAGCAAACCACCATCAATGAGAGACGGTCTCCCACTTCGTTCTTCATCGTGAAACTTTACACGTCTTTCATTAAAACTTAGCACCTTCCTCCTTACCATCGAATCACTCACCGCGTTTTGTCCGTAAACTTCAGAAATTTGCCTGTTAATTTCAATTGGTTTAGTGTTCCTAGCTTTCAGAAAGCAGATGACAGACCGTAACTAGCATGCGGGGGGATGTTAATTTTTTAAAAACATTTTAAACGCTCAACATGCAGGCAACGCAATACTCAGCGATGTACAAATAACTCCTATCGTTTGCCATTGAGTCAATAAAGTGGACGCGCATGCGTGAAATCAGGAACACAGCTCTTTCAGGGCCAAAATTTTAATTGGAACCTACTTAATGGATTGCCCTCATATGTCCGCAATTTTCTCAACAACAACGTAACGAATTTGAATGTAACTTTTTACACTACAATATTAGCAATTCAGAGATTGTGAGCTATACATGGACATCGTATCGGGAGTTTTGCCAAGTTGTGGAATGTGGGTTAGCATAATTTGGACAAAAACTTCCATTTTGAATATGCGCCCTGTGCCTATGTCACTAATCTTTATATAGGCATTTTACTGGCAATAATGCAGATTAAATTGAATTGGATAACAATAAAGATATGCCACAAAAAACACTCTGTTGTGCCTAATCATTCTCGCTGAAATAGGCCAACTGGCACGCAGCAATAAAAAAAAATAAACAGTTTTAACCCTTAAATGCCTGACTTTTCAAAAATCATTGTAATAATGTTTTTCGGTTTTCATTTTTTAAATAAATCATGGGAAAAATACTTTAAAAAATCATATTTTGTTTTAAGTATGGTTTTACGGCTAGAAAACAGTTTGTTACTAATCGGCAATACTGGTCTTTAATTGAAAAAATAATTTTCCTTGATAAAATTCTATAATATTAAACACACAAGAATTTTAGGAACTATAATAAGAAATAAATTTTACTTGCTCACTGCAGAACAAAATAGAGTATTTCGCAAGCTTCCAAACAAAACAAAAAGAACAAGTAGCAACAAATAAAAAAATAAATCTATCTTTATTTTTAAACAGCACAAGTGTTGCCATCTACACGTTGAAAATTTATTTAATAATATATTCAGAATGTATTTTATTGGCAACATTAGGCATTATAGGTTCAATATTATGCTAATATTATTTTAGAGGCCTAAATTGGGTATGTTGCCAAAAAGCAACATCCGGCATTTAAGGGTTAATAAAGTGAGAGTTTTTGCATAGTTGCAAGCAATTCGTGAATGAATAAACAGTTGCTTTCATTTTTTTAATTTAAAATTTATTGTTTGAAAAAACGACTTCACCGGATTGTTTTATACATATGTAAGTTTAAATGAAAAAAAAAAAGCATGTCTCCTAAACTATACAAAATATCGTTATACAAATTTCATTTCCAAGTTTAGAAAGAATAAAAAATTGTAATTTTTAAAATAAACCGGACTTTTTATTCACTAAAACAGCCTTAAAATAAGACTGTTAAATGCTTAAAAAAAACTTAAATGAAAAAAAAAAAGAAAGATATAGATCTTGTCATTAAAAATATCTTGTTATACATAATCTTGAATTTAAAATAAATCCATATTTAAATTTCTATTTTATGCCTAAAATTGTTTTTTTTTTGTTTTTTTTTTAGTTCATTATTACATAGAGTGTTTTAAAAAGATTTAAACAACCTTTAATTTTTTTTTTTTTTTACTTGATAGAAATACACAGGCAATGTAAATTGCAACCGTTCAAAATTAGGTACGAATTAAGATTACTTCGATCAAATAGTCCTGCCAATAATTTTCAAGAACTTAAGTTTTTTAATTTTTTGTACTGTCCCTGCTTCCTATAAGGCAGAGTTGGGCCAATTTGTAATTCCAATTATCTGCAATGCAATTACAGTTTAATTGTATGTAATTAATTGTAGTTAAAATTACATGCCGTGAAAAATTCTTTCAGCACTGTAGCCGGAACCTCCCCCATGCCATCATTTGACAAAATGTCTGTGTTTGAATATGTGTAACTACAATCAATCACGTGCAATTAACCTGTAATTACTGTGCGGATAATTGAGATTGCAAATTTGCCCAACTCTGCTATAAGGTTTATTTAGAAAATTTTACCTGTGCTCTGACAAGTAAATCAGCAGAAATTCCATTCTTCTACGACCAAAATTGACTGGGTTCTGATACTTTGAATTTTGTAAAATTTCGGTGTTTCCCAGCACTAAAAAATTGGCTGTCTATTTTCAGTGCCGTAAAAATTCGAAACTTCATAAGCAAATTCGATAATTTCATAATAAATTCAATAATTTCAATAAAATTCAATAATTTCAAAGCATCAAATATCCGGCGAGTTTTGGGCGTAGAGGAATGGATTTTTTCTGATTAGTTGTCAAAGCATGAATAAAAAGTCCTTCCGGCCAGTGCCGGGAGGAAGAGGTAGCTTTCATATTCCTTACTTTAAAAAAGCCAACTTATATCATTCAAACACACGAAGCTCAATTTAGTGTAAACCGAATATAGGAGATCCAATACTAAGTTTTATCAATATAATGAATGAGAATTTCACGAAATTAGTCAGCTTTATCCAAGCTGCTTTTCTTTAAAGTAACTTATATTTGCCTGCCAAATTCGGCGATTTCTTAAAGTGCCTGCCATTTTAAGATAGCATGGTGGATGAGGCTAACCAATGAACTTGGTCGAGACCTTAGTAATTGCTGTGCACATGCTCACTCACATCGAAATCGGTTGATATATACAAGTGCTGTCGCATGCAAAAAATCAGATTTTTCAAAATGTCACCCACAATAGAAATTGAAACTGCTATATCTGAGCCTTTTTTAAGGTAAAAACAAACAGAAAATGCTCCTGAATCATTATATCAAGGTCAAATACTTAACAAAGAAACCTTTTTCAATTTCTAATTTTTTTGCACCTCACTTTAAATATATGTATTTTTTTTATTTAATGGCCGCCATTTTGAAACAAGATGGCTGATGAATCTGGCCAGCGAACTTGGTCGAGGTATTGATGTATACTATCCACATGCCTTCTTACATCGGAATAGGCTAATACGTGTGTTATCGCGTGACAAATACAAGATCGTTTCAAAATGTTAGCCATGCTAGAAATTCAAAGTGCTATAATTCAACCATTTTTTAAGATATAAACAAAAGAACAAATTTTCAGAAACAAAAACTGCTCCGGAATCTTTGTATCAAGGCCAAACAGATAAAAAAAATCTTTTTCATTTTCCAATTTTTTAATACCTCATTTTAAATTTTAAATTTAATTTTTTTTTTAAATGGCAACCCTTTTGAAACAAGATGGCGAATGAAGCTGGCCAACGAACTCGGTCGAGACATTGGTATGTACTATGTACAGACAAAGTTACATCCAAATCGGTTCATAAATACGCCTGTTATCGCGTGACAAAAATCAGGACGTTTTAAAATGTCAGCCACAATAGAAATTCAAAATGCTATTACTCAGCCATTTCTTCAGTTATAGACGAAACAAAAACTGTTCCGGAATCTTTGTATTAAGGTCAAACACATACGAAAAAAATCTTTTTCATTTTCCAATTTTTTGGTATATCATTTTAATTTTTTTATTTTTAAATTTTTTTAAATGGCCGCAATTTTGAAACAATATGGCGGATGAAGCTGGCCAACGAACTCGGTCCAGATATTTGTATGTACTATGTACACACCAAGGTACATCCAAATCGGTTCATAAATACGACTGTTATTACGTGACAAAAAATCAGGACGTTTCAAAATGCCAGCCACGCTAGAAATTCAAAATGCTATAACTCAGCCATTTCTTAAGATATAGACGAAACAAAAACTGCTCCCGAATCTTTTTATCAAAGTCAAACACATAAGAAGAAAAAAATTTTTTCAATTTTCAATTTTTTGGTAACACATTTCAAATTTAATTTTTTCTTAAAAATTTAAATGGCCGCCATTTTTAAACAAGATGGCGGATGAAGCTGGCCAACGAACCCGGTCGAGACATTGGTATGTACTATGTATAAACGAAGTTACATCAAATTCGGTTCATAAATACGCCTTTTATCGCGTGACAAAATTCAGGACGTTTCAAAATGTCAGCCATGCTAGAAATTCAAAATGCTGCAACTCAGCCATTTTTTAAGATATAGACGAAACAAAAACTGCTCCGAAATCTTTGTATAAAGGTCAAATACATAAAAAAAAAATATTTTTCCATTTTCAATTTTTTGGTACCACATTTCAAATTTAAAATTTTTTTTTTTAATTTTAAATGGCCAACATTTTGAAACAAAATGGCGGATGAAGCTGGCCAACGAACTCGGTCGAGACATTGGTATGTAGTATGTACACACCGAATTACGTCGAAATCGGTTCATAAATACGCCTTTTATCGCGTGACAAAATTCAGGACGCTTCAAAATGTCAGCCACGCTAGAAATTCAAAAGTCCTTCCGGCCAGTGCCGGGAGGAAGAGGTAGCTTTCATATTCCTTATTTTAAAAAAGCCAACTTATATTATTCAAACACACGAAGCTCAATTAAGTGGAAACCGAATGTAGGAGATTCAATACTATTTTTTATCAATACTAAATCATTATGAATGAGAATTTCGCAAAATTAGTCAGCTTTATCCAAGCTGCTTTTATTTAAAGTAACTTACGCTGCCAAATTCGGCGATTTCTTAAAGTGCCTGCCATTTTAAGACAACATGGTGGATGAGGCTAACCAGTGAACTTGGTCGAGACCTTAGTAATTGCTGTGCACATGCTCACTCACATCGGAATCTGTTGATACATACGAGTGCTGTCGCAGGCAAAAAATCAGATTTTTCAAAATGTCACCCACGTTAGAAATTGAAACTGCTATATCTGAGCCATTTTTTAAGATAAAGACAAACAAAAAATGCTCCTGAATCCTTATATCAAGGTCAAATACTTAAGAAAGAAACCTTTTTCAATTTCTAATTTTTTTGCACCTCACTTTAAATATATATATTTTTTTTTAATGGCCGCCATTTTGAAACGAGATGGCTGATGAAGCTGGCCAGCGAACTTGGTCGAGATATTGATGTATACTATCCACATGCCTTCTTCCATCGAAATAAGTGAATACGTGTGGTATCACGAGACAAATACAAGATCGTTTCACAGTGTTAGCCATGATAGAAATTCAAAGTGCTATAATTCAACCACTTTTTAAGATATAAACAAAAGAACCTATTTTCAGAAACAAAAACTGCTCCAGAATCTTTGTATCAAGGCCAAACACATAAAAAAAATCTTTTTCATTTTCCAATTTTTTAATACCTCATTTTAAATTTTAAATTACATTTTTTTTCTTTAAAATGGCAACCCTTTTGAAACAAGATGGCGAATGAAACTGGCCAACAAACTCGGTCGAAACATTGGTATGTACTATGTACAGACCAAGTTACTTTCAAATCGGTTCATAAATACGCCTGTTATCGCGGGACAAAAATCAGGGCGTTTCAAAATGTCAGCCACGCTAGAAATTCAAAATGCTATAACTCAGCCATTTTTTAAGATACAGACGAAACAAAATCTGCTCCCGAATCTTTTTATCGAGGTTAAACACATAAGAAAAAAATATTTTTTCAATTTTCAATTTTTTGGTACCACATTTCAAATTAAAATTTTTCTTAAAATTTTAAATATCCGCCATTTTTAAACAAAATGGCGGATGAAGCTGGCCAACGAACTCGGTCGAGACATTGGTCTGTACTATGTATAAACGAAGTTACATCCAAATCGGTTCATAAATACGCCTTTTATCGCGTGACAAAATTCAGGACGTTTCAAAATGTCAGCTTCGCTAGAAATTCAAAATGCTATAACTCAGCCATTTTTTAATGATCGATGAAAATATACCAAAATTTTTTGAAATCGCTTTCCTCCGAACGGCTGCAATAGGTAGCTTTTTGTAAAGAAAGCTACCTAAAATGCTATAACTCAGCCATTTTTTAAGATATAGACGAAACAAAAACTGCTCCGGTATCTTCGTATAAAGGTCAAATACATAAGAAAAAAATATTTTTCCATTTTTAATTTTTTGGTACCACATTTCAAATTTTAAATTTTTTTAAAAATTTTAAATGGCCGCCATTTTGAAACAAAACGGCGGATGAAGCTGGCCAACGAACTCGGTCGAGACATTGGTATGTACTATGTACACACCGAATTACATCGAAATCGGTTTATAATTACGAGAGTTACAGTGTGACATAGGTCATATATATATATAGATAGATAGATAGATATATAGATATATATATATATATATATCAATTTTGAACGGAGGGTGGTTTCGGGGTCTGGGGGTCATGATCGATGAAAATATACCAAAATTTTTTGAAATCGCTTTCCTCCGAACGGCTGCAATAGGTAGCTTTTTGTAATGAAAGCTACCTAAAATCTAAATGTAACCTATAAGACCCAGGGAACTTATAAAAATTAAAAAAGTGTAACTTCTTGAAAATTAGTGGCAGGACTATTTTAGCAATATAATCTTAATTCCTACCTTGTTTTGAAGACTTTTGAAATTTATAATGCCTACAAGCTCCAACAGATACAAATTATAGCACGTTTCAATCTTTTTCGATCACCCTGTTTTATTGGAACACAGTCATTAAAAAAACTTAATATGTTTTATAGTGCAATTCATTAAACCATTTCAATACAAAATAATTAATAAATTGTATTTTCTACGCAAAATTATTTTGCTGCATTAGCCGAAATAAGAGAAACAGCACCATTAACTAAGATGCCCTAACAAAATTAAATCAACTATGTAAAAAATCTAGAAAGAACATTTTTGATATTAAAGTACTTTATCGTATTTTATTTACGTCATACTTTCAATTTTAGTAGCATAATTTTGATAGTTAATTTACTTTTGCGCGAGTTGTAATTTTTCCAACTGAGTGAAAAAGTATCCAGGCTAGGATTTGAACCAAGGACCTTCAGCTGAAGCTGCCAATAACCTGCACTAATCTGGCGCGCACAATTCACTCAGTTAACCTTTTGATAAGAGCATCTGGTCTGTTGCCTGAAACAGCTCAACACAATAAATAGCAGGTAATGTAACTCCAAGTAAACGCTGGATACTTAATTACACTTTGACACATTTTACTTTTGTGTCTTTATTTTCAACAGCAAAACTGACACCCAAACTTTCACAAAGCTTTAAAAAGATATTTGTTTTAACTAGTGACAGACTGAATGTTCGTTTCGTTTTTGTTTTCATGAAGTTCCGGTTTAAAATCTGAGTTTCGACGAATACTCGGTTTTGGTTTAAAAAAAAAAAAAACTGCTGATCTCTCGGTTAAAACCGAAACATTGTGTGCGTGCCTAAAGAACATTGCATTTTCCGGAAAGTTATTTCGGGAATTTTCATTCATGCTACCATTGCTTGATTATTTAAACTATATTTAATACAAGGAACATGTCAGTAATAACAATAACTTTTAATTAGTTGTAATAATAAAAATGAAAAGAAAATATGTGTGACTAAAATATATTGACGCAGTTCTACTGGTTCTGAATACCAAAAATTCTCTTAACCCTTAAATGCATAGAAATGCATACCTGCATCACTTTTTATTTAATTCTTAGCAGCCAGTATATTTATATAGAGATATTAATCGTGTAAAAATTACAAAAATATAAAGTTAAAAATCTATCCTAAAATTTCTGGTGTCTAATCTTTAATATAAGAGTAAAAAACATAATTCTAAAAAAATAATTTATGGATTTAAGGGTTAAATTTTACAAAATAAAAAATTATATAAAATAAGGTATTTAGATTCTTACTTATTAAAATATTTATTAATTTGAAATATTTTAGTTTTTACTTGTATTGCAGATGTGCAACATACGAAAGATTGACGTATTGTGCGAAAAATTTATCTCTGATTTTTTTTTTTCATTATTTTTCCGGTGTTATAAACCTTTCAGAGAATCATATATAATTTTTTCGACACAAAATAAAAATCATGCATTTAAGGGTTAACCCTTTGTGGACGAGCAATTGGTATACGTGCCAGGTAAGGTGCTCAGATTCCGTAATTATTCTCACCAGTAAATTTTTATCATAAATTTTGCCTTATGTAATCCGACAGAGCTGCCAAGTCTCCGGCTTTTTGATACCAGTATTTTAATAAAGAAAATGTTCTTTTATTTAATTGGAACATTTGGGCGGTTTAAAAGAACAACATTTTCTCTAAGATAATAGTGGTATGCAAAAAGCCGAAGGCGTAACTCTGCATTTATTAATATCACCATTTATACAGCTATATTTGTGTAGAAATATCGTTGTATAAATACAGCCTGAGATAGTAAATAATGTTGCTGACTTGCTTCTTAAATGTTAATTGATATACTGTTATGTAAAGTACATTAAATAATGTTCCTTCAGGATAAATATATAACATAATATATTAGTACCTTACCCATGGCCCTAATTTTTCGCGCATTATTTTATAGATTCTTTTTTTTTTTTTTTTTTTTTTTTTTTTTACAATAAAAGTAAAAAATAATTCAAAATATTTTATGTAAATTATTTTTAATGAAAAATGATACATTTCACTATTCCATAGTGATATTTAACAAAAGATAATAAATGGTACAAACTTTGTGGCCAGTGAAATCCAATTCCTCCCAATTTTTTATGTCCCTAATGTTTTGCGCGTGTTCAACTGAGACGAAATTACTAAGTCTAAGCACCTCGTTGGACCTCCTTTGGCAGCGTAAACATTTCTCACTCTTCTCGGCATAGTTGAAACAAACGTTGCCACTCAGAAATTGAATTTTTTTGCCATTTTTCATGAAGAATTCTTTTCAACTGCTGATTGTCACTGTAGCTGTTTTGTGGTGTCCTTTTTTGAACTTCCTTCTTTAAGTATCGTCACAATACCTCAATAGAATTGATGTCCGCGTAATTCGGAAGCCAATCTACCACAGGGTACCATTTTGTTGAAGACAGGCTTTTGTTGTCCTAGGTGAATGCGGTTTGTCTAAGTCTTGTTGAAAAAGATAACAACCCGATTTAAAGCCAAGTTTTTGAATTAAAGTCAACAAATGATAACGCAAAATGTCCCGATAATATTGTGCATTGATAGTGGCGTCATATGACACCATTTGGTCGAAGCCACAATAACCAAAACCTTCTCAAATTAAAACATATGAAGGAAACTTGCACTCTTGTTTGACGCATTTTAGGTTTAAAGCTTTATTTCTTTGTTGTACGACTCGACGACCGATATTTCCGTACAAAATTGGAAAAGGGGATTGATTCGACCTTATAACACTTTGCCATTGCTGATCTGTCCATTTTAATTGATACACAGCCCACAGAAAACGTTTCCTTTATTGAGCAGGAGTTAAGATTGGTTTACGTTTGCTTTTCTAAAATTTGAAGCCCATCTTATGCAATCTTTTTGTAGCCATTTTGCGAGTCACTGGTCGCCCTATACTGTCTTTCCATAGGGATGCGGTTTTCTGTCATCGTTCTGCTGTTCATTACCACTCGACGCATAATTCAATCTTCTCGAGCCTTTGTTGTTGATGGGCGACATGTACTCTTTCTTGGCTGCATATCTCCAGTGGCAACGAAAGTTTTAAAAACATATCGCACATTTGATTCAGGCATCACACTGCAAATAAAGGCGTCTTAAATTAAGATACATATGTGACTGAAAAAGAATTTCAGACACTTAAGTGTCTGAATCTGAAAATTCAGTCACAAAAGATGTCTTAATTTAAAACACCTAAGTGTCTTACTATGATCATAGTGTACACGAACTGATAAAAGTGTCTAAAAAATCTGCAAGTGTCTAATTTTAAGACACTTTGTAACTCCGCTCCGCATTCACCAGGGGGCACTCCCAGTTGCGCATGCGTCTTCCTTTCGAACTCGATGTTCGTTTGTAATTCAAACTGAATGCTTGTTTTTATGTACGCGTACATTTTAACTAATAATTTATTTTGACTTGATTGTTTTTTGCGGAATGTGAAGTTCCGGGATTTAATTTCTATCGACATAGTGGTACTCCGTATTAATATTTATCTATAAAACTAATACAGTGTTCTTCATCTCGTCAGATTTGTAAAGAGAACTGTTGTCTGGCGGGCTATGTTTTCAGGATGGAAATTTTCCATCCTTTTAACAGAGCTAGCCGGATGTGCAAGGGGATTTTATTTTTTAAATATCCAAGTCTGCCTAATTAACGGATACTAACGTAGCCTCCAATCCGGACATCCTCTGGGCGAATGTGCTTTTGGAATAATCAGACCTTTTCCCAGGTAAGTGGGGTCTTAACTATGTATTTAAAACTCTCTGTGATTGTTTTATCTTTAAATGAAGACCTCACACGAGTCTATAGCTTTATTATTTCCTGAGTTATGCCAAAATATGTTCAAAGCATTTTGCCTATGGTATTTCCATGTTAAAATTTTATTTTGCTAATATTTAAATTTCTACTCTTCAAATCATCTGCAATCATATTTCTGTATTATTTTCTATCCAATGTTATCTTTAAAATAAATTTTGGTGTCTCTGCATGGTGTATATTAGCGGTTACTGAATTTATTAATTTTACACCTTCCTAAGCCTTTTCTTATGTAGCCATTACATTAAAAATCGCAGTGACATCGCCTGTTGATTGGCTCATACTTCTTAATTACCATCAAGACTACCTTAATAGTATTTTTTGGTGTAATTATTACTCTGAAGTACCCTTTTTAATTATTTATTTACGTATACAATATTTTTATAAGCATTTAATGCGGCAGCATTTGTAATGTTTACATCGATTTTTACATTTCTGATAGATTTATTATGTGTTATGTACTGGAATTCAAAAGCATTTATAGTAAACATTCCTGTTAATAGCTGCTTTTATTTATTATTTATGCTTTTCTTGTCTAATGAAGTTTTCTTCTGCCTCATAGTGTGTACATCATAAATTTTAAAAAAGAATATAGTTCGGACATCTTTCCATTCATTGATTCCCCCATATATTTAATACAGCGAATTACTTGTGTTCATTTATTTATTTTAAAATGTTTTGACTGATAAAACTCATTAAATCCGGTCATTCTAATTAAAAGATTTCCCTTTGCTATAATTTTAGTGTTTCCGAGTATTTTAGAAATATCCCATTTGCCATACTGAGAATAGTCAACATATAATCTTTTTATGATTCAAAAGTCAAAACCACAGCTTCAGAACGGAAATTGACGTCACTAATGTAGACGTTGAATCAGAAAAAAATTTGTTGATGTCAACAAAGATTTAGAAAAAGGATCTCGCGTTATCTGTAGTCACTTTGTTAAATTTTAATGATTATTTTTAGATTCTTAAATTCATGTAATCATGTATCGTTAACGTAATTGTAAGAATGCGGTAAAAATATACAGATATATTTCATTTGAAATAATTATATAATATTGATTTTTTGATTACTTTTAGTTAAAAAGTAATTTGAAATTAAAAATGAATACAAAGTAAAGAGGTACATTTTTATAAAAAATTTATTTGCATATAGCTAGATTTTGCACTTAAAACTGACACGTACATTTATCGAATCATAACACAGGGTTGGACTTTTTCCAGAAGGAGGGCCTGATTAAAGCATGGGCAGACCCTCCCCCCCCCCCCTACGATTTTACGTTCTCCAAATTCGATATGGATTTTTTTTTTAAAGCTTATATTTTAAATGTGTTTCAACATTCTATTGATTATAATCAGCATTTTGAACTTTAAAAGTAGAATTAGATTAAAAACTAAATAAAAAAATAAATACAGTAAAAACTCTCAATCGCGGCTACCTCGCGAACTGAACGCGTTTTGGAACGTTGAATTTGCCTGCTATTCGATTGTGTTCGCTTTTATGAGGTAAAAAAAATGTATTTATCTTTAAAAAGGTCAGTGTTCGCTGAAGAAAATTGTCCTATGAAAGTTTTGTTGTAAAATCTCCATAACGGACACTCCTACATAGAGGACACAATTATTTAAGAAGCACATTTTTTATTAACAACATGCACATATTTTATATTTTTTACCTCAGAAAAACAGACACTTCCGAATAGCGAACAAATTCCACGGCTCTAAGGTGCCTACTATTGAGAGGTTTTACTGTATTGTGACAAATATTTTAATTTTTAATCTTATTCTACTCTATAAATTCAAAATATTGATTATAATCAGTACAAAGTCGAAAATGATTTCGATTATCAGCTTTATGAAAATTGCATACCATATTTTGGATCCCCTAAAATAAGGCTGTGTGTGTGTGGGGGGGGGGGGGGGGAGTAGGGCAGAATAATGGCCATATACTTTTCCAGGATCAACGTGGTCAAACATGGCTACGTGTAATGCTTTTAAAAAATGGCTGCGATTCAGACGTTTGAAGTGTCTAAAATTCAGACGCAAAAAGTGTCTGAAAAAATTCAGACATTTTAAAATGTCTGAAAATTGAACACTCCGTTTCAGACACTTAAGTGTCTGAATTTAAGACATTTCGATTTAGAGTGCATCAGATCCCTGCCTATTTGCCTCATTAGACACCCACTATTTCGTTTTTCGATTATCGTTTTACGCAAGTCTACCGATAATTTTTTATCACCCATTTTCTTCTTATTAATTGATTTGAAACAAGTCTTCTTTTAAAGAACACATGCCATCAGTTCCGGATGCTATAATTTGCATAGTTGGAAAAAAACCAGCCAATCGCAATTGTCGAAAACCTTCTTTAAAGGCACATGCGCAAAACAATAGGTCTTTCTGTTTTTAAGAGGGAAAACGTTTTACATACCCAAATCTAAGTGTGCGAATTTTTTTATTTTTTTATTCAATGTAATTCATTTTAGACGATTGACATTTCAAGAATTTGATTGTTTATTTAGGCAAAATTAAGTTTTCGTTTTCTTTCTTTGAAAAATTTCACTTTAAAACTGGTGCGCAAAGAATTAGGGCCACGGGTAAGGTACTTTTTTGTATAACAAACTGTTAAAGTAAATGGAATAGATAAATGTTAATGTTTTAGGTTAAGAGTTTTATCCTTCATAAGATTTACTACGCATAACTTTGTGTTCTAAAAGTAAAATATTATTATTTTTTACTTTTACATAAAATGTGTGTGCTTAAAAAATTAATACGCAAGAGCCTCTTAAGTGTTGTTCTTAGTTATATGCGCTTTCTAAACAGGTCACGTCAATCCGCCATAAATAAGAGGTCGCTGCATTAAAATTAGTATAAAACATCGATAACATAATAAATATCGTCAACATTTTAGTAAAAAATGTGTACTTTAACATAAAGATATCTTTTTTAAATTCTACTTGAGTAATAACATTTATAAACTGCTGACAACCCCCTCCTCCCGCTTTTAAGAATGTATGCGCTATTACTGTCAAGCATCATTTTTTTAAATACTTTTTTTTCGATCAAATTATTAAAAAAAATAATAACTGTTGAATAATTTTTTTTGCCCTTAAAAGAGATAAAAGGGCGATTCTCAAAAGGTGGGCACTGGACACAAGTCATAACTTTTAGCCTTTCAAACATAACTTTAATTATCATTGACTTTTTTTTTTTTTTTTTTTTACACTGAGTTTTTAATTCTATTCAGAGATAGAAAATGACATAATTTATTGTAAAAGCTTTGTATAAATATCTTAAAATTTTATTATTTTATGCTAAAGAGGCCAATTTCGGACATTCATAACGTTAACTGCTCCAATGTACCACCAAGAAAAAGAGTTTTAACTTTTTTCCAGGTGGTTCTAATGGTAAACAACGAATGCATAAAGGAAACGGATGATTTTTTGATAATTTCGTTAAGAGATGGCAGGCTGATTTATTGCTTTTTTGAAGATAGAAGGGCTTTTCTATAAAGCATTTTTCTGTATTTTGTTATGTCCAAAAGTAACGTACGTAACTAAGCATTTGATTTTATTATTATTGTTACTGGATAACAAAAAGTTAATTATACATATATATATGTATACAGACACATTTACTACATTCTTAGTCTTAAGAATTCTTTAAATACTAAGAGCAACGTCCAAAATCTTTAAGTCCAAAATTTGCAAATGTCCAAAATTTGTAACGTACACAACTGCTAATTAAATGCTTTAATCATTAATTTTCCAGAATAGTTGCTGTCTTTTAATGTTTGTGTATAATTCTGTAGACATACTATTAAAATATTTATATATTATATTTATAGACAAAATACTATACTATTAAAAAAATTTGGCCTTAAATTTGAAAATTTTAAAAATTACATATAGTTAACGTTTAATGATCCCACCTTTTGAGAATCTCCCAAAAACACGCACATGTAACCAGTGGCGCCAACTTATACGGACCCGTGGAGCCCGAGCCCATCCAATAATTAGCTCTTCCAACCCACCCAATTTTCATTATTCTTTTTCGTGCTTATTTATTTTTCAATCGCTGAAAAAAACTTCTTCAGTTGACGTTCGCAAAAATAATTTGTTTGAAAGAAAAAAAACCTCCCCCCCTCCCCCCTCCCACCTTCATCCCAAAAGACATACAATCAATTTGCTATCAAACGAGAAATTTCATGTGTGTGCTTAAAAAATTAATACGCAAGAGCCTCTTAAGTGTTGTTCTTAGTTATATGCGCTTTCTAAACAGGTCACGTCAATCCGCCATAAATAAGAGGTCGCTGCATTAAAATTAGTATAAAACATCGATAACATAATAAATATCGTCAACATTTTAGTAAAAAATGTGTACTTTAACATAAAGATATCTTTTTTAAATTCTACTTGAGTAATAACATTTATAAACTGCTGACAACCCCCTCCTCCCGCTTTTAAGAATGTATGCGCTATTACTGTCAAGCATCATTTTTTTAAATACTTTTTTTTCGATCAAATTATTAAAAAAAATAATAACTGTTGAATAATTTTTTTTTGCCCTTAAAAGAGATAAAAGGGCGATTCTCAAAAGGTGGGCACTGGACACAAGTCATAACTTTTAGCCTTTCAAACATAACTTTAATTATCATTGACTTTTTTTTTTTTTTTTTTTTTACACTGAGTTTTTAATTCTATTCAGAGATAGAAAATGACATAATTTATTGTAAAAGCTTTGTATAAATATCTTAAAATTTTATTATTTTATGCTAAAGAGGCCAATTTCGGACATTCATAACGTTAACTGCTCCAATGTACCACCAAGAAAAAGAGTTTTAACTTTTTTCCAGGTGGTTCTAAATGGTAAACAACGAATGGCATAAAGGAAACGGATGATTTTTTGATAATTTCGTTAAGAGATGGCAGGCTGATTTATTGCTTTTTTGAAGATAGAAGAGCTTTTCTATAAAGCATTTTTCTGTATTTTGTTATGTCCAAAAGTAACGTACGTAACTAAGCATTTGATTTATTATTATTGTTACTGGATAACAAAAAGTTAATTATACATATATATATGTATACAGACACATTTACTACATTCTTAGTCTTAAGAATTCTTTAAATACTAAGAGCAACGTCCAAAATCTTTAAGTCCAAAATTTGCAAATGTCCAAAATTTTGTAACGTACACAACTGCTAATTAAATGCTTTAATCATTAATTTTCAGAATAGTTGCTGTCTTTTAATGTTTGTGTATAATTCTGTAGACATACTATTAAAATATTTATATATTATATTTATAGACAAAATACTATACTATTAAAAAAATTTGGCCTTAATTTGAAAATTTTAAAAATTACATATAGTTAACGTTTAATGATCCCACCTTTTGAGAATCTCCCAAAAACACGCACATGTAACCAGTGGCGCCAACTTATACGGACCCGTGGAGCCCGAGCCCATCCAATAATTAGCTCTTCCAACCCACCCAATTTTCATTATTCTTTTCGTGCTTATTTATTTTTCAATCGCTGGAAAAAAACTTCTTCAGTTGACGTTCGCAAAAATAATTTGTTTGAAAGAAAAAAAACCTCCCCCCCTCCCCCCTCCCACCTTCATCCCAAAAGACATACAATCAATTTGCTATCAAACGAGAAATTTCATGCATATTCGCGATTTATTTTTTCTTTCTTAAATGCACTAAATTTGCAGTAATTATTATTCAGGCTTTTTTCTGCAATTTTTGTGTTAAAAAATATTTCAGAAAATGCTGCCAAAGCGTTTTAAGACAGTTTTCAACATGCATCGGCTTAGGAATAGTCGTCATAAGACAGGAATTAATTATACCTGATGATGTAATAAATTTAAAAATTGAAAAACACTATTCGATTTCCGAATTTATTTGAAAGAAAAAAAACCTCCCCTCCCCCCCCTCCCCCTCCACCTTCATCCCAAAGACATACAATCAATTTGCTATCAAACGAGAAATTTCATGCATATTCGCGATTTATTTTTTCTTCTTAAATGCACTAAATTTGCAGTAATTATTATTCAGGCTTTTTTTCTGCAATTTTTGTGTTAAAAAATATTTCAGAAAATGCTGCTAAAGCGTTTTAATACAGTTTTCAACATGCATCGCTTAGGAATAGTCGTCATAAGACAGGAATTAATTATACCTGATGATGTAATAAATTTAAAAATTGAAAAACACTATTCGATTTCGTATTTATTTGAAAGAAAAAAAACCTCCCCCCCCCCTCCCCCCTCCACCTTCATCCCAAAAGACATACAATCAGTTTGCTATCAAACGAGAAATTTCATGCATATTCGCGATTTTTTTTTTTTTCTTAAATGCACTAAAATTTGCAGTATTATTATTCAGGCTTTTTTCCTGCAATTTTTGTGTTAAAAAATATTTCAGAAAATGCTGCCAAAGCGTTTTAAGACAGTTTTCAACATGCATCGGCTTAGGAATAGTCGTCATAAGACAGGAATTAATTATACCTGATGATGTAATAAATTGAAAAATTGAAAAACACTATTCGATTTCGAATTTATTTGAAAAGAAAAAAAAACCTCCCCCCCCCTCCCCCCTCCACCTTCATCCCAAAAGACATACAATCAATTTGCTATCAAACGAGAAATTTCATGCATATTCGCGATTTATTTTTTCTTCTTAAATGCACTAAATTTGCAGTAATTATTATTCAGGCTTTTTTTCTGCAATTTTTGTGTTAAAAAATATTTCAGAAAATGCTGCCAAAGCGTTTTAAGACAGTTTTCAACATGCATCGGCTTAGGAATAGTCGTCATAAGACAGGAATTAATTATACCTGATGATGTAATAAATTTAAATAATGAAAAACACTATTTGATTTCGAATCGCTTCAAAAGTCGTGCCTACAAACCTCATGATTTTTACTTATATAAGTGAGTCTACGATGTGTTTAAATGCTAACGAATGACTATGTGATTTCTGTTAATGTATTATTTCTTGCCAATATGACCATTTCACTCGCTTAATATGTTTGGACTATTGCCATCCCAAATGTTTCATTAAAATGTGCAATATATATATATATATATATTTTTTTTTTTTAGGTAGCTTTCTTTACAAAAAAGCTACCTATTGCAGCCGTTCGGAGGAAAGCGATTTCAAAAAATTTTGGTATATTTTCATCGATCATGACCCCCAGACCCCGAAACCACTCTCCGTTCAAAATTGATATATATATATATATATATATATATATGTATGTATATATATATCTGACCTATGTCACACTGTAACTCCCGTAATTATGAACCGATTTCGATGTAATTTGGTGTGTACGTAGTACATACCAATGTCTCGACCGAGTTCGTTGGCCAGCTTCATCCGCCGTTTTGTTTCAGAATGGCGGCCATTTAAAATTTAAAAAAAAATTTAAAACTTGAAATGTGGTACCAAAAAATTAAAAATGGAAAAATATTTATTTCTTATGTATTTGACCTTTATACAAAGATTCCGGAGCAGTTTTTGTTTCGTCTATATCTTAAAAAATGGCTGAGTTATAGCATTTTGAATTTCTAGCGTGGCTGACATTTTGAAACGTCCTGAATTTTGTCACGCGATAAAAGGCGTATTTATGAACCGATTTGGATGTAATTCGATGTGTACATAGTACATACCAATCTCTCGACCGAGTTCGTTGGCCAGCTTCATCCGCCATTTTGTTTCAAAATGGCGGCCATTTAAAATTTTTTTTTAAATTTAAAATTTGAAATGTGGTACCAAAAAATTGAAAATGGAAAAATATTTTTTCTTATGTATTTGACCTTTATACAAAGATTTCGGAGCAGTTTTTGTTTCGTCTATATCTTAAAAAATGGCTGAGTTATAGCATTTTGATTTTCTAGCGTGGCTGACATTTTGAAACGTCCTGAATTTTGTCACGCGATAAAAGGCGTATTTATGAACCGATTTGGATGTAACTTCGTTTATACATAGTACATAACAATGTCTCGACCGGGTTCGTTGGCCAGCTTCACCCGCCATCTTGTTTAAAAATGGCGGCCATTTAAATTTTTTAGAAATATTTAAATTTGAAATGTGGTACCAAAAATTGAAAATTGAAAAAATATTTTCTTCTTATGTGTTTGACCTTGATAAAAAGATTCGGGAGCAGTTTTTGTTTCGTCTATATCTTAAGAAATGGCTGAGTTATAGCATTTTGAATTTCTAGCGTGGCTGACATTTTGAAACGTCCTGATTTTTCTCACGTAATAACAGGCGTATTTATGAACCGACTTGGATGTACCTTGGTGTGTACATAGTACATACAAATATCTCGACCGAGTTCGTTGGCCAGCTTCATCCGCCATCTTGTTTCAAAATGGCGGCCATTTAAAAAAATAAAAAAATAAAAAAATTTAAATGAGATACCAAAAACTTGGAAAATGAAAAAGATTTTTTTGTATGTGTTTGACCTTAGTACAAAGATTCCGGAACAGTTTTTCTTTCGTCTATATCCAAAAAAAAATGGCTGAGTAATAGCATTTTGAATTTCTCTTGTGGCTGACATTTTAAAACGACCTGATTTTTGTCACGCGATAACAGACGTATTTATGAACCTATTTGGATGTAACTTGGTCTGTACATAGTACATACCAATGTCTCGACCGAGTTCGTTGGCCAGCTTCATTCGCCATCTTGTTTCAAAAGAGTTGCCATTAAAAAAAATTAAATTTAAAATTCAAAATGAAATTATTAAAAAATTGGAAAATGAAAAATATTTTTTTTATGTGTTTGGCCTTGATACAAAGATTCCGGAGCAGTTTTTGTTTCTGAAAATTTGTTCTTTTGTTGATATCTTAAAAAATGGTTGATTTATAGCACTTTGAATTTCTAGTATGGCTAACATTTTGAAACGATCTTGTATTTGTCACGCGATAACACACGTATTCGCCTATTTCGATGTAAGAAGGCATGTGGATAGTATACATCAACATCTCGACCAAGTTCGCTGGCCAGATTCATCAGCCATCTTGTTTCAAAATGGCGGCCATTAAATTAAAAAATATATATATATTTAAAGTGAGGTGCAAAAATATTAGAAATTGAAAAAGGTTTCTTTCTTAAGTATTTGATCTTGATATAAGGATTCAGGAGCATTTTTTGTTTGTCTTTACCTTAAAAAATGGCTCAGATATAGCAGTTTCAATTTCTATTGTGGGTGACATTTTGAAAAATCTGATTTTTTGCATGCGACAGCACTCCTATATATTAACCGATTCCGATGTGAGTGAGCATGTGCACAGCAATTACTAAGGTCTCGACCAAGTTCACTGCTTAGCCTCATCCACCATGTTGTCTTAAAATGACAGGCACTTTAAGAAATTGCCAAATTTGGCAGCCAATTATAAGTTACTTTAAAGAAAAGCAGGTTGGATAAAGCTGACTAATTTCGCGAAATTCTCATTCATTATATTGATAAAAATTAGTATTGAATCTCCTATATTCGGTTTCCACTAAATTGAGCTTCGTGTGTTTGCATGATATAAGTTGGCTTTTTTTAAATAAGGATTATGAAAGCTACCTCTTCCTCCCGGCACTGGCCGGAAGGACTTTTTTTCAAATTTTACTTTTCTGGACATAATAGACATCCCCGTAAACTGTCATTTTGACTTTTTTTTGCTCATAATTCGAAAACCGGAAGAAAAATTTGAAATTGAGAATTTGCATAAAGCAGGACATAATAAACATAAATGTATAAAAAAATTGTAGGTTGCAATTCATATTTTTTTTCTAATATTAATTTTATAATTCATATTATAAAATTTTAAAAATTACAAATTCAATGTATTTATGTTTGCGTTTTTTAGTATTATAATTAAAGAAAAAAAAATATCACATTAGGATTATAATTGCAGGAGATATTAATAAAAGTATGAAAATGTAATTTAACATTAGAAGCTCTAAATTTTGAATGTTTATAATTCAAAAACTTATCATCCAAATGACTTGAAATTTCATTTCTAGGCATAGTTTGAACCGAATATTTAAAATATATTGTCAGAATTGGGTGTTGCCACTGAAAAAAACAAAGTTTGATCTGGCTTTTATTTGTATATGGCCTCCTAAGCAAATTTTATATGCATCATTTAAAAGTAGACTTTACTTCCCATCGTTTGGTCCCTGTAAATTTTCTCTTTTATAATTAGTTGCTTAGTTAATACCGGTGTGTTTACTTTTTTTTTCCCTCGAATGTACATTTTAACGTCTGAATTAAATTATTATTTAAACTAATTATGAAACATTCGGCATACTTGAATACATTTAATTGCTTTTTAAATGTATTCAAGTCTGTCTGATGTTTTATAATTAATTTAAATGACCTATTTAGTTTTACATTAAAAAAAATTGGGAAATTCATTCCGAAATTGCCTGCAAGTTTATTTCTGACAAGTCATACATTTTGCTGAGTTATTAAATCTGAGTATTGCTAAGCAGCTGCGAAACAGATAATCGCACTTTATTAGTAGTAAGTGGCACTATAGTTCTATATATAGGACAGTTTGTAAAAAGAAAACCAATAACATTTTTGTAAGTTTTTGAAATTTATATATTTTTTGTTCTTTTATTAGTTTGTAATAGCAATTTTCTGCGAAAATATTATTATTTTTATATGCGGTAAAAGGTCAGTTAAAGTAAGCACACTATTCTAAAGTTTCTATCGTACATACGATATATATTATTATCTGAAATGTATACTATCGCGTCTCATTTGATTCTAGTGGGCCTTTGGATATGCAAATAAGGTTATTTTCAGCGCCAAACGGAATCCGCAAATGTGAGCTGTACGCGGAACATTTGGCAAATAATAGCTGCTAAGGACTTTAAAAAGTATTTCAAAGCCCGGGAACTGAGAACTACGTTTAGTGCGATCTGATTTATGGAATTTGAGCTGATATCTATCGTAGAATATACAAACAATGAATAGTTTGTCAATAATAAAGTTACGAGAGAGAAACTATCACACGATCATTTTTTAGCCGTTTTCCTCTTGTAAAACTAGTTTAACCCTTTATTAGTACCCTTCTATAGTACTTTAAAGTGCCATTAAAATAACATGTTATAAAATTCATTTAATACGTCGATTTGTAATAATATAGTGTAGAATGAGTTATAGATGCTAATTTATCTTGTTCCAAAAGCATTATCTTTGCTCAAAACAAAAATGTTTTTTAAAGGATGATTTCTTTTGCCTTTGCATCTTTTCAGCTTTCTTGAAGTTGAAAGATTGGGGGGGGGGGGGGGGGTTCAGTTCGGAAATATTTCTATATTCCAAATGTAAGAGCATTATATTTGTACATTTCCTAATTCTACAAAATACTAAAAAAAATATTTTAAATAAAAGGTTTGAGTGGAGTTATATATATTGCTCAAAATGCCTATAATTTCAAATTTCATTAATTAATTTTAATTGGTAAAATCCTTCTAAAATTTATTAAATGAATGTGTAAACCTTCTAATGTAGTTTCAAAAATTCACGAAAAATGTTTTAGAAGTTGAAATTTTCATGAATTCATAATTTGGGACATAAAGGGTTAAGAGGAAATATTGGATATTCCCTATAATATGAGGAGCTCACAACCATAGTAGACCAAGTCCATTTTGGTAAAAAATGAGATAATCCATTTTGAAGGTGCATAAAATCTGTTTTATTCTCTCCCACTGTGAACCAAGTCTGTAAACAGATACCATATATGAGAAAGCATGTGAAAACCTCACCATAGATTAACATACAAGATGGGACATTTACACAAAATCTGTAATAGCAATAGTTACTAGCGTGATTACCGACAAGGGGGAAGAATTAACAAGCCTCCGAAATTTACCTATGTTGATGAAATATGTTTACGCTCTATGTTTTGAACATCTACTCTTTCTTAAACGAGGCAGACGATATTGTATTTATGTTTGATTTATTTAGCTGTTTCTTTTTATCGTACTTGTTCGCTCACCTTTAACTTACATAATGATAATATAAAAGAAAAACTCCCGAAAATTACGTTGAAAACGTAAATATGTAAGTTAATGAGTTAAAATTGTAAGAAATTAAAAATCGGGTATTGTGTTAATTTATTCACATCGAATACCATTTTATCAAGTGTAATATCAGTATATGTATGTTTTGTTTCTTTTTTTTTTATTTTTAGATTTATATAATTCTAAAAATTTGTAAAAAGAAATTTTTCCCTATCTGCAATTTTATTATTATTTCTTATATCTTAATATCATAAATATTATTGAACTGATTGTACGTTCTTTACATTAAAAACAATCTTTTTATTTTATATGTGAGAAAGGTAGAATGCGTAATTTTTAAAAGATTATTGTAACGTTTGTTTAATACATTAAACTTCATAGATTAATAAAATAACGGCTGTAAAAAATTTTCTACCAAATGCGAATATTTATGAAATTTTCTGTAACTTAGAGAGTGCAATTTATTCGTATATTTTTACATTACACCATCCCTTTATGTAGCTTTAAATCCAATTACATCATATTTACTTGACTCATAATATTCAAGATGAAATTTTTAGCTTGTTTTTCGTTGCACTTAAATCGTTCACCCATCATGTACGAAAAAGTATATATATATATCCGTGCATGAACATAGAATAGATATTAGATATAGAATAGAATATCTATTCTATGTTCATGTATCAGTGTAACATTCTGTTGAAAACGTAAACATGCAACATTAAAAAAAGAAAGATTAGAATAAGATAGACGATCAATAACAAAAATATTACAAGGATGGGAAGTTTCTTCCCCATTGTCACTAAAGGTGCTGCGATCGCAATCGCATTACCATTACCCTGTATGGGAGTGTCCTACCTTGTATGTTAATCTATGGTGAAAACAGGTTTGGTTCACTGCGGGAGTAGATAAAACAGATTTTATACACCTTCTAAACGGACTATCTCATTCTTTTTTCAAAATTGACTTGGTCTACTATAATTGTGAGCCTTCATGTGGCACTATATGTGATCGCATCTCTATACATTTATCTTTGAAAATTATTTAGGCAAGAAGAATCGGCGATTTGGAAGTTCGAACAGTCATAGAGCAATAGCCTGAATAACCGCAATTATTGGGTTGTCCGGAAAGTTCTGAACATTCTTTCGTGAAATTTTGAGCAAACTAAAAAAGGTTTTATCTTCATGTTTCAAAATGTGGTCTGTCTTTTACCCCAAATTTAAACTTCACTTCAGTCTATTTCAAAATTCTGTCAATATGAAGTTAAACTACACTGCTCAAAACAATTAAAGGATATTGCAGTTTTAGGTGGATTTTGTATCTGGTAAACTGTTTAGCTGATTGATACATGGTCGACAGACATAGTAGGTTATATGAGAATAAATTACACATGTTTGGCAGAAAAAAATGCATTTTATTGCGCATTTGTGTACTAAAGGAAAAAAACACAATTTGTGCATATGAGAAAAAAAGAATAAGAAAAGGTGTTTTCTTCAAAGAAAATCATTTTCAGTAGCGGGTATGGTTTCCACGGGCGGCCAGCAACGTTGAACACCTTTGAGGCATGGACTCAATGAGGCTATTCATGACGAGTTGGGGTATTCTGCCCCACTCTTCCAGAAGAGCTCTTTCCAGTTCTTGGAGAGTTTGTGGGGGTTGTTGGCGGCCAGAAACTCGTCTTCCTAGAGCGTCCCAAACGTGCTCGATTGGATTCATGTCTGGAGAACACGCTGGCCATTCCATTCGAACGATTCCTTCCTCGAAAATGAAATCCTCCACCAGGTTTGCACGATGTGGCCTGCAGTTATCGTCCATTAAAATGAAGTTATCTCCGATTGCTGCAGCGTAAGGGACTACAATAGGTCTGAGGATCTCATCCCTATATCGGCGACCAGTCAGAGCTCCATCTCGAATGATGTAGAGGTCAGTGCGCCCGTCAATGGAGATGCCACCATACACCAACACTCCTCCACCGCCAAATCTGACACTTTCGTGTACTAACGCAGGATTATTCCTACTGCCACGGTCCTTCCAGATGAAAATACGCCTATTATCCGGATGCACAGAAAAACGGGGCTCGTCAGAAAACAGAATATTGCTCCATTCATTTCTCCTCCAGTTGACATGCTCGGTTGCCCACTCCCTGCGGTCGCGACGATGCCTTGATGTTAATCTAACACATACCATCGGTCGACGAGCATACAGACCTACAGCATGGAGCCGGTTTCGGACAGTCTGAGTTGAAATCGTGGTGCCTGTAGCCGAGCGAAGGTGTTGTTGGAGAAGAGTAGCGTTCATGGTTCGGTGTCTCCGAGCTGTTAACGCTAAATACCGATCTTCATTGGGCGTTGTTGCCCATCTACGACCTTGCCCTGGTCTTCGGCCTGCACATCCACTCTCCAAAAAACGGTTCCAGATCCTGGAAATGACACTTTGTGACACTCCAATGGCTTGCGCTACTTCGGCTTGAGTTTGGCCCCCTTCTAACCTACCAACAATTCTCAAAGCTTCTGAATCTGTCAAATGACTTCGCTGAGACATCGTACTTATCGAAACAAAGCAATCACTGAATGCCGATCATCCTTGTCTTCATTCTCTTTTATCCAGTTGAAAGTCAAATTTCATTCGCTGCCGCTGAAGCGACGTTTTTGACGTCGAACTCAAAATTTGCATACTCCACAGTTTGAAAACCAGAAAAATTTGCATTTGTGATTCTCTTCTTCTATTTTCGGCAAAAAAAATTTCGTTTATATCTTTATTTTATATAAAACTTCAAATATCCTTTAATTGTTTTGAGCAGTGTAGTTTGATGATAAAAACAATTAAAAAAATTTATCTTCATCTGAAAATGATTTTCCGCCTAAAAATTTTAAAGAGTGCGAAACAAATTAGAGTCAGATAAAGCGTTGTCTGTTAAGCCTGTTTTATGTCTTATCCCTTTCCAGCATGATGAGTTAAATTCTGTCCCACTTAATGTTAATCCCCAAATGTCACAACGGCACCAGTATTTTGAAAATACTTTTTGTCTTTTAAATTATACGTGAAGAAAAGGTTTTACTTGTTTTCAAATAAATTTGTTCACACGTCCCGGTGTCATTCACTTATTTCAACGTTTTAGTAATCGAAATACTTTGAGCCGGAAAGTGTTAAAGAGCATGTTATGCGTGTCATAGATCGATAACTTGAGTGGTTGCAGAACATTTTTCTGCGAAATTTTGAGCAAACGAAAACAAAGAAGGCTTTATCTTTATGTTTCAAAATATAGTCTGTCTTTTTTCCCTAACGTTAAGCTTCACTTCTGCCTGTTTCAAAATTCTGTCAATATCAAACTGAACTGGTTTGATTGTAAAAACAACGAAGAAACGTATCTTTATCTAAAAATGATTTTCTACATAAAGAAATTGGAAGGGAGTTAAACAAATGAGAGTCAGATAAAACAATGTTCGTTAATCATCTTCGATGTGTTAACCCCTTGGGGACGAGCGACCCGTATACGTGCCGCGTAAGGTGCTCAGAATCAGCCATTATTCTCACCAGTAAATTTTTATTGTGAATTTTGCCTTATTTAATCCGAGTATTTTCCCGATTCAATAAGACAAAAATTTCTGTTTTGAAAAACCGGTGATAAAATACTAGAAATTCTGTAAAAGACGCTCGTCCCGAAGGGGTTAAAGAGCATGTTATGTATGTCATAGATCAATAATCTGAGTGATCGCAATTATTGGTTTTTTCGAAAAGTTCTGAACATCTTTTGTGAAATTTTGTGCAAACGAAAAAAAGAAATCTTTATCTCATATCTGCCAAGATTTACGCTTTTTTCTACCACTATTTTATAACAGAGAAATTTGTCTTATTTAATCATCGAAACATATTATTAAATAAGACATTTTTTTCTATTTAAAGGTAGTGGTAGGAAAAAAGCGTAAACGTTGGCAGCTATGTAATCTTTATGTTTCTGAAATATGGCCTGTCTACTTCCTCCAACTTCAAGCTTCACTTCAGCATGTTTTAAAATTATGTCTATGTCAAACAAGACTCATATGATAGCCAAAGCAAATAAAAAAAAATTATCTTTATGTAAAAATGATTTTGCACCTATAGAATATTGAAAAGAATTAAACAAATGAGAGTCAACTATAGCATTGTCTGTGAAGCATGTTCGATGCGTTAAACAGCATGTTAGGAGAAAGTAGGGGAATGGCGCTCAGAAGGGTAATCCCGCTCACCCAATATCTCTAAACAGAATAGAATTGAAAATGTGCGATAGGTATCGGCACCTAGATAGCATTATCCTTAGTTCCCAGTAAGGATTTAGTGCCCGTCGGGAGGAAAGTATTTTCGTATCTTCAAGTTATTAGTTTGAAGTTGTTTTCTTATAAAATTCTACAGCATCTAACTTGAAGGTAAGTGTACACTCTTATTTTCAAATATTAATTTACTCATTATGTCTACAAAATATATACATTTAGCTGTACTTTCATGCTTTTATTTATTTTTGTAGTACGTTGTTATTCCAAATATAATGCAATAAAACCCAACATGGCGATGACGGGTAATGGCGCTCGCGTCGAATTCCAGAAAAAGTGTTGCCAGTGGGCAACTTTTTTTAATTCAAATTTGTTTATTAACACAACTTTTTTGAAATGGTAAAATTTTCCTGTTTTCGCCCTTATTAATATGCCATTAAACAAGGAGAATTTCACGAGTTCAAACAAGTGGTGAAAATAAAAAAAAAACTAAATATAAAAAAAGTAGCCGACTATATGTCTAACACAATATGTGTGCACAATATGTGTAAAGTGGTTGCAAAAAGTCTGCAGTGGTGTGAACAGCCCACACAACTACATATGTGACTTTTGTCTTACTTAAACGTTGTATTCAAACTCTGGGCGCAATGACCCTACCATGTCGGGCATGACCGCTCAATCGATGGTCATTTAAATAAAACGATAAAAAAAATTCCTAAAACTTTTATGAAAATTAGTTGATTGCAAACTGTTCCTTATGTTTTGGAGTTATACTTCGTTAGTAAAATATTGATTATTTTGTCTAAATTTGACTAGCTATTCATGTTTTCCCTTAAGTGAGCGCCATTCCCCTACTTTCCCCTATATGTGCCATAGATTAATGACATGAGTGATCACTGTTATAGGGTTAACCGAAAAGTTCTGAACATGTTTTCCTGAAATTTTTAGCAAGCGAAAAAAATGAATGCTTTAAGTTTCAAAGCATGGTCTGTCTTTTTCCTCAAACTTTAAACTTCACTTCAAGCAGTTTCAAAATTCTGTCGTAGAACTGAACTGATTTTCTGACGAAAAATATCGAATAGATTTATCTTCATCTGAAAATAACATTTTCCACCTAAAGAATTTTGAAGATATTGTAACAAACGAGAGTCAGATACAACAATGTCTGTCAAGCATGTGCGATGTATTAAAGAGTTGTGTTATAGATCAATAAACTGAGTGATCCCAATTATTGATTTGCCCGAAATGTTCCGGACATTTTGAGCAAACGAAAAAAAAAAAAGAAGGCCTTTATCTATATGTTTCAAAGTATGGTCTGTCTTTTTTCTCTAACTTTAAGCAGGCAGTTTCAAAATTCTGTCAGTGTAGAACCGGACTGATTTAATGACAAAAACTATGTAATAGATTTACCTTCATCTGAAAATAACTTTTTCCACTTAAAAATTTTTGACGATATCGTAACAAATGAGAGTCAGATACAGCAATCTCTGTTAAGCTTGACACCACATTTGACAGAAATGTTATTGAAAAAAGTAAAAGTGAGTATAATATTGTTTTAAATCAATTGGTATGTAAAAATATAGTTTCATTTGTTAAATAAATTATTTTGTTGCTATTTATTTTGAATTTTTACAACTTTAAGAAAATATTATGCAGTATTTGGCACTTACTAAAAATGTCCTTATGACAAATATAATAGTATTTTATTGTATTTTGTATTTTTTTTTCAGTAAATATATACATAATACACAAGTTGGGTTAATAAAAATGTGATGAAGGACAATCTAAGCCGTAAAATAAAAAATTGCATAGATATACCTAAATAGATATAATAACTACCACTATGAGGATTTTTCTTATATTTTCTGTATATTAACTTAAAAAAAGAGCTGTGACATTTCAGGAAATTCTAGTTATTTAAACATTTACATTGACAGCATCAATTGTAGGCAATCAGTCTTATATCAATATAACCATATTTTTGTGGAAATAGTTACTTTTTCGTAACTGATCATTCATGGAAATCGTGTTTCTCGGTAAACGTATTTAAAGTTTTTATTTCTGAAAATATATTAGAAATATTCACATAATTTTTTTAATTACCCTGATTCATATGTTGTATCTTTCTTAAGCTTAATATTAGAAAATCTTTTCTTTATTGGAACTTTTTTAATAGCAAATACCGTTTACTTAAAAACACACTTCCTGTTTGAGAGCTGAAACAAAAACAGCCGTAACTAGACTTCAAAGGATAGTAAGAAGAAAGAAAAGGCTGTTTTGGATAGATAATTTGATAATTTTTCAAACAAAATAATATATTTTATTATATCTGTCCAAAATAAGCTGTTTATATGTAATGGAATACCCGAAATATGCTGGATGTGTTAAAAAATCCCAGCCAATCTCATGTCTTTTTTGTGGATGGTGAGCACTTTTTTCATCAAATCTATTTAGTTCTACCTTGACAGAATTTTGAAACGCACTGAAATGAGGCTTATTTTTTTATTATTATTCATTTATTATTTTTTGTGGGGTGGGGGTCCGATTATATACTTTAAAAATCCACTTCTCTGCTTTTTTACCCGACTGAAGGGTTATGTGTTTCACGCGTATCTGTGTATGTGGATTTTTTTATGCCCTCGAAACATCCCAACGGTTGGGTGGATTTTAATGAATGAGGCCTCTATCGATTCGTCTTAACGGCCCGATGGTTATAGGCTACGTTTTATTTTTATAAATTCAAAATGGCGGCCGTAAAGTACAAAATGGCGGTACAGACGAAAAAAAATTACGCACCCTATTGAGTGGCATGTCATTGGATAGGTCTTTTAAAATGAAGACGATGTTTCATTGACTATTTTACAGTCAGAAGCTCCGTTAAAATATTATACAACCTGGAAGTTGTGTATGTATTGTGGATCTCTAGCTTTACTGCAACTCTAAACATCATAGACATCTATAGATCTTATCAAAACAGTGTTTATAGATAAGAACTAACAGTTAAACACAACTTAAAAGTCATCAATACAAGTAAATAAAAAAAAATAGGTAAGTAATATAAACAAGTAATATAAAAAAAATATTTTAAGTCAATTCCTTTTTAGGTCAATAAGAGAATTTTTTCTCCCATTCTTCTTTCCTTTTGAGTTGAGCTTAAAATGCCTTGATCAAGAAGAGGGCTCTCTCGGTCTTAAAATTCCTTGATCAAGAAGGGGGCTCTCTCGATTATTGAAAATTAATTAATTTAATTTAATTAATGAATTAATATTTGAAAAAACTGGATTAACATCAAGTGACATTCACTACAAGTTTAAAAAAATTTATTTGAGCTTGATTGGATGAATAATAAGTATTTTATTAACGATTGAAAATTTGAACAAGATATATATAGTGAGAGTGTGAGCTAATAGTAGGAATTGAAAAATAAAATTGTTTCACACTGATGAGAAATAATTAATTAGTTCACTTTTTACGCAGTCGGGTTTTTTGATTTTTTAAATTTAATTGTTTATTGGAATTTCTCATTGAATCTGCGGTCCATTTTTGATAAGATTTCTTTAGGTATGAGCAGTAAAGAAAGAAAGGTATGAACATGAAAGAAATCCATGGACAAAAACAATTTTATAATTTGCTGCTTAATTAAATTTTCGACTACCAGATCAGGCCCAATGGATCCGAAAGCAATATTGATTAACTTATACTTCATGTACACAATAATTAACATAATAAAAGTGAGTGTCGTAATCATTACAATATAATTTTTCGTCTCTATTTTATGTTTTTTTTTCTTTTTGTATTATTAATAAATACTAGAAATCCCCTTCGATGCCATCGCATGTTCAACTTTTGAGCTATAAAATTGCAGTTCCCCCGTATTGCATCAGTGGAACAGAGAAGGCATGGCCAGCCGCTGCAGTGGCTCAGGACGCCTCCGGGCCAAAAAGGTGCATGAGAGGATTGAGCAATCAGAATAGCATCCACATCTACACCAACAATATCTCTATCATCTATTTGACACCCTTTGCCAGTTGATATGGATGCAGTAGTATCAAGACATATCATCCTTAGATGATAGGTCGACTATGGGCTCAGCTCTCGACGTCCATTTAGGAAGTTGCTTCTAACCCTTCAACATAGGCGGTGTTGTCTGAACTGGTGTCGATCTCGATCAAGCTGGGCAGAGTCTGATTAGAGAAATGCGATATTCAGTGACGAATCCCACTTTTCTCTCAGTCCTGGTGACTACCGTAGGTACGTGTAGGGAGAGAGGTCAGCGGTAAAATACTGCATTTGTTACTGAGCGGCACACTGTCATACACCTAGATTAACTTCTGGTGAGCCATCTGCTGAGACAGCTCATCACTTTTACTCGTGCTGCAAGGTACTCTAATGGCTCTCAGGTACGTAGACGACATTTTACAGCCAGTGGTACGGCTTATGCTATTATGTCGCCTAGGTACCATTTATCAGTAAGGTAACGCTCAGCCACATACTCTACGACTCTCGCAACAATGTCTACAAGGATATAATGTCCTCCCATGGTCTGCAAGTTCATCAGATCTTTCTCCAATAGCGAATTCTTGGAACATGTTGGAAAGGCGACTTTAGTCGTCTCGGAATACTACCGAACTAGTTTATCAGTTGCTACACTTATGGCAGAATCTACCGCAGAGGGACATAATAGACTTAATAGACTCCATGCCTCACCGAGTATCGGCTTTTTTAGCTGCCAAATATGGATTTACAACGTACTGAAATTGACATTCTTTTTGTTTTCTACTAGTCAATAAAATGTTTTTTTAGTTCTGAATTTATAATTATTTGTTCATCTAAGGAAACACTATTTACGTACCAAGTTTCATGAGCGTGGCTCAATTTTTTCTGGGTGCATATATTTTTTGCAACAGAGTATAAAAGCTGGAAACAAATGCTGAAATATTGATATTCTTTTGAGTGCAAATAAGTTAATCTTTTGAAAACGGGCTGCACACGATAAGAATAGATTTAAAAAAATCATGCTTGAAAACTATTTTTAAACTATAAAATATCAGTAAATTGAGATAGAGATAAGTTGCATTTGAAAGCACTTTTTTTTCAATGGTGTAAAAATTCAATAGAATTGTAAAAGCGAAATAAATTTTTGGTCAGGCGTTGTCCAGTCAGTGTTACTCACGGATAAGTTTTTTGCTTTATAATATATACTCGTTGAAAATCAGTGATTCTTTTGTATTTTGGTAATTTTATATATTAAATATGGGTCGAATGAGGCTGTCTACTAATTTTGTCGTAGCCATTTTTCGGTAGTTGGAGAGTTAAATAACTCTGACTGTTGAATTCACCTTCGCTTTTGCACTTTAAACGAAGGTCCCGGTCTGTTTAGCCCTCATACACAAAAGATGACCATAGCGGCCCCATCAAGTCAAATCAAACCAACTTTTGTTTTTGAACTTTATTGCCATATATACATAACTACCCATTCGTGCACTAGAGTTAAGGGGACAAGGGACCTTAAAATAAATTTTTTTTTTTTTTTGTAAATTTCACCTTAAATATTATTCAAGGGTACATTATATGCATTATAGTATGCATTAATCACAAAAAAAATTTTAAAAAAATTTTATTTTTGAGAAAAAAATGGAATTTTACGTGTTGTCTTAGAAATCTTCGAAATGTCGCTTGCGCATTCCATATCAATGAAAATCCCCAATATTTTTTATAAAAGTCTGTTTTATATATATAAATAAAATAGAGCATCGAATTTTATATATTTGAATTTAAAGGTAAAAAAAAAAAAAAAAATGAAAATTTTTAAAAAATTTTCGAAAAAATTTCCAAATTTCCAAACTTTTCAATTTTTTTTTTATTTTTTGTAAATTTCATCTTAAATATTATTCAAGGGGACATTATATGTATTATGGCATGCATTTATCACAAAAAAAATTAAAAAAAAAATTTATTTTTGTGAAAAAAAATGGAATTTTACGCGTTGTCTTAGAAATCTTCGAAATGCCCCCTATGCAAAACAAATAGGTGTTGCTATCCAACGTACAATTTATTCACAAGTTTAACATAAAACTCTACGTTTCGGTTTAATCTTTAAAACCTTCATCAGGAGAAAAATTTTCTAAAATATAAATCGACAACAAACTCTTTACATGCTACATTTTGAAATCAATTCAAAATACAAAACTTTCTAACGGAAACCTCTTACTCCCAAAAAAACAGTTCAGTGGCGCCATCTTTTAACCAAAGATGCAAACGAAGAAAGAAATGCTGAAAAAGGTGGAATTTTCATTGACTTTTCAAAATTGAAAGCCATATTTCTGGGATGTGAAAGGAAACATTATCATTACACACTTCATGGTTTCTTAGACGAATTTCTAAAGATTCACGAATAATAGCATTGCGCGGAATAACTTGCTTGGAAATAACTTTAGCATGGTCAAAGTCTATAAATGAAATGAGTCCTTTATGGTAGCTTCTTGAGAGTGCTGTAGAAAATTTATGAAACTTCAAATCGTTTTTATGTTCTTGCAATCTTTCGAAAAAACGACGTTTAGTCATACCAATATAGGAAGAGGTGGTCCCATCTGTAAATTTAAAGGGAATTTCATACACCCCAGAAAAAGATGAAAAAGGAATTGGATCTATTTTTTTACACATAAGATTAAACAATGTCATAGAATTAGAGGCAACAAGTTGAATGTTGAATTTCATGAAAGACTTTTTTAACTTTTCAAATAAGATAGGAAAATATGGAACCTTTCGGTAAACTTGATTTACTTTGGGGGAGGGGGGATTAACGGAAACTTTATACTTATCAACCAATTTATAGATAAGGCTTGAATTAAAACCATGACATAATCCAATATTAACGATGAAATTGATTTCATCATCCAAAAATTCATCGGAACAAACAAGTAATGCACGCTGGATAAATGACCTAAATGCTGCAATCTTATAATTCCATGGGGCAGCTGCAGTGACAGGAATAACATTGTTTAATTTCATAGATTTCCGGAAAATTTTCCGTTTTAAACAATTGTTTTCTTTAATAAGGAGAACATCAAGAAAAGGAAGCGAGTTATTGTTTTCTAACTCCATCGTGAACTTAATATTGTTATCAAGTTGGTTAATTTCGTCAAAAAAAATTTCTAAGGATTGTTTCCCATCTTCCCAGATAATAAAAATGTCATCGACATACCGTAACCATAATGAAGGTATAGGAAAATGCTTCTTAAAGATGAGTTCTTCTAAAGGACGCAATTTGAATTCTGCCAGAATACTAGAAATAGGTGAACCCATAGGAGCTCCTTTCTGCTGTTTAAAATATTTATCTTTAAAAATAAATACATTATTATTATTATGCCCCCTATGCATTCCATATCAAAGAAAATCCCCAATATTTTTTTTAATTTGATTTATACATATAAATAAAATAGAGCATCGAATTTTATATATTTGAATTTAATGGTTAAAAAAAAAAAATAACAAATTTTGAAATTTTTTCTAAAAAATTTCAAAATTTTTCAATTTTTTTTTTATTTTTTGTAAATTTTACCTTAAATATTACTCAAAGGTACATTATATGCATTATGGCATGCATTTATCACAAAAAAAATTTGTAAAAAATTTATTTTTATGAAAAAAATGGAATTTTACGCGTCGTCTTAGAAATCTTCGAAATGCCCCCTGCGTGTTCCATATCAATGAAAATCCCCAATATTTTTTATAAAAGTCTGTTTTATGTATATAAATAAAATAGAGCATCGAATTTTATATATTTGAATTTAAAGGTTAAAAAAAAGAAAAAAAATGAAAAATTTTGAAATTTTTTCGAAAAAATTTCAAAATTTTTAATTTTTTTTTTTTTTTTTTTTACCTTTAAACTCAAATATATAAAATTCGATGCTCTATTTTATTTATATATATAAAACAGACTTTTATAAAAAATATTGGGGATTTTCATTGATATGGAATGCGCAAGCGACATTTCGAAGATTTCTAAGACGAAGCGTAAAATTACATTTTTCTCATAAAAATAAATTTTTTTTTAAATTTTTTTTGTGATAAATGCATGCTATAATGCATATAAAGTACCCTTGAATAATAATTAGGTGAAATTTACAAAAAATAAAAAAAATTATTTTTAAGGATTTTAAGGTCCCTTGTCCCCTTAACTAAAATGCTATCGGTAACTGTGTCCGTTGCTGCAAAGTAGCTGCCATAATGATGATGATTGAACATTCTCAACCACAAGAAAAGTTGGCCCTCTATTTGTAGCTTCCTTTGGCACGGACAACGTTGATTATTTGAGTCGAAGCACAGATTTCCAGCGTGAAATCCAATGAAGATGCTCAGGTATGTGAAATACTGTGGCTGCCACAGGCTAGTTGTTACATCACTAATGTCCCGTTACATACGAGCTGACGCTCATATAGAATGTGACTCAATAATTATAAATAGTAGAATCAGCAGAGTAGGCGATCGGTTAAATTAAAGTAACGGAAAAATCGAACATTTAAAAATTCTCTCGGTCTCAACATGTTATAAGGACACCGGTTATGACGAAGTCCGCGTGTAATGAATAATTTTTACTCGGTATCAGCTTCGTTAAGGCGATTCTCCAATTCCTTGCTAAACAACGTGAAACTCTCTGATACATTTTCTGACTCATTCGTAAACGTAAAAGCATGAAATTGGCATGCCTAAGTATTGAAGCAATTTGGAACCAAATGATGTTTTTCATTTTGGATAACTAAATTACTTATACAGTTATAAGAGTTTGTTGTCACGTGACAACAGGTTTTTGCCCTTTTCAGGCGCTATCGCGTCCGCAAATTCCGTTCAAAATGCCCATTTTCATAGTATTTTCTGAAAGATCTTCTGCCTTTACCCAAAAATGGAAAACACCATTCGATTGCAAAGTTTCTTAATAAGAACACCTGCCGATTTCATGCGTTTCCGAACAAAAATTAATTTAGAAATGTGTCAGAAAGAGGCTCCTTTGGATTTGAGAACAGCCTTAAAAGCGATTTTCATTCTATTCAAATCATTCATAGGAAACCAAATTTTATTTAAATATCTTAGGATTGTGACTATATTAGATACCAGGTGCAGTTCTTCTTCCTCTTATTCTTTTTCATAAATTGAAGTTTACAAAATCGGGACAAAAAGATTAGTCTAAGCAAAACATCTCTTTTTGGTGATTTTTAGAATAATTTTTATCGTATGTTAATTTTGATAATACCGTATTGTTTTCTCTTAATTGGGACCATAAACTTGAAAATAAATTAGCCTTGACACGTTAACTAAAACACTTTTTTAGGAACTTTATTAAGAGCTGATTCTAAGAATTTTTCCCTTTGTGAAAAAGCAAGATAATAATAATAATAATAATAGTTAGCAATAATTATTATGCTGATTTTGCAAAGTCAGTAAATTGAAAGAAATTACTCTGAAAAGTTTGAAGAACAAACGCATGATTAGGAATACTCATTGTGGTTCATTTCAGATCAATAGAAAAATAAATATTAAAACTTCCATTGTAGTTTATTTAGCTTGAACGAATATAAAAATATTTTAAAACATTTCTGTTTAAGATTTTGATACAAATTTTTGACATTAAAATATTTAACAAACTGGCGTGATACAATAAAGGCAAAAAAATTTTCTTAATAACACCATGAAATTAAGAAATGCGCTAGGCCTTCTAAATAACTTTTTCTTTCTTCTTCAAGCACAAAGAAGACGTGCTACCACTTGGAAGGAAAGAGCAAGATTTCTAATCAAGTAAAATCTTCAAAACAAGAAATTTGTAAAACTTCCGTAGCGAAGCATTCCTGTCATTCTGGCCATAGTTTTAATTTTCAAAACGCTAAAATTATATTTAATGTCAATAGCACCTCAGAATTGAGCTTTCTCAAAACTTTAGCTATTTATCTTAAGCCTGAGCTTATAGTTAATGAAAATTCTGATTCTACTACGCTCTCTGCAGCTTGGAAAAACATTTTCAGTTCAACCATACCTATATATTTTTTAATTATTATCTGTACTTTAATATTTACTTTTTATATTTGTACATATTATTAATGTTTAATCTCTATTTTATTTGAATTTTGTTTTATTATTATTACATCAAATTTGTTTTTTAATTCTTTAAATTATATATTTTTTTTTTCTTTCTTGTTTTATATATATATATATAGGGGAGATAGGGGCACATGTGAACAGGGGGCAGATGTGAACATCGCAATTTTTCAATAGTCCTGTAGACATATGGTAAAAAAATTTTGAAGCTTTTTGACATTTTGTTTGTCCTCTGTAGCCAAAACTCTGTTGTTAGGTCTCAAAAGTAAAATCTTAGTTCCAAGTTGATAAGCGTATAGCGTTATTTATTTAAACATTTATTTGAATTTGAGTGTTTTAACATATACTATGAATACTAATAAATATTTTTGATACAGTTTTTTTTCTTATAAGATTGAGAAATGTTAATGATTTATCAATTTAACAGAAGCAACAATGTGGGGCACTTGTGAACAGACAAGTTGGGCCAGATATGAACAGTACACAAGTGCCCCAATAATCATTCTTTGATTCTGTTCCTTTCAGTTAACTTAATGATAAATAATATCAGTTCCATTATCTATAATTTTCCTGAAATAGAAGATATTTTCCTCACACAAAGTTGATTTTGCATTGAAACATCATCAAACACATCTTTCGGCAAATACATAAAGAGCAACAAGCTCGTTTACATTCAATTGTAATTTAAATAAATTTAATGTTTTCTAAGATGCAATAAGTGTTATATATTATTTTACTAAACAGTTTACAACAATATTTTTTATGCATTGTTAATACAAAAGTATTACCTTGAACAACTTTGCAATTTTTTCTATTAGATTTGTTCTAAACTTGCAATGATGCTTACTTCCATATCTAAAACAGTTATGCATATGATGCTTTGAATGGAGATAGATGTGAGTAAAATTTTAAGAAAGTAAAATTTTTAAACTGATAACTACCGTAAAATCCCTATTGTAACCCCTCCCTCTTTCAAAAGCAAAAGAAGTTAGGGGAGGGGGGGAGTTATAGTCGAGATTTTTTTAAATCATTAAAAAACCCTTCTTTATCTATAATTTACAAGTAAATAAGGCAAATACAGCAGTGGGAATCATTCGTATTTCGGCAGATTTGAGATAAATGGTATGTTCGAGTTTGATTGTAGATTATTTTTATGACGTCATTTTCTATTTCGGAACCTGCTACGAAAGTTAAAGTATCCTCTTTAAAAAAAAACTGGTACCAGAATCGAAAAAGTAAAATAGTACCCCCATTAGATATCGACCTCGGACATCCTGCGCAAAAAAAAAAAAAAAAAAAAAAAAAAAAAAAAAAAAAAAAATTCTTTTAAAAGTACTGTAATGCAAACAAGGCATTTGAAAACAACGCTGTAAGAACGCTGGGTTGAATGGGAGATAGGTAATGGTATGCTAATGTGAAAGGGAGATAACAAAAACCTTTTTTTACTACGTAGAAAAATATTTATTAATGACTGTGTTATAAAAAAATACAGCTCAAAGGTCAGTGCAGTTTATGGCATTGTTTTACACCAATGACAGAGTCTGTATCGAGCTGAATTTTATTTTTTTTAATGTGAGCATCAACCGTCTCTTTATACAAAGTCATACCTGTCAAGTTGAAGGTATTTCTAAATAAAATAAACATACGTATTGAAAAATACAAAAATACGCATACAAAAATATAAATTAATAAATGAAATCAAACACGTACCACATAGAAAGAAGACATAAAATTAAATAAATTTATTAAATAAATTTTCTGATTCGATACATGTTTATTGACTTAAAAAAAAAAAAAAAAAAAAAAAAAAACAGAAGGATAGCAGCTATTTAAAGTTAGTATCTTTTCATAGATCTAATCAATTTAATTTATTAGATATTAACTATCTAATAGATATTCAAATGAAATTTAATTACCTATTAGAAAATATCTAATAGAATTCGAATTTAGTTAGATAAATATCTTTACACAAAGATATTTATCTATATTTTATAACGATGTTTTATCTTAAATTTGTAGCATATAGTTATATTTTTGACGAAGATAAAATTAATTATACATGTTGAAAAATCTGATCAATCTCTTCTCGACCCTTAAAGCATTACTCTTGAACCTTAATTTAACAAGTTGGAAATTGCTCGTCAAACCTGGCAAATGAGGTGCGTTCGCAGTATAACTATTTTTATAATTATTTTTTGCACCCCATATTGTACTTAATGTATATTTTTTTGCACTTCATATGTGCATAGTCTGTAACATCATTTAAATGCACTTACAATAATTTTTTTTCCCATTCCCCATAATGTAACGGAAAACTTTTGACTGGCCCTGTAATTAAACTATACATCCGATTCTCATAAAATTTGAAATGGCTCGACAAAATTTTGGAACAATTATATATTTAAAATTTCAGACCATTCGGAAGGCTGTAACATCATTAAAATGCACTTGCAATAATTTTTTCCATTGGCCGTAATGTGAAGAAAAACTTTTGATTGTCCCTGTAATTAAACTGTACATCCGATTTTCATACAATTTGAAATGGCTCGACAAAATTTTGCAACAATCATATATTTAAAATTTCAGACCATTCGGTTGGATAGTTTTTGCTCTGTTATATGCGGACGGACGGACTGAACGACGACTATAGGTGCTACGTATTTATATAATTACGAACGCACCTAAAAATCGCTGGTACCGAACATCTTCCAAAGAATTATTTACAGGCAGGGGTGCCATTTAGACGGAGAATAGAGGTCGGTTGCCCCACGCCCACTCAAGGAATTTCATATTTCAGAGTTTATCCGTCATCACAGGTCAGAACAAAAAATCTTCTTCTGAAATTGAATAAAAGTTAAAATAACTTGTCGATTTCGTTAACTTAGAAAAAATTGCATTAAATAAACGCTTTAGGCCACAGACGCTAATAATTACCAATGATAATTGCTAAAGTCTAGCTATTGCAACATTTTCAGCATTTATTGTTAATGCGTACTTTAGCTAATTTTAAAAATATATATGAGAAATAAAATTTATCAATTGCATCTCAGCTACGTGCAAAACAAGATCAAAATAAAATGTTGCATTAATCAATGAATATTTCCCCCACCACCACCACCTCCCGAAAAGGTTCTTTCTTTTAACACTAGAAAGACGGGGATTTTACTGAAATTTTAGAAAAAATATTTCACACCAGGATTTTCATTTTAAATTATTAACATATTTATTTGGCGAGTTCCTTTTTCTTTGTAAATTTTAAACTTATTCTATAAAGAAATTTCTGGTTCGAATGCATATATATTCATTTGATAGCAGTCAAAATGACCGCTTACCGTCTTTCTAGTCTTAAATGTCGCCCCTGTTCACATGCTCATTCTTGGAATAAAATTTAAACAATCGTGATGTTATTCCAAAACTTAAAAGAATATTTAATATGAAAACAGGTTTAAAAATGCGTGATGAAAAGTTTCATATTTTCCATACAAAAATTATTAATTATACGTTTTGCTTCAAGCAATATCCATCAACTGGCAACTAAAAATAGTCATTCTAAAATAAATAAGCTTATTACAATGAATATTAAACAAACAGTATACAGTTTCTTCCATCAAAATGGAGAAAAATTAATTTTTTCGTCATTCATCTCTCTTCTAGACGTCATTTCTTAAGCCCTGTGACGTCAGAGAGTGTCATTCTTTTGTAAGAAACAGATGGGAACTAGAAAGATTATTAATAGATCATATCATAAAACTGTAAGTTTTTTTAATGAATGTTTTCAGGTTAAAAAAAATGTTTGTGTTTTAATCCCCATCCTTTTTGTGCAAAAAAAAGAAGAAAATCCGGGCTTCGAACCTTAATATTTTTGTTTCGTTTCAGGACCCAATTGGGACTTTAGGGGCTCTGAGAATAAACGTGATATTTTATGATCATGCTTGTGAAAAAAAAAAAATGTGTTTTAATCCTCATCTTTTTTTGTGCAAAAAAAAATTGGGGCTTCGAACCTTAATATTTTGATTCCGTTTCAGGGCCCGACAAGGACTTTAGGGGGCCCTGAGAATAAACGTGGTACGCTATGCTCATGCTAATGTAAAAAAAATTGTATTTTAATCCACATTCTTTTTTGTACAAAAAAAAAAAAAAAAAGAAAACGGGGCTTTGAACCTTAATATTTTTATTCCGTTTCAAGGCCCGACTAGGACTTTAGGGGGCCCTGAGAAAAAGCGTGATATGCCATGCTCATGCTATGTAGTAAGGTGGGATAATTCTTATGTATGTATTCCTTTTTGCTATAGTACAATTCAAATTTGTTACTTTATGTCATAAGCACGAAATGAATTCTATCCGTAATGAATTAAATTTACAGGTACTCTTAGGCAGATACCAAGAAATGGAATAGCGTTTTTCGTTTTTCTTTTTTTTTTCTTTTTTTTAAAGGCAAAGGATATTTCAAAAAATGCTCTTAAAGTTCTAATTTTAAACCGAAACATAGTCAGGAAAGATGTTATCGTCGAGGAAGAATCGATAACGACTCGGAATTTATCACTAGTGTTGCAGGTGTCCCGATTTTCAAGGGTTTCAAGACTCGTCCGGCGGAAGCACTGCTCGGAACGCCAAAAGTTCAACTGTTTTAGAATGTGCAAAATCTTTTAAATTTCTTTTAGTACCATGCTATTCGTTAACCCTTAAATGCGTAGTGTAATTCAGGAGTTGCATGATCTTTTTTTGCCATTTGGTGCTTTCTATTGGTCTTTCGGTGAACTATTATGTGTTACTTACGTATGATAACATATATTCAAGGTCGTGAAGTTTGTTTTTCTTCTGATATTTGTTATCACGGGGAGGTTATAACATATTTTGTGGATACTGCTTGAAATGGGATCGACCGGCGTTTTTCTCTATCTTTATAAGGTAGTTATTATTAATTCTGAAAACTATTAAAAGGCAACCAGTACTGATACCATACTGGTTACCATACAGTTACCATATCCAACGCGGTACTGATTTTGGTTGTGTTAATGATTAGTTACCGTAATGTTTTCAGTTGTGATGTCGTGAAAGTGAATGTGCTGTTGGAAACTTCGCTCCGAGGAGGTCAAGGACTCTCTCCCCTGAAGATGGCTCGTTAGAAAGAGCACGAAACGTTGGGAATAATTTGTAATGTATTTTTAATATAGTTTTTATTTACATGTACGCTGATGAGTATCGTAAGAGTTTTAATTATTACTATTAAAAGCATTATGAAAACTATAATACCATTGAATATAGCTGTTATTGCACAGTGGAAACACGTTAAAGTAAGTATATAATTTAAAATAATAATATTTTGAGCCATTTTTGTTATACGAGGTCTGTCCGATAAGTATATGACCTTTATTTTTTCCAATCAGAATAGTGACTCTAAGGCGGCGCCACTGTGCACATTAAAAGAAGACAGCTTAATGCACATGCTTGAATATTTTCCACGAATTGCAGTGAGCCAGTCGTTGACTGCTGGCCGCCGAGTGAGGAAAAATTTCCGTTAAAATACGGAAATAATACTGGCGTCTCGATTGCCAGTACAATTTCCGTCTTTTTTTTTTTTTTTTTTTTTTTTTTTTTTTTTTTTTTTTTTTTACAGTGTAGCTTCTTGCGATTTCTGGTTGTTTCCGAAATAGAAGGCACCATTGAAAGGATCCCGTTTTGAGAGTAGAAATGAGATATGCCGAATGAGATGGCGGAGTTGAACACGATTCCAAAAAATGCCTTCCAGAAGTATTTTCGGCAGTGGAAAGAACGGTGGACTAAGTGTGTGGAGGAGTAAGGGGCCTACCTTGAAGGGGATTAGGATACTAATCCCATCAGGTAACTTATATATATTTTTTTTTCAGACAAAGGTCGGATACCTTTCAGACAGGCCACGTATAACTCAGAAGTGACATGATGACATTATGTCCAACAGAAACATAAATAAAATTTTTCAGTATTTTTCTTCTGGATAATTTTTAAAAAATGACTCAAATATTAGGTTGTAACGAAAGTTTTCTGCCAAATCACCATTACATAATACTAACTGTAATATATTTAATTAACTGCAATTTTATATGTAACCACTATTCCACCAAACCTTCACAGTGTCATATGAAACAACACTAATACCTAAAGCTGTACTCTTTATTCGGTGACATTGTGTAGCTGACTTTTTGCAACAGAACTGGAAGTAAATAATGGTTCTTATCTGGTAGCGTGGTAGTTCCATTTTCAGACACCTTGTACTTAATGATAACGATATTTTTTTACAAATTTCACAACACAGTGTTATAAAGCAATTCTCTTTCTTTCAAATGCCAAAAATCGTTTGACAAAATATGAGCAAACACGTCAACGCGAACTGTTTGCACAGACCGTATTAGCTGTGGCGGGAAAGTTTCGTTACAACCTGATATAATGTTTTCCGAACAAAATAAAAAATCCTGCATTAAAAGGATAATCTGCATCGAGTGGAACTTCATGCAGATTATCCTGTGAAAACAGAACCTGTATTTAACGGAAAATTTATATGGTCACGCAGAAAGGAATACAGTACAAATCTACCTCCTTAGGCGAAAATTTGTCTAAAACGTAATATTTTTACGATTCTGTTTTTACCCGTCTTACTGCACTTTTTTAAATAAATCCTATCGAAACAAAAGACAAGTATAACCGAATCCTGCCAAAAACGTAAAAAAAACATGATCACTACACAAGTAATACCATACAATTATACCTGCTAAGACGAAAATATCTCCAAAACGGAACTTTATCTCGGTCCTTATAGCAATTCCGATTTCACAAATTTTTCTGAATAAGAAGATTGTGTTTCTTTAATACGGTAAAACCTATTAAGACGGAATCTCAAGTGACCAAAGAAAGGTTTCGTTTTAGATGGGTTTCCATATTAACAGATGTATCTATACACTGTAAAAAATGACAAATATTTTTTTAATCTGCGAAAATATAATAATAACCACGAACGAAAATGTACAATAACCTATTCCGAGTTACTCATGATTCCGATAGCCGTTCTTTATCGTTATAAGCTTCAGAAACCAATATATTTTCGAGATTTAAAAAAGCATTCATAAAAACAAATTTTCTTTGGCTGCCACTGATTTTCGGAAACTTTTCCGAGTAGTTTTTATAGTTATAATCCTTTTTCTCAACCCTTAATATAGAATTTTCGGATGTTATAAATTCTCGAATAATAATTTTCAGCTGCGTAACTGAATTTATACAAGCAAGAGTAACAAATTAATATTCATTTTAAGGTGTATGTTAATGCTATTGATTTGGCATGTTTGTCTGTAAAACCTGTTTGTTCAACATGGAAATGTTTACTTGAGAATCCATATCAGCCTAAATACGGATTTCTAGTTTGACAAAACTTATTAATACACTATACTCGGAAACGTTTCCGAGAATCAGTGGCAGCAAAAGAAACTTCGTTTTTATAAATGGCTCTTTAAATCTTGAGAATATATTGGTTTTTGCGGCTTTTAATGATAAAAAACACTGCAGGAGGTTATTGTATGTTTTCGTTCGTGGTTATGTTATATTTTCCGAGATTGAAAAATATTTATCTTTTTTTTAGAGTGTAAAGCATTCCTTCTATGGGGACTCCAATTTTTAGATAAAAATTTTTGGAAATAAATGCCCGGATTATATACGAATAAATACCTTTTAAAAAAAATGCCCTTTTCCGTTCAGTTCCGAAGCAGAAAAACAATTTCGGTTCAGTTTCGAAACAGAAAAGAACTGTTCAGTTCCGGTTCTTAATTCCATCTGAAATAACAATTACTCTCTCTTTTTAACACTTTCCAACAACGTTGAAAAGTGTTTATGAATTCGGTTTATCTGTCTGTCCGTGCTCTAACTGGCGTAAATATAGTTAGATTGCCATGAAATTCTTAGATGTTATTGGGTATCACTATGGCACGTTTAGTATTGTAAATGAAATGTGTAGCATTTGCGCTTTATTTACAGAGACACTCAAAAGAATTCCGTTACATTACGGTCTATGGGAGGGAACTCGTTTGAGGTGTATTTTAATGATATCACACTATTTTAAACGTACTGAAATTTATATATATCACTGAGGTGTACTACGGCACTTACTGTAGAATACGGTGTGCATTAGAATATATAGTTCCTTTACAAGGACACACAAAAGAATTTGGCTATAGAAGAAATTTAACTATTGAAGTCTCTGAACAATAATTGCTGGAAGTGCGTTTTCAGTTGTGGTACGAGTTCTTAAGAGGCTACTTCAGTCAAATGAAAAGACCCATTCGCTAATGCTAATCCTGTGGAAGAAATTTATAACGATATCTCGGTTGCATTTCAATATTTTTAAATGATTTTTTTTTTTTGCATTGGATAGCTGAGATCGATCTGTATGCAGGCCGTTTTTTAGTTTTTTGATTTTGATTACAGATTTTTTTTTTTATGAGCATGCTTTCAGTTTCGAAACCGGTTCCGAAAATGAAAGCGTCCTCATTAAAAATATCTGTAAACAAAATCGAAAAATTAAAAAACGGCCTTTGTACAGATCGATCTCAGCTATCCAATGCAGAAAAAATCATTTAAAAATATTTAAATGCAACCGAGATATTGTTATAAATTTCTTCCATAGGATTAGCATTAGCGAACGGGTCTTTTCACTTGACTGAAGTAACCTCTTAAGTTAAACGATTTTTTAAACATTACTTGGTGTGGATAAATTCTGTAGATCATATACAGGGCTGCACAAAAGTTCTCAAGTACATTTCCGTTTATTCACAGAAATGACTGAATGGAGATTTTCAACTGTGCTATTCCATTCACCGAATTAATTTTTAGCATAATATGTAGTATACATACAAATCCAAAGATCATATACAAGGCTGTACAGAAAAAAAAAAGTCTGATATTTTTCTGACTTGATTGTAATAGCAGAAATTGTGTTTTCAAATGAAGTATGTGTTTTTCAAATTTTACTTTCTTCTATCTTTAAAAGAAGAAAGTATCGGATTCGTAAAAAATTTCGACTTCCAGTTTTCGATGGATTTATACGTTTTAGAAGGTCCTGAACACGATTTGATGGAAGCGCGACCCGAATTAATTTTTAGCATAATATATAGTATACATACAAATCCATAAATCATATACAAGGCTGTACAGAAAAAAAAAAGTCTGATATTTTTCTGACTTGATTGTAATAGCAGAAATTGGGTTTTCAAATGAAGTATGAGTTTTTCAAATTTTACTTTCTTCTATCTTTAAAAGAAGAAAGTATCGGATTCGTAAAAAATTTCGACTTCCAGTTTTCGATGGATTTATACGTTTTAGAAGGTCCTGAACACGATTTGATAGTTTTTAGAAAATGTCTGTCTATGAGCCTGTCTGTCACTCTGTCACTCTGTACGTGGCAAAAATTTTGTGGGCGCTGTGTATCAAGAACTAATGCACAGAATTTTACAAAACTTCAGATTCATTTAGACCTTGATATAAACTGGAGCTAATTAGGTGTTGGTGTATATCGCCCAACAGGTGGCGCTGCTATGCTGTATTATTCACGATTTCCACAGTAGCTCTATCTCAAGAACTAATCCACGGATTTTCATCAAACTTTACATTTAGTTTTCCCTTGATATAATTTAGTGCTGATAACGTTTTGGTGTAAATCGCTCAATAGGTGGCGCTACTATGCTGCACTATTCATGATTATTGCGATAGCTCTACCTCAAGAACTAATGCAGGAATTTTCATCAAACTTCAGATTCAGTTAATCCCTGATATAGATTAGTGCTGTTTAGTTTTTTGTGTAAATCGCTCAACAGATGGCGCTGCTATGCTGTATTTTTCACGATTTCGTAATAGCTGTATTTTAAGAATTAATGCATGGATTTTTTTTTTATCGAACTTCAGATTCAGTTAGTCCCTGATAAAAAAAAGGTCCTGATTAGTTTTTGGTGTACACAGCCCAACAGGTGGCGCTGTTATTCAGAATTTTTTAAGATTCTGCAATAGCTCTAACTCAGAAACTAATGCACGCATTTTACCAAACTTCAGATTCAGTTAGAAGTTGACATAAGTTGTTGCTGATAAGATTTTGGTGTAAATCAACTAACTGGTGACGCTGCTATGCTACATTTTTCAGAAAGCATTAACATGTATGAGATAGAAGAAAGTTTCGGGATTGCCACATCCCATTAGTTCTATTTAGACATCATATTTCATCTTAATAAACTGTGAGTTTTTTTACAGTATGCTGAATATGTTGGAAAGTGTTACATAATCTATGATGGACGCATGATTTTTCGTTCTTGTTAATTTTAGTTTCTAATCCACGCTAAAAGTTGATCGAGATATGATAACTTTATTTCTTTTACACATTTCTAAAACCTGTTTTGTTAATAATGATCGTAAATTTTGTAAGTTTTTCCGGAGAAGAAAAAAAAAAATTAGTATTATCTGTCATTTCCTAGGAAAGAATTTCTAAAAGTTATTTAAAAAATACAGAAATAAAAGAGAAAACTTTTTCAAAAAGAAAAAAATAAATTCATTCTTCGAGAAAATAACTTAATATTTTTGTAGCGAAAATATTTTCAGACTTTAGTTGAAATAAGTTCGCATAAAAAGAATCGTTTCTTCTATTTATTTTATTCCTCTTTTATCTAAATTTAAATATATTTATGCCAAAATGGAATTGTGAATAGAAATCGAATCCGTCCGATCTCATTATTGACGAATTCTTATGAGCAATAGTTATTTCTGACATTCTATAAATTCAACCGAAATGACTCAATAATAAAATAATAAAAGCAGACTTCCCTTTTCCTTATCTCTTATGACAATTCTCAAAAAAAAAAAAAAAAAAAAAAAAAAGTCATAGCTCAACATTGCGAAACTTTCTGACACGTTTTATGGTTTCATTTTTAATCATAAAAGCATGAAACTGGTTAGTTATGAATTGGAATTCAATCGGGTTTTTCATATTTCGATAAATTGATTAATAGAGCTCAACCGAAAATTCGGTTTTCATTTTCGTTTTCGGCCCAAAGTCTGAGTTTGGACAAACATTCGATTTCGGCGGAAACACTACTGAAAATTCGGCCGGGCCGAAACTATCAGTATTCCAAAAATCTTGTTCCTTTCTTCGGGAATTTTCAACATTACTCAATGATTTGAGGTGTATAGGCTCAAATGAGACACTCTTTATTTATTACTCTGAACTTCACTGTTTATAATTATCAGTAATGACTGACTCAACACGTAAGGGCAAATTATAAAGCAAGTAATGCTTATATGACTAAACTTTGAAGACGCTTTTCGCGTGCTCATTAAAAGCTGCATGCTTAACTGTAATAGAATTTTTTTTTTTTTAAACCGCAGAAGGGAGGTTCGAATACTCTCTGAAAAAGTTCTAGTACAATAGATGATCATTTGCAAACATCATTATAAAAGATAAATTGAGGTATGTATACCTAAAACATTTTTAATTAGATGAAATTCTTATAATTAGAAAATCATTCTGTGTCGTTTATGAATTAATTACATTTTATTTTATATGAAAATAAAAAGTTTTGGCCAGAGGCATAGAGAGCCAACTTGGACCACACATATAATTAATTAATAATTATGTATATTTATGTATGTAATAATTACTTTTAAAAAGTTTTTGGACATTTTTGTTTTCGTTTTCGGCCAAAAATAGGAAGATTATCGAAATTGGGTTTCGGTTTCGATCTTAATAACCTGTTTCAGTCGATCCTTATTGATTATATCCTGAGTAATAGCTAATTGTTGTACAATGACAACCTCTATGAGCTGTTGCATGCAGAAATTCTGCTCAAGATGCCAAATTTGACAGACTTTTCTGAAAAATCCTCTTACTTTATCAGAAAAAGAAAAATGCTATTCAATTTAATAGCTTCTAAATAAGAGAACCTTCCAATTTCATGCGTTTAGGAATAAATAGGAATCCAGGAATGTGCCAGCAAATATCCAGTTTGGATTTGAGAACAGCCTTTCTTTCTTTCTAACCGCTCACCAGGCTCCTACCTACCGGGTAATAACCCAGTTTTATGGGTTTGAATGGCTGGGAACGGGGCGAAACCGCCTAATCGCCGCGTGGCGGCGGTCTGCTGGAGAGGCACTTATGCCGTCCTAATGGCAGCTCTGTTTAACTTTGTTTTGGTAATATGTTGACCAGTTACTTAAAGTGGATTTACTTGTTTAATTACGCGCTGCATCGCACACCTATACATCATGCCAAGCACCCGAAGGGCGCCTCTCCCTGCTCGAGTTGGTCTCGTAATTTAGAATCTTGATCAGGTGACAAGGCCTTCACCTGGCTAGGCACCTCCGGAGGCATAATTCACAGGAATCTTGAAGGACTTTGCACCTACGACGGATTTTACTTGCACCAGGTGAACATTTAATTGGTGTTGTGGTGCCATTAAGTCTCCACGTATTTTTCTTACTCGTGTAATTTCTCCATTAATCAGAGCTATTTATATAAAATAATAACGTTCATAGGTGATATACTTATTGACTTATTCAATGGGCAAATAAATGAATGCTTTTCTTTATATACATTTAAAAAACAAATCGTTCTTCAAATATTCATTATTCCTTGAGACCCCTTAACTGGTGGTGGCGTGCATTTAAGGTATACCATTAAAGAAGACCGAGCTACGCTAGGTTAAAATAAGCTTTGTGTTCAACTCGATAATAACGATAAAATTCTCTCTGTATTATTGCTGTAAAGCATTATATTTTATAACAGACTAGAAAATTCCTTCAGATTCTGAAAACTAATTTTTTCGCCAACCTTCGCGACATTCTTTTCTTTGGTGCCAAGCGTATGTTGAGAAAGTTCCATGTACCCTCATTGATTGAATTCTGTTTTCGAGAACGTTCTGACTCTGATTGGGTGAATCATGTATCTCGACTCTTATTGGGAATTTCTAGAAAATTTCTTCAGATTCTAAAAGCCAAATTCAAAATTTTTTTGCCAAATGTTGCCAAAATTTCGTCAAATATCGCCAAATTTCGCGACATTTCTTTTTGCGCCAAGCATGTATTTTTGCATTGATAATCTTAAAAGTCGATTTTTCTGCCAAATCACGCCAAGCCAATGTCGCCAATATTTCGCCAAATTTGGCGAATTATTGCCAACTTTGCGACTTCGTTTACTGCCGACTGTTCAACAACTTAATAATTGTTTGAACCTTCATTCCCATTGAAATGCATTTACCCATAGTGACCCCAAAATGACCTACTAATCGAATTTTCTCGAACGCTGACATAGCCCAATGGTCTTCTCTTACCTGAAAACGGTGGGATATAAAATTTAGTCAAAATCATTAGAGCCGTTTTTAAGATAAAATTTGCTTACACACACACACATACAAGAATTGCCCGTCTTATAATATAGTATAAGCGATATACGCATTGATTTATTTAACTTACAAATAAATAAATGGCTTTGTTTACATACGTTATAAAAGAAAATCTCTTACCAAATATTTAAAACATCAACTTTGACAACATTTCTTTAATCCTGTGCCTTTATAGAAAAATGGAAAATGCTTTTCCATTACATAGTTTTTGAATAAGACAACCTTCTAATTTCATACGTCTACGAATAAAAATGAATTCAGGAATGTGCCTGAAAGTAGCCAGTTTGAATTTGAGAACAGCCTTTACGTTTAACTTGTGTTGTGGTGTAAATTATTTTGCGCATATTTTTAGATTCAGATAAAATAATAAAGTATACAAGTGATATGTACTCTACTCATTAATTTATTCAACTGACAAATAAATAAATGCTCCTCTAATTACATTATAAAAGCAAATCGTTTTTTCAAATATTCTGCCTTGTCTCTGTAGGAAAATGGAAAAACGCTATTCCATTTCTTAGTTTTTGAATAAAACAACCTTCCACTTTCATGAGTTTACGAATAAAAATGAATCCAGGAATGTGCCTGAAAATAGCCAGTTTGGATTTGAGAACAGCCTTTACGATTAACTTGTGTTGTGGTGAAAATTATTATGCACATGTTTTAAGATTCAGATAAAATAATAAAGTATACAAGTGATATGCGCATTGATTTACTCATAGGCCGGGAGCCGGCAGTACAGACCTTCACCTCATCGAGTTCACGGATGAAATTCTAGGATTAGTTAAATCTTGATTCGCATATTAAAACGCAATCGGTCTGCCAAGTCAGATCTTGGTGGACAGTGGCCGAGAGGTTCTGCTCTCGAAGCTGGTAGACGGGAGGTGCTGGGTTCGATCCCAATCGCGCCCGTCGGCCTAATCGTTTGGAGTTTTCGTGGTTTTCTTCGAGCCTTGGATTTCCAAGCGTTAATACGGGTTAGGTTCCCTTAGAAAGACCCCCACGAAGGGCACTCTCCCCCTGGGCCTATATCCCTCGAGCAGATAATTGGCCGTCAAAAATCAACCAACCAACCAACCAGATCTTGTAGAAAACGCCTGAAAATCCGATTTTAGCGGCTGACTCGTAGGTTTACCATTGTGATTTCCTGCTTCCAACCCTCCATATTTTCATACCTTTTGGTTCAGGAAAACACAATTGTAAACCTACGAGTCAGCCGCTAAAATCGGGTTTTCAGGTGTTTTCCACCAAGATATGACTTGCAGACCGATTGCGTTTTAATATGCAGATCGAGTTTTAACTAATCCTAGAATTTCATCCATGAACTCGATGATGTGCTGCCGGCTCCCGGTCTGTCAACTGACAAATAAATAAATGCTCTTCTAAATACGTTATAAAAGCAAATCGTTTTTCAAATATTCTGGTTCAGTTTCGGCAGTTGAAAATTAAAGTTATGTGGTATAAATAATATATTCCCTTCAAAGCAAGGATGCCAGTTTGATCGCTACGTAATTTTCTTTTGTAATTTTTTCATTAGTCAGTAAGGTTCAGATAAAATAATAAAGAATACAAGCACAGCTTCTAACTTTTATGCTTTTTTTCCAACCACTATTTTTTAACAGAAAATTTTGCCTTATTTAATTCTAAAGTTTCGTAGATTAATAAAAACAACTTTTGTGTGTAAAAGTAGTTGTAGGGAAAAAGCGTAAAAGTCGGCAGCTGTGATATAAGTGATATTCACATTGATTTATTCAACTGACATAAAGTATATGTCTTCTAAATACATTATAATAGCAAATCGTTTTTCAAATATTCTCATGCAATTTAGGCAATTAAAAATTAAAATTAATTGGTATAAATAATAGACCACCTTCAAAGTAGGACTGCCAATTTGATCACCTAGTGTTTTCCTACTTATGTAATTTCTTTATCAATCACTAAGATTCAGATAAAATAATAAAGAATATAAGTGATATTCACATTGATTTATTCAACTGAGAAATAAATAAATGTTTTCTAAATTCATTATAAAAGCAAATCGTTTTTCAAACACTAAGATTCAGATAAATAATAAAGAATATAAGTGATATTCACATTGATTTATTCAAGTGAGAAATAAATAAATGTTTTCTAAATTCATTATAAAAGAAAATCGTTTTTCAAATATTCTGGTGCAATTTAGGCAGTGGGAAATTAAAATTAAGTTGTATGAATAATATACCACGGTCTTTTAATACTTTCAGGGACAAAGCACGTCGGTTGCTAAAATGTTGAAAGGATTGACTGACACCAAGTTTTACGAACAAATTTGTTTCAACGAACAAATTAGTTCGCGGGTTTTTCATGTAGGTTATAAATGTAAAATTCAATTTAAAAATTCTGTTTGTGGCATTTGGTAATTCAAATTAAGTGGGACATATATATCCCACCGCCCTTCGAGAGATTAACCCATATTTGACCATCGTCTTATATGTATTATGTCCAGGTTTTTCGAACAAATTTGTTTCAACGAACAAATTAGTTCAAGCATTTTTTCACGTAGGTTATAAATGTAAAATTCCATTTAAAAATTCTGGTGCCATTGTCGCATTTGGTAATTCAAATTAAGTGAGACATATTGCCGCCCTTCAAGGGTCCATATTTGACCATTACCTTACATGTTAGGACAGCATACATTTCTATCACAAACTCATAAAATATTTGTGCTATTGCTTTTGTTTTAGTATTACATTAATGTGAAAAATCATTCATTAAACTGGCTTAATCTTTAACGTTTCATTTTTAAGAAATTATTTACAATGAATTTTCAAAATATACCAATTTTTAGAAATGGAAGACAACGTCTTTTGTCAAACCGCATGGATATGCTAAAAAAAAAGGAAAGAAAAACTATGTACAAAAGATGTGATGTTGGACTCTGTTTGAACTGTTTCTTACCATTTCATTTTGCAGAAGAAGTTTGAGTACAAAAGAAAAAAAAGTGTCATACCAGTGGAATTGACCATATTATAGCCTATATAGGACAGCCTGTAAATTTAGAGATAATGAAATTTTGGTAAGTTTTTCAGTTTTATGTCTTTCCTGGTGTCTTTATGAAGCTAAACCATAATTTTTTAACAAAAAAAATTTTTTTTCAATACTTGATCAAATATGGGTTAAAGAAAGGTTGGTAGTTTGGCCTTACGTTTTCATTAAGAAATTCTGAACTCATACCAGAAATTCTTAATAGTATTTTTACTTTATCTAATGACAGACATTTCATGATTACGTAATGTAAAAATCCTTCTTTCAAAATATCCAGTATGAACTCGTAATTTATCAATAAAAGAGGAGGCCAAACTAGCAAACTTTCTTCAAAGTGTTAAGTAAAAGTTGTTACTTCGCAAATGAAATTGACTTAGTGTATTTCATAAAACAAACTAAGAAAATATAGTGTACACTTTTCAAGACAAAGTACTAAATACTTAGGTATAGAAAAAAAATAGCAATCGAAGGACTCTTTATAAAATGTAAAAATATCATTGTTTCTACAAGAATTTATTTTATTCTTTATTTTTTATATGTTGTAACACTAGCTGAGGGCAAAATAGCACCATGACGCCAGTTTCGCACAAAGGTTTCACACGCCAGTTATGGGTTAAGGGTGTATTCAAAAAAATATTTTTCCACTCTCAACAGTTCGAAATTTTCTGAGACATTTTCAGACTCATTTTTAAAAGTAAAAATATGAAACTTGCTGAGGTGATTTTTGAAGAGATGTTTAAGAGGCCGCGTGATTTCATTTTTCGCTCAATTTATTAGAATTTGATTTTTAAACAATTATTTTCTCAGTATGACCATTTTTTCATTCCCAGATCGCCCGCTTTGGAAAATTCGATTCAAAACGCCAACTTTGACAGCATTTTTTACAATTTATTCTGCATTTATCAAAAAATTGACAAGTACGGTACGTTATGTAGTTTCTAAATAAGAGAATTTCCCAGTTTCATGCGTTTGAGAGCAAAAATGAATTTAAAAATGAATCAGAAAATAAACAGTTTGGATTGGAATACACCCTTAAGAAACAGATTTGTTTTAGTATTTAATACTAAACATACCGAGAATTTTACTCAAGTTTTATAAAAATATTTCACACCAAACTCTTTATTTAAAACCACTTAACCGTGTTATTTAACTTATTTCTGTGTGATTTACATTTTATTCATTTTATGAAGAAATTTTTGATTCTAATCGAAATATTTCCATTTGGTACCCAGTCAAATGACCGGTTGTTTGTATATTTAGTGTTAAATCACCGCCCCCTGAATAGTAGGCCTGAGCGCTGACACAAAAATGGCGGCTGCCGAAGGCAGATTTTTTTCAGCATGTGTACGGTCCCTTAAATATTCCTACCAATAATTTTTTTCAGTTTCTTCCGCTTCACTGTTCTGAAAATACACAAGGCAGAGAAATCTTTTATAAAATACTGGTATCTGCATTTAAGGGACCGTACCTACGCTAAAAAAAATCCGCCTTCGGCAGCCACCATTTTTGTGTCATTTTTGTGTCAGCGCTCAGGCCTAGTATTCAAGGGGCGGTGGTTAAATAAATAAGAAGACAAAATTTAGATTTTATAAAGCTAATGCATTTTTCCAGTATTAGTTTCATGAACAATTTATATGGATTTCAGAAATGTCAACTCAAAATTTTACATCTTTATGAAGATAATTATTGATTTCTGCTTCATATTATTTTATAGAGAACGTTAGGAAACACGTATATTATGTTCATTTGTTTTGCAAATGTTGTTTTTGTTTGTTTTTGTTTTTGCAATGGCAGCGAATAAAATGCATCATTATTCTTAAGAAAAGTCTCTCGATTGATCTTTTTTTCAACAACTTAGAAGTTTTATCACTTTTTCTAGAAAGTATACGCTATGTTTTGTTAGTTCGTTTCACCAAATATATTGAATCGATTTTCTTTATGAAGTAACAACTTTTATTAAACATTTTGAAGGGTGGTGGTACATTGTTTATACCACGTAACTTTAATTTCAAACTGCCAAAATTGCACCATAATATTTGAAAAACGATTTGTTTTAATAATTTATGTATAGAAAAGCATTTATTAAAAGTCATTTTGATCGTAAATTCTGGTGGTAGTCAATCCTTTTAACATTTTAGCAACAGAACTACTTTGCCCCTGAAAGCGTTAAGAAACTAAATAATGCTTTCCAAAAACAACACAAAAAATAAACAAAAAAAAACTTTACAGATTGTCACAAAATTATTAGTACAAACGCTTAGAATTTACAGTATGTTAAGACAAAAAAAATTTGTAGTGGAATCGAGAATCATATAAATAATAATTAAGCAGTTCTCAGTGTAAAATATAATTATGAAATTCAAAAATCTAACTTTTTTGTCTTAATTTTATTTCAAAATTTTAACTACTTTTATAATGTAACAGAAAAATCAAAAACAATATTATTTTCAATTTTCTCAGTTTGTATAAAATCAGAACTAAAAAATTTAATTTAAACTAAAACTAAAATTATGGTATCCTTTCACAGGAAATCAAAATTATATTATAATTGGAAAAACATTATAATATTTTAAAGTAATACCAGCTATATTAAAAAAAACGGACATTTTTAATATTGATTATATTAATAATAATTTGTTTCATTAAATTGGCATTTATATAGTTTAAGAAGCACGTTGTATAAATGAGATATTAGGTAATTGAACCTATAGTGGACCATATCAGTGAGCCACTAATACACTGCTCAAAACAATTAAAGGATATTTGAAGTTTTATATAAAATAAAGATATAAACGAAATTTTTTTTGCCGAAAATAGAAGAAGAGAATCACAAATGCAAATTTTTCTGGTTTTCAAACTGTGGAGTATGCAAATTTTGAGTTCGACGTCAAAAACGTCGCTTCAGCGGCAGCGAATGAAATTTGACTTTCAACTGGATAAAAGAGAATGAAGACAAGGATGATCGGCATTCAGTGATTGCTTTGTTTCGATGAGTACGATGTCTCAGCGAAGTCATTTGACAGATTCAGAAGCTTTGAGAATTGTTGGTAGGTTAGAAGGGGGCCAAACTCAAGCCGAAGTAGCGCAAGCCATTGGAGTGTCACAAAGTGTCATTTCCAGGATCTGGAACCGTTTTTTGGAGAGTGGATGTGCAGGCCGAAGACCAGGGCAAGGTCGTAGACGGGCAACAACGCCCAATGAAGATCGGTATTTAGCGTTAACAGCTCGGAGACACCGAACCATGAACGCTACTCTTCTCCAACAACACCTTCGCTCTGCTACAGGCACCACGATTTCAACTCAGACTGTCCGAAACCGGCTCCATTCTGTAGGTCTGTATGCTTGCCGACCGATGGTATGTGTTAGATTAACATCAAGGCATCGTCGCGACCGCAGGGAGTGGGCAACCGAGCATGTCAACTGGAGGAGAAATGAATGGAGCAATATTCTGTTTTCTGACGAGTCCCGTTTTTCTGTGCATCCGGATAATAGGCGTATTTTCATCTGGAGGGACCGTGGCAGTAGGAATAATCCTGCGTTCGTGCACGAAAGTGTCAGATTTGGCGGTGGAGGAGTGTTGGTGTATGGTGGCATCTCCATTGACGGGCGCACTGACCTCTACATCATTCGAGATGGAGTTCTGACTGGTCGCCGATATAGGGATGAGATCCTCAGACCTATTGTAGTCCCTTACGCTGCAGCAATCGGAGATAACTTCATTTTAATGGACGATAACTGCAGGCCACATCGTGCAAACCTGGTGGAGGATTTCCTTTTCGAGGAAGGAATCGTTCGAATGGAATGGCCAGCGTGTTCTTCAGACATGAATCCAATCGAGCACGTTTGGGACGCTCTAGGAAGACGAGTTTCTGGCCGCCAACAACCCCCACAAACTCTCCAAGAACTGGAAAGAGCTCTTCTGGAAGATTGGGGCAGAATACCCCAACTCGTCATTAATAGCCTCATTGAGTCCATGCCTCAAAGGTGTTCAACGTTGCTGGCCGCCCGTGGAAACCATACCCCCTACTGAAAATGATTTTCTTTGAAGAAAACACCTTTTCTTATTCTTTTTTTCTCATATGCACAAATTGTGTTTTTTTCCTTTAGTACACAAATGCGCAATAAAATGCATTTTTTTCTGCCAAACATGTGTAATTTATTCTCATATAACCTACTATGTCTGTCGACCATGTATCAATCAGCTAATCAGTTTACCAGATACAAAATCCACCTAAAACTGCAATATCCTTTAATTGTTTTGAGCAGTGTATTTGAGCCGTTCAGTGCACAAATCGATTGGCTCCATCAAATGAAAATGTTCAGTATAAACAGTTAAAGTTATTGTAACTATAAAATATTGTGTCTATATAATATTTTTTCTCGGGATATTTTGATTGAACTCATTAATTTTCTTTTGATCAAGGGTAACTTTTTATCACTGCATACAGGGCCTGATTACCAACGGGGCACACTTACACCAATAATTTTTTAGAGAAAAGTTCGCCTTATCTAAACGCCGTATTCATGTAAAATATCTGCCATGAATGAGGCAAAATCTTCTGTTTATTTTTAGTGGTAGGAATTTGCCCCGTGGATAATCAGGCTCTGACTGTATAAATATAAAGAAAATTTTCAGTGTCCCTTTGTTTAAAAAAACGCTACTTAAAATGGAGGTAGTCGGAATGTCTTCTGAACGCCTCATTTAAATTTTATAAAAACAAGCCCAAACGCACTTCTGTAAAAGACTGAAAGAAATCTCATTGGCTAAAACCCTTAACTTTAACTTTCTATAAAACTGTTTGGAATAATTGTTTTGTTTTGTTGGTGAAGAAGTTTTATTTCCGAGAGTGTCTTCAAAAACGAACTTTTTAGAAAATTCTTATCGGTTTCTTTACGAGGTATTCATTTGAAATATTGCTGCTTTAATAGTATATTTTACTTTGCATTAAAATTTTGTTTTTATATTTTATTACACTCTTAATAATTTGTTAAATAATCCATATGATAAATTCACATAAAAAATGAGTGTTTTATTAATTTTGAAGTTTGGTACACTTCTGGATCACTATTTCTTAAATTATACCATGGCGTCCCATTACTGGGTCAAATAGTAAATTTATTTTTATTTGTAATTGATTAGTATTAATTATTTTTTGTGATTCTAAACATTCGTACATAATGTATTTAAATTATTGCTCATCAGAACGAATAGGGAGCCAGTGGCCTACTACTGGCGCATAAATGGCCCACTTCTGTATTAGTGATTAGCTGCAATACCTCACACTTCAAGGTTGGTTGATTGGTTAGTTGGTTGAATTATTACATTTTTATAGAGTTTTAAGGGCGCTCGGTACCCTTTCAAGAACTTTGAAGAATTTTCTTTACTGATATACATTTCCTTATTATATACATATGGGAACGTCCACTGTTACTCTTGTGACCATTCTAGCGGTTTTTTTTTTACAAATACTTCCAATTATTTTATTGTAAAATATAATTAAGATAAAAAGTGATATAACCAGTGAAATACTACTGTGCTCCACTCATTTAATAGATATCTAATTTGAAATAAAAAGTCTATGTAATAAATCAAAACTTTGTTACTCTTGTGACCAGAGTGTCACAAGAGTAACAAAATTTTGATTTAATATATAAACAAATAAAATGCTTTTTGTTGCCAATTAGATATATATTACGAGAGTAGAACACAGTGATATTTAATTGGTTACATCAACTTTTATGTTAAATATATTTATAATGAAATAATTGCAAGCATTTATGAAAAATTGCTCTAATTGTCACAAGAGTAACGAATGGACTTTCCCATATATTATTATAGGTAATATTTAGAAAAACTGATTTTGACAAGAAAAAAATAATTTTGTGGGTAAAAATTGAGAATTTTTATTATTATTATTATTATTTTATTTTATGTTTGCTGTTTTCGATACATTACTGTGTTTAAAATACTGAAGCTTCTACAAATATTTCGTTGCCTCAGAGCAACAGTAAGACATCTAGTAATAATCGAAAATGAGATGTCTGACTTACTGCTATGAAAAACTGTATCTGCATCTAGTGGAATAGTAGGGAAATTTTATAAAACACATCTGAGATATAGTATTAAACATAACTTTGCGTTTCAGAAGTTGTTCCACTAGATGCAAACACAGTTAATCATAGCAGTAAGTCAGACATCTCATTTTGTTATTATTACTAGATGTCCTACTGTTTCTCTGAGGCGACGATTTGTCAAATAACTCCATTATTTTTTGTATCCTCAATATAGTGTGCTTAATAAAATTAGGGATGGATTTTACAATATAATAAAAAGAAAAAATATATAAATCGAAGCGTTGACGAAATCATGTTTTTGCTGCGTTTTTGCCTATGTTTGTATATTTTATTTTTTTCTCATTAACTAATTCATTAATTGTAAAATCGATTCCTAATTTTATTAAATACGCTATATTGAGGATGCAAAAAATAATGGAGTGATTTGACAAATATTTGTAGAAGTTTTAGAGTTTAAAGCATAGTAATGTATAAAAAAAACAGCAAACTTAAAAATTCTTTAAATTTTAAAAATAAAATTAAAGTTCTAAATTTGTACCCGCAAAATGATTTTTTTATTGTCAAAATAAGTTTTTATAAGTATTTCCTATAATAATGTGCGTATAAAATAAATAAATGTACATCAGCAAAAATAATTCTTCAAAGGGTACCGAGTCCCCTTAAATGAAAAGGCTCTACCTATCAAATCGTGTTGGTTTTTCGGTGCAATAAAAGATTTTTTTTATTTAAATTTAGGAAACATTTTCTCATATTCTACTTATAGGGGGGAAATGTCAAAACATTAATTATTTTTTTCTATTTGCAGTAAAACATAATTTGAATCAAATTTAATAATAATAGTTTTATTTTTAGGGTTCTGTTATACGTGCAGAAACAGATTCACATAAAAACAAAAAGCAAACAATAAAATGTCAGCGTTCTTTGGCTCCTAAAAAGACCTTATGTTGCAGAGAATCTTATATTTGTTTAAGAGAATAAGAAACATTATCATTGTTAAATTAAACATTTAAAATGTTATTTTTAAAACGGTAGTTTTTAATATTCATGAAGACACTGAGGCCCGGAAATTAATATGCTTTCAACGACAAACTTACTTAACACAAAATTTTCCTGCAGGAATAGTCTCCAAAACTTCAAAAAATGTCAAAGGAGTGAAGCAGAAATTTTGCAAAGACAAGAATTTAGGTAGTTGGTCATTTATTTATTGTAGCTTCAAGGAAATAAAAAGAGTAGAGAATAGTTTAAAAAAAAATATCAAACATTTTAAATTTTGTGTTGGGGGAAAATAAAGATTGAAAATTTCGTTGCGGGAGGGGGGGGGGGTAAATTGCATTGATTACTTATTTTTTTCTTGCTGCAAAGTAACTTATGTGACAACTAGAGCACCAGAGCAAAATAGAAAAGAAATAGGTCAGAAAACTTTTTTAACATTGTGTGTTAGAGGGGACAAAAAAAAGGGAAATAACTATTTCAGATGTGATTTAAAATAATTGATTATTTATTTATTGTTACTGAAAAAATTGTAAATCGGATATAAGTTGATACCCTCCAGTAGTTGATAATTTTTTTTTAAATATTGCTCCATTTCAGGCGGTAATAAGTTTTACACGTGGCACTAGACATAATATCTTTGTTTGAATGCTGGAGCACCTGTTGTCACATTGATTTCAGCTGCCTGCTGTAAGGGAAGCCATTTTATGATTTTTTTTTTCTTTTGTAGTAGAAAATGTAAAAATTTAGTATTCGATGGTTTAGTTTTAGTTGGAGACAATTACTGTAAGTTAAAGTAATCCACTTCCCTCTTGCTTATTTCAAATAATAGTTTTATATGAATTATTGTTAATCACAGCCCAAGTATGATATTTTAAAGATTAATTTTTAAATTTTCGACTGATTTCTTCGATTGATCAACTACTGGGAAAATGGCAATTAAAAAAACTGTTTATTTATAATTTTGTTGCTATTTAATTTCAGCAGATTTCATTTTATCCCACTATAGGACATTCATTAAGGGTTGTAGCAATCATGTTAGTTTACTTCTAAAACTTAAAAGGAAGTAAATATAATTAAAACCACGTCGCACTGACCTTATCTGATCAACTACCGGATTGGTCACCCTATTAAAAATATAAGAATTTTAAATATTTTAATATTTGTCTGTTGCGGGTGCGAAAGAGGAAAGCAAAAATTTGAGAGGAAGAAAAATTTAAATGATTGGTGATTAATTATAGTTACACCAAAGTAATAAATTGGGCGCAATAATTTTTTTAAAAAAAAGTTATAGTTTTAGCAGAAGAAGAATATTTAATTTCGAGGAAGGGGTTTTTTGAATTTGGCTGGATAACTATATGTTACTGCAAATAAAAAAAAATCAGATGTGAAGAGCCTCCCTATACAAATGTAACTTTTATTGTAAAAAAATAATAAGCAGTTTAAGAACATGATTGCATGAAATGGTGTTTAATAAAACATTTCTTAAAAGTTAGATATCCTGAAATTTCTGAGAAACTTATATGTTTATAAATGTTCCTTCTTAATGTTGGGAAATAATTAATTCTTAAACCTTTAATTTTCGAGGTATACTCCCACTTCAGAAAATGTTTCAAATACACTGCTCTCCAAAAGTTAAGGTACAGCATGTAGTGGTTCTCCTGCTTCGGGTCGAAAAAGCTAGAAAGCGGTCTCTCGCAGATTTTGTAACTCTAACTCGTGGTCGGACTGGAACAGATCTTCTAAACACAGAATCTTCTGATGTAAACTGATTACACAATTGTTGGACCACACTGTGAGACACATTGCGACGCCTAACAGCATGCTTCGAATCCATATAAAAACAGAAGTATTCGATGTAACTAATTTAAACTTTCTGATATTTTTAAGGTACGTTTGTAGTCTTATAAAATTATAAAATGAAGTACTTTAATGTAATAAAAGAAAAAAATACAGCAAAATCTATATAACACAATTTTCGAAAAAAAAATTAGGCATCATATCACCACCCGCAAGATATCTTAACGTTAAATTGACATATAAGAACCTAATTTTTACTTCAAAATGAACAGGAAACTTTACTCTATAGAATAAATTAAGGATATAACTATCACTCAAATGAAACCTTATTAAAAAAAAAAAAAACTCTCAATTTTGAAAATTTAAAAAACCCTAAAAAATACAAGTTCTTTTGCCTTATAAATGCGCAAAATATTAAGCTATCTAAAATATATTAATTCATTCTATAGATAATGATGTTATATGCATGCAAAAAAAGTTTTAAGCCATTCCATCAAATAGTTTTTTTTTAATCTTACGGATAGTCGTCAAAAATCAAGTTTTGAGAAAACGCGACTTAAAGTTGCAATTAAATGGGTGCGGCTATGAAAGTGATTGTTACATAAATGTTTATATCTCCGTTAAAAATGTAAATATTTTTATGCGGTTTTTTGCACTGTGTTCAGAAGTAATTGAATAATCAAAATAGATACTAAAAAAATCCATTTTTGAAAATTTTCAAACCCCCCTTAATGAATCGGATAAACGACTTCTCCGACATTGCTAGACCCTCCTAGGTACTGTCAACGAAACTAGAAACAACAATTGAAAATAAACAATCATGCACGATACTTACACAAAAAAGTAAGAAAGGTTTGATTTTATCACGTTTTCTCTTACTCCTACATAACTGAAAATTTCTTTAAAAGTGATGACGAAGCGTTCTTTGCATACATTTTCTTAAAGATGATACTAACATTCATAGACACTATGAATTTTATTGTTACTACCTTTATTTTAATGGTGAGCTTTGAAAAACATGTTGTACCTTAACTTTTGGAGGGCAGTGTATTACTAGCTATCATCTTTGAAGCCATTTTAAAACAAAATAATGCATTTTTTTAAGAGACAGATTTTTATAAAAGATTTTAAAAGAGTCCTGGGATGCTATATGTTATATCAAAACATACCTATTTATGATACTTTGATTTGAACTATAAATTTTTAGCTTTCTCTGGCATTTAAAATGAAACAAAGGCGTTTGTAATATAAAATTCAATGTATCATAATTCGGTAAATTTTGGTGGTAGAAGAATGTAATTTTTACTGTTTCACTTGTTTGAAAACGAAGAAATTTTTTTAAAATACAACTTACAGAACTCAGGGACCGCGTAAAAGTTAAACTTTGTATTTATTTTAATAACTATTCTAATTTAAATGAATTTCAACAGCATTTGAAATATCTTTTGCAATTGAAACTATTCCACTAAAACTAGTGCTTTAGGAATTAACTACTGACCAATGATAAGAAAGTATGTAACTTAAAATTCTTAAATTGCAGATTATAAGATGTCATCTGTTATGTAAAGCGAGATCAAAATAAAAAAGTTTTGAATAGCTGAAGTTGATCTGCAGATTTACTGGTTAAACTATGTAATGTAAGCCATCTTAATGCTGTTTTCAAATCCAAACGGGCACCTTTATGACATAAGTTTTAATTAATTTTTGTTCGGAAATGCATGAAACTAGCAGGTGTTGTTCTTCAGAAACGATGTAATCGAGCTGTTTTTTCCATTTTTCTGCAAACAGAATAGATATTTCAGAAAATAGTGTCAAAGTGGCCGTTTTGAACCAAATTTCCGCGCGAAAGAAGAATAACCACTCAAAAAAGGGTGAAAACGTATTTGTCATGTGATCAAAATCGCTTATAACTCAATAGGTAATTTATTTATCAAAAAATGGAAAACACAGTTCAATTCCAAATCGCTTCCATGGTCAGGCTTTTCAATTTTATATCTTGCCGTTAAAAAATGAATTTATAAATGTGTCAAAACTTTTTGCGCTTTTTGAGCAGAGCAGTTGAGAACAGCCTTAAGCTTCTAAATAGTTTTATTATGTATATTTTTTTACATGTATATGTACTTCTTTTTATTATGTATATTTAGTTCTGAGACCGTTGAACAAATTTTAACTTCTGTATGATACACACTACACTCAAGACTTGAAAGGTTCACTTTCGGGGAACACTATTGTTGTATCGGAAATTTCATTTTGCCAACTATTGGTGCAGAGAGGAAGGTAACATTTTTATTTTTATTTTCTTTTTTTTTCAAGTTATATAAACTATATTGACAAAAATCACCGGAAACATGATTTCCGCATTTTGTCAAATATCTAGAGTGACTAACGCTTGACGAATTCTTCTGGAACTTTGAGAAAATAAAGAAAATGTTTTCAAAGGTTTAATCAAGAGTGCCTACCACAAATTGTAGAATTGGGATCACCCTGTAAGATAAAATGCTCGAAATGATCTGTAGCGCAGCACATGACTATGTAGATATATTACAACCTTTGTGTTCGTTTGAGTAAGAATTGCATGAATATTTATGGAGATTCGTATAAAGGTACGTCTTTTTTAAAAACTGGAGGAAATTTTGCATGTTTTTTGTTTATGGCATACAGGGTTTTCAACCACATTTAACGGCAAGGTACAGTAGAAGATACGACAAGGTACAGTAGAAACAACATAGTACAATTAGAATATAAGTATATTAAATATGTAATTCAATTATTAGCAGTTGTATGAAATAACTTTAAATTGAGCATGCGTCGACTATACCAAAGTTTCCTTTTTTATGATTTGAAAGTCAAATCTATAAAGCAGCAACTCCTATAAAAAGACCAGTCGGAATGTCTTGAAAATTCATAAAAGATATAGACGAGATAGTGAGCTGGATTTCGGCTGCATTCGAAAAATAGCAACACAGACGCTATGTTAGCGTCGGTGTTGAAAATGGCCGTATGATAAGGGATTTGTCATTTTTTATTAGCTGACTTCCAACAAAGAAGTTAGTATTTAATGAATGTCGACGAGTAGATTTGGAACGGATACTTCGATTTTAACAATTATTTTTTTTTGTTGTAATAAGCTCGTTCTGGTAGTTTTCCTAGAACAACTAAAACATTAAAATCAAAAAAATTAAAAATTAAAAATTAAAAATTAAAAATTAAAAATTAAAAATGACAATTTCTGGAAAATCCCTTATCGATGTGTCTCTTATGAATCACTTATACGACGTGAAACAGCTAAATGAGTCATAGTCCAGGCAATAGGGAATTTTACCTAGCAAAATTAATGGTAGTACTGGAAATTGGCTTTCTAGATGTTTTTTGGGTCGCTGAATCCGAATTTGTAACTTCCCACCAAATTTTCCCCCGGCAACCTCCCCAAATTTCGGTAAAAAGCCCCCAAAAAAGGTTTTTATTAAAAAAATCAATTTTTTAATTATTTTAGAGAAAAAGTATCTAGAAATTCAGAAAGTAGACAAAATTTCCAACAAATTAAATATATGACATTATGACTCATGATGAAGGGGAAGGGGGGATCTGCCTCGGAACATGCACGCGATGCTGCGTAAACTAAGTTGCGCAATTCCACTTAACCACTCACACGTTTACATTCGCCCTCCCATCTTCCCTCCGAACTTTCTCTAAAAGGTTTACTTCAAGATTTTTGGGTCACTGAATCCGAATTTTTAACTTTCCCTCAAAAATCCCCCCCCCCCCCAAATAGTTGTTTTTAACTTAAATTTCTTATTGTTTTAGGGGAAAAGCATTACGAAATTCAGAAACTAGACAAAATTTGCAACAAATAGGATATATGACATTATGAATTAGGATGAACGGAGAGGGTGAGGGGTGCCTCGGAACATGCACTGCGGCGCTACGTGCACTAAATGATGAAGTCCAGGCAATAGGGGATTTTATCTGGCAAAATTAATGGTAGTGCTGGAAATCGGCTTTCTAGATGTTTTTTGGGTAGCTGAATCCGAATTTGTAACTTCCCACCAAAATTTCACCCGGCAACCCCCCAAAAAATTGATTTTTTGAAAAAATTTGGTTTTTGAGGAAAGCGCGCGGGGAATGTTCCGAGGCAGCCACCTCTCTCCCAGTTTATCCTACGTCATAATGTCATATATCTTATTTGTTGCAAATTTTGTCTGGTTTCTGAATTTTGTAATGCTTTTCCCCTAAAACAATAAGAAATTTAAGTTAAAAACAACTATTTGGGGGGGGGGGGGGTTCGGGGGGAAATTTTAAGGGTAAATTAAAAATTCGGATTCAGCGACCCAAAAACCTTAAAGTAAACCTTATAGAGAAAGTTCGGAGGGAAGATGGGAGGTCTAATGTAAAAGTGTGAGTGATTAAGTGGAATTGCGCAACTTAGTCCGCGCAGCACTGCGGCGCATGTTCCGAGGCAGATCCCCCCATTCCCTTCATCCTAAGTCCTAATGTCATATATCTAATTTGTTGCAAATTTTGTCTACTTTCTGAATTTCTAGCTACTAACAAAAAAAAATGGAAATTTTTAATAAAAACCTTTTTGGGGGCTTTTTACCGAAATTTGGGGGGGGGGGGTTGCCGGGGGAAATTTTGGTGGGAAGTACAAATTCGGATTCAGCGACCCAAAAAACATCTAGAAAGCCAATTTCCAGTACTACCATTAATTTTGCTAGGTAGAGTCCCTATACGGTCTCTATTGCCTGGACTATCAGCAAAAAAGATTTTTCATCGCGGTAACTGTTTTAAAAACAAACTTATCGTCGAAGATGATTTACCAGTCTATTTCAGCAAAATAACACTAAATATGCAAGGGTGCAAAAGCGCACCCGTCACGCTACAAAACTTGCTCTATAAAGCTCCCTTTAAACGTAAAATAATAATACAATAATTATGTTTATTTGCACACATTTAGGGTTAACTTTTTCCATTTTTTCTATTCATGATTTTTACATGTTAAAAAGTATGGGGGGGGGGGGGTACGCCGAAAACGCACTTCTTTTCAAGGGGTACGTGAGGCATAAATGTTTCGGAACCACTGGGATAGAGGATCGGATATTGGATAGTGGGTTTATTCTGAATTTCCTTGAACACCGAACGTAAATGTTGTTAAGAAATAGAAGAGGAAATTAGAATGTACAATGTTTTTCTTATTTGCTATTGGGAAAAAAGGATTGAAAAACTGAAAGAATGGTTTTACAGCAAAGCAATTTTGCGAGGCTTTGGAATCACAAAAGTTAAGGAGAGACATTCGAAACATGAAACATTTCTCACGTCATTTTCAGAGTACTGGTATCATTCTAGAAGTACAATTATTTTCTTTACATTTCATCACTTTTCTCTTGTAGAAGTTTATAAATACTTTTTTAAAGAAACTTCGATACAGCTTAAACAGTTGTTGTGGAACCCTGAGTCAATGAGTACCTGGTGCTGCAGCCCCAATAATACATCTCCCCCACGCACCCGTTCATATGGTATGTGTTAATTATTAGTAAACATTTACAAAAATATATTTTAAAACAATAATAGTTAATATTCAATTCTAATCCAGCAATTTGTCAGACACCTGTAATATTACTAGATATACGAGGTGCGGCTATTTAATAATGAGACTAATGCTTTTATAGAAGAACTGCGCATGCGCCAAATTCGTACGACCAATAGTTGTGTAGCGCAAAGTCTCTTGTATTGATTACCATCTCTAAAGTGGCTGTATTCTAATTAATCTGGTCGTGACCTAAATTTGTTCTAGACCCTATTTTAGTGTTTTGCCGGGAAAATGTCGAGTGTTTTAAAAGAGCAACGAATGAATGTGAAATTTCTTTTTAAACTTGGAAAATCGGCTACTGAAGCTCATCGTTTGTTAAGAGCAATGAATTCTTATCACGTGCGCAGGTTTTTGAGTATTTTAATCGCTTCCAAGGTGGCCGAGAATACATTGAAAATGATGTTCGCTCGGCTCGCCCTTCCACGTCAACAGCGGAGAAAATTTTCGATATTCATGGGATTGTATACCTTCGTTGAGTCCCTGCAGATCAAACTATTAATCAATATTACTACTTTGAAGTCCTTGCTTAATTCCGTGAAAAAATACCATGACAATGATCTGGATTGTGGAAGAATAAGTCATGGTTGCTTCATGAGGACAACGCACCGGCTCACATTGCATTGTCTGTCAAGACATTTCTAGCCAAATATAATATCCTAGTGAATTGTGGAAGAACAAGTCATGGTTGCTTCACCAGGACAACGCACCGTCTCACAGTGCATTGTCTGTCAAGACACTTCTAGCCAAGTATAACATCCCAGTGTTGGACCATCGCCTTATTCGCCTGATTTTGCACAATAAGACTTTTATCTGTTTCCCAAGCTCAAATCTGCATCAAATGGAACCATATTTCAGACCGTTGAAACTGTGAAAGAAAAAGCGGCACCCGCCATGAAAGAGCTCGCAGAAGAAAACTTCCAGCAATATTTCAAACAATGGAAAATTCGCATAGTGCATTGTAGGAAAAAAGGAAGGGTGTATATTGAAACGGATAAAAACTAAATATGTATAAATTTAAAATATAATACTTTACAGCATTATTTAATAGACACACCTTGTACTTCCTTTAAAACAGTGTTTTACCATTTTATTGACAATTAATACTGGCAAACATTGTTACTTGATGGTATATTTGTAATAAACACAGACAAACATCCGAACATGCAAAGAGAGAGAGAACAAAAGAGAGTGAGCAAGTGAGTAAGAAACAGAGATAGATCATCTATCTATCTATTTCTGTATATAATAAATAGCAACTTGTATGTGTTAATCATTAGTAAACTTCAAGTACAAGATAGGTACAACTATGGTATACTAATTAAAATGCATTCACACTTTACATAATAAACTCTTAGTTTCTTTATGATTTCGTTAACAATACCAAAAAATATTCTACAAAATTTTTAGAGAGAAGTAAAACTACTCTAAAAATATCTGAGGGGAAAAAATGTGTCATTACCTTTCTCTGAAAAGTTAACTACCTCGGAAAATAGAAAATATTCTAAACAAAATGCAGCTTGTAAATTAATTTCAACTCAAGATAAAAGAAACGCTCCACGACTTTTTGTCTACATTTTCTAGATGTGTTATGACTTCATATAACTTCCAAGTTTTTTAAACGTGTTTATCTTTTCACAAATCATAATTCTATTTTTTTAATTTTCACGAGTTAGTTATTCTCCTTTTTAAGAATTTGAATGAATAGTGTCGTTACTCTTTTTACGTATCTACTAAAACAGCCTTAATTATGATAATTTTGTGCAAACTACATTCAAAAACTTTCAATGTACAGGGTATAATGTAATGTACAGGGACACCATAAAATTACTTTTCCTCTTTGGAGGGATTTGTAGTTAAAACTAATACTATTACTAAAACTAGTTTTATAAAAATTCAGATCTTGGTGCAATAGCTGTTGCACTCTTATGCAAAAATGCATGAATACAAAATTTATTACGATTATATACTGTATTAAATAAGAAGACCAAATTTCATCTTCATCCTTTTGAAAATAAGGATAGATGAAATAAAATTGCTACCATTTAAATTGTAAAAAATACTCATTAAATAGCGAATAATTTGATGGAGGGAAAGGGGGGTAGCAGAAGCACCAAAAAATGATTCGCTTGATTTTTGAAATCTTCTGATTATGTATAAACTTCAACAATTGCTCATCTGTCACCATATTAAGGCAATATACAATAGACAATCAAGCAAAATACTTCTGTGTACTCTCAATATGCTTCTTTAAAGCAGGGCTGTCCAACACGGCGCCCCAACCTGTGACGAATTGGCTTTTTTGAGGGTATTATAAAACGTTTTTAAGTGTTTATCGAGTTGGCCCACGCATTCCAAATTTTTTCTAATTTTATACAAAGAGTTAATTTTATGCATTTTTTTAATTCAAAAATCTCAAATGTTAGTTATTGTTTAAACAAACAAATCGGAAATTGTACGTCAAACATGGCAAATGAGGTGCACTCGAACTATAACTAGTTTTATAAATATTCAGATCTTGGTGCAATAGCTGTTGCACTCTTATGCAAAAATGCATGAATACAAAATTTATTACGATTATATACTATATTAAATTCAGTAATACGAAAATAACAGGACTTCCTCATAAGTCGTAATCAAGAATGAGGCAACCTAGAATCATTACCTATCATGGGATATCATTGAATTAATTACGCGTGATAGGATTTAATAGAATAATCACCATGGCAACCTAGAATCATTACCTATCATGGGGTATCATTGAATTAATTACGTATGATAAAATTTAATAGAATAAAGGAAACTTTTATTAATATCTTTCTAAGTTTTGATTCGATTTTCATAAAATTTGAAATGACTCGAAAAAATTCTGAAACGATTATATATTAGACCGGGAAGCGGCTGTACAAACCATCACCTCATCGAGTTCATGGATGAAATTCTAGGATTAGTTAAAACTCGATTCGCATATTAAAATGTAACTGTTGTGCCAAGTTATATCTTGGTGGAAAACACCTGAAAACCTGATTTCTGTGGTTGACTCGTACGTTTATCCTTGTATTTTCCGGCTCCCAGTCCTCCATGTTTTCGTACCTTTGGGCGTCGGAAAACACAATGATAAACCTACCAGTCAACCACTCAAATCGGGTTTTCAGGTGTTTTCCACCAAGATATGACTTGGCAGTCCAGATGCATTTTAATATGCTAATAGAATTTTAACTAATCCTAGAATTTCATCCGTGAACTCGATGAGGTGATGGTCTGTGCAGTCGCCTCCCAGTCTATACATTAAATTTCAAACCATTCGGTTGGGTAGCACAAATATAATTAAAAAGATTTACTAAAAGACGTATAATACACATAAAAGTTAGCAGTTTTAAAACATT